>CM028357.1:15491898-16091898 GCA_016618105.1 Dendrobium huoshanense | reverse complement strand
GTAAACTCGCAATTCTATGCAAAGAACCTAAAATCATCAGTGGAGGAGACTCCTGAATGTCCTGATTCATCAAAAAACTCCTAACAAATGTGTCAATAATACTAGCAATGAATTTGTAATGCTATAGTCTCCCTACAACCGTTGTCTACAAACTCGCAAATAAATGTAGCAGTTCCCATGAATGCTACAATGACATGCAAGTGAACACACAAGACTCTAAAAAAGCATCACATATTACTAGTTGATGATGTCAAATTATGTATAATGCTTGTGCTTGTAGAAGAGACATGATATTTATAATGAGCATAGTAATATTATCATGAGTGAAGTGTGAAGACTATGCAACAAATACAATAACATTCATACAACTAGCATTAATCAAAGCAAATATAAAAACCTCCAATGAATGTTGAAAATCAATACTCAAGAAAATACTACAGTTTTCCAACCAACGTGCATGGGGAAATTGATGATGAATGTTGCTCACCCAGGAGTCATCACTAGTTTGCAAATGAACACAACAATCTACCAGTCAATGTACATAGAGAAAATATGCATATGAATGTAGAAAGATCTCTAATATCGACAAACATTCAATGTTAAGCCAAAAGACCTGTCCCACATAAGCAAATGGATTTGATTACAAAGGCTCCTTTATAGTCAGTGTCAATCAAGCTTACATACAAATGCACCAATATATATATATATATATATATATATATATATATATATATATATATATATATATATATATATATATATATATATATATATATATATATATATATATATATGTGTGTGTGTGTGTGTGTGTGTGTGATGATTAATAGGTTATGGATTCTACAATAACGCTACAATCAATTACCATTCAATGGTCAACAAATACATTAGTCCTGCACAAGAAAATTAGATGATATACAACAAATGTAAACACCTATGGGTCGTTGTAGTAAACTTGTTTGTGTAAACAACAAGATATCTATGAGCAAGGGTAGCGAGTATTCGACAGATATAAGCACCCACAAGTTATGTAGCAGGAGGCAGTGAATGTTGCAACACCCTTGCAATCAATAATCACTCGATGTCTGGTAGATACACCAGTCCTCTACAAACAAAAGTAGATGATATATAGCAACTACAAATGAATATGAGCTGTTGTTAGGAACATGTCATACATACAACATATCATAAGTACCTATGAATAGTGGTAGAAGACCCATTATACAGTTAGCTTGCTATCAACAAGAAAAATATAAGAGAAATGTAGCATATAGAAGTGTCTACCAACAATAGCAGGAGACTAGTTAGTGCACGAAAGTGTATCTATATAAAATAACGAGCAAATTGTAGTGCGACGCTACGCCACCAGATCTGTAATACTTGTACAAGTAGACAAAATGCGTCCATAAGCTGCTATGTTATGCCACAAGATCTGCAATATTTATGCAAGTAGACATAAGGCATTTACGAGCTTCTATATAGAACAATGTGCACACCTAAATGCTATGAACAATACCAAATATTTTAAAAAATACCCTCACACATGCATTACAACATATGTGTGTGTGTATGTGTATATATATACACATTCAAGAGTATACTTTTTCATGGGCCCTGGCGAGTGAGTTGTATTTACAGACGTGACATCAAAAAATATTGCACGGGTCAAGAAATGAACTTAAGTTTGAGCCCGGTCCTTCTATGTGAGTAGATAGAAGTCAACACTGCTCAAACTATTGAAAAAATATATGATCATGGTACTGACTGCGATATTTATTTAATACATTCATATTAGGACTTAAATGTCTATAACAAGAAAATTTACTAGTAAAGGCATACAACCTACTACGAGCTCGAACCTCTAGCAACAATTAGACAACATCGACATAGTTCAGCAGATAATTATAAAAATGCCCTCTTAAATACCCGCATGGTCCCGACGAACATGTTTAGGGTACACACATGATGTCTGAGTATGTTGCATGGGTCAAATGATAAATTTAACTTCGAGCACGATTCTTCTATGCGAGTAGATATGAGTTCACTTAGCTCAAACTATCAAATAAATATACGATCACAGTGTCGACCGAGATATTTATTTTAATACATTCATATTAGCCTTCAAAACCTATAATTAGGAAAGTTCACTAATAAAATATAAAGCTAATAAAGAATTCGATCCTCTATCGACAAGTTGATAGTCGACAATGTTTAACAGAAAAAATAAAAATGCTCATAAGTTACTCTGATGATGGTTTTGTTGAACATAAATCCCAACCAGAGGGGTTAATTCCAAATATTCAAAATGCCATCAAAATGCCCACAAAATTAAAAACTCCAAAAATACTAAAGATCTAAAATATTTAAAATTAAATTAAATCTCCAAAATACTTTAAAGCAAAATTCATCCACCTTATGCAACAAATTATCAAGGTGGACAAATTTGAAAATTACTTCAGCTCACAAAGAGCTAATATCTGGTCTAGAAGATCACTATGATTCATTTTTAAATAGTCTCATGCAATTAAGGACATGACATTAGTCCTTTGATCTATGGTTTGGTTAGAAGGCTCCACAAAGAACTCGTGGTCTGGGTAGATCAGTTCCATGATTAATGATTACGATTCCGACCCTCTGAACTAGTGTCTTAGTCCAATGATTCCACTTTATTATGGTTACGATTATAGCTCATATGTTTCCCAATGGCTTCAAATCCTTAAGATATGAATCAATAAAAAAATAATTTATATGACACAAAGCCTTCTGTTAGCTAAGATGGATTCAAATTTGTCATCTTAGATAAATATTCACCTCAAATATACAAGGTACCTTTAGATGAAGCAACCCATATCTACTGACAATGATCATTCTATCAGGTTGAGTCAACTCTCTTCTGACTAAGTAGACTTATGAACATGATGACCCGGGACAACAAAACCATGGAATCTTGATCAGGTTCATCATCACATCCCCCACCATTGTAAATTTCTAATTTTAAGCATCAAATTTTCAAACATCCAAACACGCTGCTACCATACACCAGATAACATGCAACTCTATGTGTCTATTTGATGACTAGCCTTAATTGAAAGTTCTCTCTCACTACTGGGAGGGGTAATTAACTATAGGTGCTTGTGCCTATAAAAAACTAGAACTCAAATCATAAAATCCTCGCAAAATGATGGTGAAATCTATGGATAATGTCTTATTTCAAATCCAATATGTCTTCTAAAATTTATCCCATAATTTAATTCGTTAAAACTCTCCAAAAAAAAAGTAAAGGGGCAAAAATTTTCAAAGCCCACACTTGTCAACCAAACATTCATCAAATTTGTTGACCTTATAGAAAACCCTTCGCACCCGATTATGTGATAACCCAAAAAATGGTCCAGGACCACCTAATAATAATGATCCCATTTCGAATCCTAACCTGCCCCACCTTGTTCGAAGTTCTTCCCTTCATATAATCCCAATTCGAATTAAGTTTAAATCAAATTGCAGTAAATTAAGAGAACTAGATTTTGTCAAGTAGCTCATAAATTCAAAAAAATTATCCTTCATTAGAAGTAATTTCATTGAAAATAATATTTTAGGTACATTTCTGCACATAAATATATAATAGAAATATTAGAACAATTATCTATTATGAGGCATATAAGATTGATTTTTTCAAATAAATATATAACATAAATATTAGGCCATTATTTATTATGAGTCATAGAAAATCAAATTTCTCAATAAATTTAAATTTGGAACAGTATATTAGATGAAGTCAGAGTATCAAGTCTAGACAGGCTTACCAGAATGCTGCAATTTTTAAAAGGGCAGTACCTGGAGAGAAAAAAAATAAAAAACAAGGATGAACAATGAAACTTAAAAATGTATAGCATTGAAATTGTAGAACAGGATATTAGAACAGGATATTCCATATCACAATGCCGTTCTAGAAGAGAAAATCACTGGCCTCTCTACTGTCATTCAATGCCATTACCTCACTATTGTCTTCTTTTACTATTGCATGACCATTCTCTACACCTATGTTAAAGCAATACTATTAGGTTCCTCCGGGGACGACCCAAGTTTTTCAACAGCACTTTAGGCAGCATAATTTTTTCTTTCTTAATAATACTAATGAGATAAGGAATCATCCCGTTTCTTAAGTAGAGGTAACAAATACCATTCAGATTTCCAACTAAAATGAAATAAACACCATCAGATATTCAAATCACAATAGCTACGAAAAATGGAGAGAATCAAGAAGATAATGAGCATCAGAAATAACAGTTAAGGATTAAAGGGACAAAAACATTTTGAAGACATCCTAATATACAGAGGGTAAATGAAATACTCAACTTGCATTCTCTGAGCAGTAAGTACTTTATTCAAAATGACAACATGATTCAGAAGAATAATAATTTAAAAGTGACAATGCAATTCCTTGGAAAAGACTCACAAATAGTATGTTTTTTTCTACGGCTGTGCACCATACCAAAAGAAAACCGTTGTTTCCCCTAATAGGTGTAGCCCTTCTGGAACATTCCCTTCTTGGCCTCCTCGTTTTCACCCTCAGCAGAATAACGACCGAGCTGGGCCATTGAGTTTGCTTTTGCTCGTATCAAAAGAGCCTTCTGGGCAGTTTCCACATTCTCCGGCTGGCCCTTCCAAGTTTTTAGAACAGTATTCTGGAGAGCCCTGGCATAAGAAAACGACACGTGCCAGGGGTTGGGAGATTGGTTCATTGCATTCAGGTTCAGAGTTGCTTCAACTTCAGACTGCCCTCCTGATAAAAACTGCAAACAGATCCGTCCATTAACACAAAATCTAACAAAAACAGATCGACATTGCAAGAGTGGAAGGCGTCGGTGAAATGTTAGTGAGCTCACAAGATGGAATAAAATGCACAGATAATTCAGAATTTTGGGAAAGTACTATCAAGCAAATAGAGAACTAATATAAATTAGAATTAATATCTCCTGTATTAAATTAATCATAATTAGAATCATCGTTATTATCATAATTAGTCATAGAAGAACTATTTTGGGGCTTTATAAATATAACTCTTCGTTTATTTCAATCAAGTACTTTATAATGTGTTAACTATTTTTTGTGCATTTTTTTATGCATTCTTGTTAGTCATGCGATCTTTGGTTTATCTATTTTCCTCTCTCGCATTAGTTTATCGTATCAATCATATTGGTGTATAATTTATTCTATATTGTACATGCCAAGCATCTAAAATTATTTTTTACTATCTTATGTACCATAACTGCTTCTTCTGAACTCATAAAACTTTCATAGTTGATTCCTTCATCAATGCTAGCTTTAGAGCCTGAGGTAAGCATGACTTGACAGCATGGTTAGTTTAAGGCTGTTCATGGATGGGGATCATGGTACAGTAACTCTAATGGGAGAAGAATGATATTCTTTGTTTTTCCACTAAGGTATTATAGACGTGGGAGTAGCAAAGCTATGCTTTTCACTAGTACTCCTAAGTGGGTTATGCCTGAGTTCTTCTAATACATCTTGCAAAAGCCCGAACTCCCACTTATAATGCACTGACTCGGCTTCCTATTGTGCCAAATATTTCGTTCACGTAAGATGATTTTTTTTATCCTAATATATTTCCGCAATGAAGTTGGAACTTTGGAAGGTTTGATATTCATTCTCCTCTCTACTGCCTAGTTCAAAACTTCGCCTCCCTATCAAATGGCTCAATAGCTCTACCTACAGGAGAATGTCCCAGTAAATGGTTTCGCAAGAGAATGGTGGTGTCTACATCCCATTTTTAGTGGTTAGATGTAGCCAGGTTTTTCAAGGTTGATTTCTTGTAATTTTAATTTTTTGACATTTGTGCTTTCATTTATTGCGGAGTATTTTCAATTTGTATGTATTGGCCGTGATTGTTTGGCCATCAATTGAGATTTGGAGACTCTTTTGAAATAAAAAACGTGAAAAATGAGTTCGTCGTGATAAAAGTACTTCAACTAATTGTATATAAATATATATACTGTTGTGTAATTTTATGGATCCCTATTTTTAACAAAATTTAAATATTAAATTAATCTTTAAGAGAAGATAGATTATATCAGATAAATTAGCCCCTCTAGAATTTTGTGAAAATGGTCGGGAGCAACTTTGAATTTAATTATATAGCAAATTTGTTTTTTGTAAAATTGTTCAAAATTGTAAATCTATCAATTGAAAATATCTAATGAAACTTAACTCCTAGATTTTCATCAATATTGCACTCAACTCTTGTGCATTTTTAGATTTAGTGATTACCAACTCTTAATTCTTTAAGTTAACTTTTTTTCCTAATGCATTAACAAATCTACTTTAGATCTTCAAATAAAGCTTTAGTTGACTAAATTTTGGTATTTAGTAAACTTAATCTGTGGGAAGATATTTGCTTTTCATCAATATAATGTTTGTAAGGAAAAAAATCAAAATAGTCCTTTGATTTTTTTATGATGGATCAAAATAGTCTCCAACTATTTTAAAGGACCATTTTTGTCCCTCAACTCTTTAAGATGAACCAAAATAGTCTCATTATGGGACTATTTTGATTCATTTTTAAGGATTTTTGCGGGACTATAGTGGTCTTTTAATATAGTTGGGGGCTATTTTGATTCTTCATAAAGAATCAAGGGACCAATTTATTCATTTTCTCATTATTTGCATGATCACGAACATTTGCATTTATAATTTCGTGTAATATGTTTTTTATCGTAGTTGTTGGGGATTGATTTATTAGTAATATAAATTTCAAGTTAATTCTAATTATAATTGAATTATTTGTAGTTGCACTTATTGCTTTCTTTTTTCAAATATTTGTTATAATGCATCAGCCATTATGGAGGAGTAAATTGCTCTTTTTTATTCTGAGATTAAGAGAACTCTCCTGGGGAATAAAAGACAAAGCAGGATCATCCATATTACTTCACATACTATGGCTAAACTTGAAAAAGCTACTGCAAGCTTTTAACATGAGCGATTGGGCAGTACAAGACTATGTGCTGCTAGCCATCACTGACATTCTTCAGGCTATTATCAAGCCTGAGATTCAAGCAAATAATTTAAAGATCAAGCTTGTCACATTGTAGATGGTTCAAAACTTTCAATTTGGAGTTTTGGCAACTGAGAATCTGAATTATCACACATTCAAGTTAAATAAAGTTTCTGATTACACAATTCACGTCCATCTCTTTTTACTTGCATTATCAAATGGAGCAAAGAGTTGGCTTTACTCTTTACCTAGCGACTCTGTCACAAGTTGGATTGACCTAACACAAGTTTCATTCAAAATACTCCCCACCTACAAAGGCTACATGGATGCGCATAGAGAATTCAAAGTTTGGTCAATTAAAAGGAAAAATGTCCAGTGATGCCTGGGAGAAATGCAAGGCTTTGCTAAGGATGTCCACACCGTAGGCTACCAAAGTGAATGGAAGTGCAAACATTCTATAAGGGTTTGGCTGGAAATGAAACTACGTGGATTCAATAGCAAGTGCAACTTTAATAAACAAGTCACAAGAAGCTACATATGATGTGCTCGAATAAGTGGCCATGAACAATTGTTGATGGCTAAGTGATAAAACCCTACTAAAGAAGATTGTTGATGGAGTTCATGATGTAGATCCAATATTAGCATTCATTGCTCCGGCGACTTCTTTAACAAAGTAATTAAGTTCATTTACTGTTAATGCAATTTACACTCCATCAATGACCAAGAAATTTTGTGAAGCAGCTCATTAAAGCAACGAATATCAAGTTAACAATCTGTTTACTTCGTCGCTTATAGAGTAAGCTAATTTTATGACAAATCCAAGTAAGCATAACAATCCATTTTCAAACACAAAATCCAAACTAGCAAAAATTTCTCTTAGAGGGGTTCTAATGTGATGCAAAATTGTACTAGTTTTCAACAATCTCTAGGCTTTCACCAACCTTTTAGGTTTCATGCACAAGCAAAAGATGAAAAAGCTTTTGGACCTGATGATATTTCTATAGAGTGGAATTGCTCAAGAGATGAAGGAATTTTTTAATTTAAAACTTTTTAATATTATTTTAAAGACTAAAAAGATGGCAATAGAGGATCGTATTGTACGAACAGTGTAATTCTCACTTTAGTATAGTACGATCACTTCAAGATTTTTTTAACTGATTGTACATTACAATATTAGGGTAGTAGGGTATGGTTAATTCAATCGAATAACAGTTCGTCCTAGACGAACCTCAGGCGATTAATTAATGTAGTGGTTGCTGCTCGGTTCGTACAGTACGAAGATTACTTTGTATAATATGATCACTAATCACAATTAACTTCTAATTTGATTGTTTAATCTTGGGGATTTAATTATGCAATATTTTCAAATATCATACAGTACGATTGATATAGTACTGTACGAATGAACAAATTTTAAATTTTAAAATATTGCCTAATTGTAAATGGCAACAGAGATTTCTAAAAACAAATTGATCGTCATGTACGATTAAAATCGTACCATATGATTAGTTCATCTTAACACTGTCCTTGCCAGCTCCCAAGTCCTTGATGAAAAAAATGGAGGGTTGCATTAGGTAGTCGTCAACCAACGTAAAACTTCTCGAATAATCATGACATGAATCATTTAAAAAATTGTGTTAATGCTAGAGCGTCCCCTAGAAACGACGCGTTGTATGACCTGAATACAACGACAAGTGTGCAAGGGTTGTTGCACTGGCAGCTGGATGCAATGTTAAATAGGTAAGGGTTCCCATAGCAAGGACGGATGTGGGCAAAGAAGCTAGTCCATAAAACTAAAATTTGGATAGGAACTTGGAATATAGGCTCCCTTAAAAGAAAATTAATGGAATTAATACATATTATGATTCAAACTTTTACCCTTCCAACCCAAGCCGTCTAAAGAGGAAGTTAACCCACTCCCATTAAACCCAACAAAGGTTTAAACCTCTTAACTACAAAAGAAGTCGACGTTGAACTGGTTAAAGGATCACCCATGTATGCATTAGTAGCCCGAGAAGCAACTTTGGAAAAAGAAGTACCTATCCTAGAAGAAGTCAAACCACTTCTTAAGACTTTTGCTAATATGTTCCCTGAAGATCTACCCAACCAATTTCCCCCTTTGAGAGATATCCAACATATCATAGACCTAGTACTGATGCAATCAAAAATTTGGGGAGGGACCCAAATTTTTTATCACAAAAACTAACTCTTTCTAGGATCTAGAAAATATCAAGAACTCACATAAACTCTAGACAATTTAACAAAACAAACTTTACTTATATAAAATGAAAGACTTACAACTCTTAAAAATTAAAACGACTTACAAACAAAGACTCTTACAAACTTGACTCAAACAAGACACCCTAAACTTGCTTTCCAAAAGAAGAAGGATACATGTGAGGTGTAAACTTGCGGAGAGAAGAAAGAGATTAGAAGTCGAGACGAAGGTTGGAAAGAGCCCGCAGGATTTCCGAAGTAGGAGAAGAAGTGGAACAAAGCTCTCAAGCTTTTTCCAAGAAAAACCTCTCAGGTTTTGGCTTCCAAAAATCACTCACATATCACTCTTAAAACATTCCAAAACAACTCCTATTTATAAGATCAAAGAGGGCAGCCAAACAGCCCTTTAAAACCACTAATTAATCTCATTAAAATAGGAATATAGAAGGCCATAAGTCACCAAATAGAAGACCAAAAGACAGCAGGAATTCTGCAGGAAAATTGCATAAAAAACAGTGGAAAGACTCATGGAAATCCCCCAAACAGCCACCAAACAGCAGCCCCCAAAAAGCCATCAATGATGGCCAGCTGGCTGTCCAAAATCAGAAGCCAAACAGCCCAAAACAGCAGCTGAAAAGGCAGAAAAACTGCTGCTGATTTTCTACACAGAAAAACAGGTAAACTCCCATGGAATTCCCCCCAAATAGCCACAGAAATCAGCCAGCAAGGGGCCCGAAAACAGCACAGGAAACAAGGGGGTTTAGGCACGGAAAAACAGCCAGCCAGCCGTGGGAACCAAAGGGCCAAGCACGGGAAAACCAGCAGCTATCCACGGGAACCAAAGGGCCAAGCACGGGGAAACAACCAGCACAAGAAAACGAATAGACAAAGGGGAGGAGAAGAGACACAAGTGGAGAAACCAAAGAGACACACGAAGAAACCAAAGAGACAAAGGAAAGGGGGAATGAACCTCAATTTATGAGCTAAAAAGACTCTCTACTAGACATTAATAAGCTGATATCTAGTAGAGGAAAGCATTTATGAGCTTGAAACATAAGAAGAGGCTCATTAATGAGCTGATTCAAGTAGAACTTACAAAATTTTCAACTCAACTTGTTTTGACCCATTCCTTGCCTACATCAGACTCCCCTACTTGAAAAACTCATCTCCCGATGAGTTGGCTTTTGTTTTTTTATTTTTTTATTTAAAAAAAAAGACAACAAAAAATCAACCTAGACTTAGACTCACAACTTGACTTGACTACAAAACTTTGACAAGACTTGACTTGACAAAAACAAAACTTGAATTTGACAAACTAAAACAAAACCTAGGACTACCTAAACTTGCTCTGATACCAAATTGATGCAATCAAAAATTTGGGGAGGGACCCAAATTTTTTATCACAAAAACTAACTCTTTCTAGGATCTAGAAAATATCAAGAACTCACATAAACTCTAGACAATTTAACAAAACAAACTTTACTTATATAAAATGAAAGACTTACAACTCTTAAAAATTAAAACGACTTACAAACAAAGACTCTTACAAACTTGACTCAAACAAGACACCCTAAACTTGCTTTCCAAAAGAAGAAGGATACATGTGAGGTGTAAACTTGCGGAGAGAAGAAAGAGATTAGAAGTCGAGACGAAGGTTGGAAAGAGCCCGCAGGATTTCCGAAGTAGGAGAAGAAGTGGAACAAAGCTCTCAAGCTTTTTCCAAGAAAAACCTCTCAGGTTTTGGCTTCCAAAAATCACTCACATATCACTCTTAAAACATTCCAAAACAACTCCTATTTATAAGATCAAAGAGGGCAGCCAAACAGCCCTTTAAAACCACTAATTAATCTCATTAAAATAGGAATATAGAAGGCCATAAGTCACCAAATAGAAGACCAAAAGACAGCAGGAATTCTGCAGGAAAATTGCATAAAAAACAGTGGAAAGACTCATGGAAATCCCCCCAAACAGCCACCAAACAGCAGCCCCCAAAAAGCCATCAATGATGGCCAGCTGGCTGTCCAAAATCAGAAGCCAAACAGCCCAAAACAGCAGCTGAAAAGGCAGAAAAACTGCTGCTGATTTTCTACACAGAAAAACAGGTAAACTCCCATGGAATTCCCCCCCAAATAGCCACAGAAATCAGCCAGCAAGGGGCCCGAAAACAGCACAGGAAACAAGGGGGTTTAGGCACGGAAAAACAGCCAGCCAGCCGTGGGAACCAAAGGGCCAAGCACGGGAAAACCAGCAGCTATCCACGGGAACCAAAGGGCCAAGCACGGGGAAACAACCAGCACAAGAAAACGAATAGACAAAGGGGAGGAGAAGAGACACAAGTGGAGAAACCAAAGAGACACACGAAGAAACCAAAGAGACAAAGGAAAGGGGGAATGAACCTCAATTTATGAGCTAAAAAGACTCTCTACTAGACATTAATAAGCTGATATCTAGTAGAGGAAAGCATTTATGAGCTTGAAACATAAGAAGAGGCTCATTAATGAGCTGATTCAAGTAGAACTTACAAAATTTTCAACTCAACTTGTTTTGACCCATTCCTTGCCTACATCAAGTACCTGGAGCCTCCTTACCCAACCTGCCTCATTATCGTATGAATCAGGAAGAGCATTCTAAGTAGAAAGATGATGGCTCCTAAATTCCAAAAAGCCAAGAAAGAGAACACTAGGGACAAACACAACAGAACTCAACCCAAAAAATAATAAATAAACCACCGACAAAGAAACAAACATATACAAAAAAACATAAAAGAGAACTTAGAAAGAAAAGACAAAATTATAAAGAACACAATCCTCAAAACAACCTTAAAGGTCACCTTGCATGTCTCGATAAAATTAGGAAAAAAATAGGTGCTCTAAAGAACATTCAAACCAGGGGTCCACCACAGCAATCTTGATCTAACACCCGTCGGCACTCTTCTGGCAAATACCAACAAAACCTGCCATCAACACCACTCACACGTTATGTAGAGAAGAAAGATACTGTGGGCTCCGAAAATTCGGCCCCGGCCTCCCCGCCCGCTTTTCTTTTTATTCCAGCGAGGGAGTTTTAACTGAATAAGTTCCGGGGTAAATTTTGGAAGGCAGATGGGTTTGTAGATAAGACACTACCCAGAGATTTCGCCCTCATTTTGTGAGGACTTTATGATCTGAGTTCTGGTTTCCTATAGGCGCAAGACCCTATAGTTAATTACCCCTTCCGATCACGAGAGAGAAGTTTCGATTAAGGCTAGTCGTCAATCAGATACATATATAATACGTGTTATCTGGCATATAGTAGCAGCAATGGATTTGAGGTTGGAAAGATTGGATGTTTGAAAATTTGATGTTTAAAAATAGAAATTGCACCATCTTATACTTAAAGCAGATGGTGGGGGAATGGATGATAGACCCGATCAAGATCCCATGGTTCCGTCGTCCCGGGCCATCGTGGTCCCTGGTCTACTTAGTCAGAGGAGGTAGTCGACCCAACCTGACAGAAGGATCCTTGTCGGCAGCCATGGGTTGCTTCGTCCAAGGGGACCTTGTAGACCGGGGTTGAATGTTTGTCTAAGGGGACAAATTTGAATCCACCTTAGCTAACAAAGGGCTTTGTGCCATATCGATCATATCCTATTGATTCATAACTCAAGGATTTAACGCCATTAAGGAGCGTATTGGCTCTGGCCATAACCGCTATATGTGGTGTCCATTTGGCAGCGAAACCATTCGGTTCAGAGGGCCCCTGGTCATAACCGTTTACCTGCAGAGCCATTTGGCGGCAAAACTGACGGTTAGAGAACACGTACCACATCCTTACTGGCAAGAGATTGTTTGAGAACGGATCCTAGTGATATTTTCGACTAGGCATTTGGCTCTTTATAAGCTAGAGTTTATTTGAATTTGTCCACCCCGACAGACTGTTGCGGAGGGTGGATGGATTTTACTTTAAGTGTGTTGATGGATTGATTTCATTTTTAAATATATGAAATTTGGGATTTTTGGGATTTTTTGTGGAGTTTTTGGGTTTTTGAATTTTGGGTGGAGCTTGGAATTATTTGAAATGGACTTTTGAGAGGCATTTGAAAATATTTGGGAACCCCTCCGGTTGAGATCTGCATTCAACACGGCCATCATCGGGGTGTTTGGGGTCATTTCTCTTTTATCGATTGAATCTTGTCGACTCTATCGAATTATCGATAGAGGATCAGATTTCGTAGGCTTTATGCCCTTGATAGTGAATTCGTATTGTTGTAGGCCTTTAAGGCCTAATATGAATGTTTTAAAGCAAATATACCGATCGCCACAACCTTACATTTGCTTAATGGTTCGAACTCTGTCGACTTCTATTGACCCGTATAGAAGGATCGGTTTCGAACCTGAATTCACTTGTCAACCCGCGCAGCATCCCTAGACGTCACATGTGTACCAATAACACGCTCGTCGGGGCCCATGCGGGTTTTATAATTATTTTTACCCCTTTTAGTGTACCTATGTGTATACAATTTATAGTGCACGTGCAGGGGTACTTTGAAATAATTGTAGACGCCTTCTGTCTGCTTGTACGAATGTTGCAGATCTTGTGGCATGGCGTAGTAGCTTCTGAATAGAGTTGTTTGCTGCTTCATACAGGTACACTGTCGTGCACTACTCGTCGTTTTTTGCAGGTGGATCGTAGTGCACTAATAAATCTCCTGTTTTGGTTGTAGATGCATGTATTTGTTGAAGCCCTTTGGGCATTTACTTGTAGATTGTGTGTATGTAATAGGTTTTCTACGATAGCTCATAAGAGATCGCCTTGTATTCATCACAAACACCCCACATCTATCACAATTATTTCAAATCATCGATTTGCATGATTGGGATGAACATCGTGAATCAATTATTGTCCTCTATTTGTAAGCTTCATTATTTATGAAATCATGAGGCATCTTCTATAACTTTCGTATTGCTTGTAAGCAATTTGTGTTTGTAGTCTCATTGTCCACTGCAAGTCATTGTTTATTTGTATGATATTTGAATAACTCAAACATTTTCTTAATTAGGACTTGCATCCAAATTAAAGTGATAATTCTTTATCATTCCATTGGAGATTTCTTGTATCAAGAGTATAGACGATCCCTTTTCCACTTCTTTCTTGCATTGGTTTGTACGGTACTACATTCTTTGAATATGAATTTTTGTTGTCCATGAGGCTCTAACATTATATCCAATGTGTACCTCTTGCATTTATTTGGGAATTGCTATCTCACCACTCATAACTTCACTTTAAGCATGATATAGAGCTCCTTCATGCTTGGTTCTAACTCTACACTATTAAGAGTTTGATTTTATATGATTTGTTCGTTCAAGTTCAAACATCTTATGGCTCATTTGGATTCCTTGTGCTATGGTTCAACTTGAATTCTTATGGATCATTCAATTCATGATTCATTATCAAAAACCCACTTGATATTATATGGTCCAAGTTCAAAGCATATGATCAAGTACTTGAATTCAAATGTCCAACACAAGTTCTCATTATTTTGGACTTCAAAGTGCAAATTCAAGTTCTATGTCCAAGCTTCTTTGTGATCATGTTGAATTAAAGTTCTAGTTTAGTCTTTTAAACCCCTTTGGGAATTTGAGCCTCTAATATTTTGATTGAATTCAAGTTCAAAACAAGTCTTCTGCATGTTCAAATAAAGATCGTTGTCATTTTGGCTTGTTCAAGTTCTCCACATTCATTTAAAGTCCTTGCAAGTTCGGGATTGATTTTAGCTCAATTTTATTTCATTGTTCATTTAAGTCCAAATTTTGGTTCAAGTCCGGTCCCACAAGTCCACCGTTCACATTCTTTTGAGTTCAAACAGGTCCGAGTACAATATGTTTTCACCCGAAATTTCGGCAACCTCCCGGTGTCTCCCCCGTTTAGGGGAAAAACGTCGGAAAACTGGGCCTCCCGCCACGCAAGAGAAAAGCGTGTACGGTAGGTGCCATCTTTCGAGGACACCGCGACCGTGTAAAGTTTTTGTCCCCACCACGCCAGAGAAAGGCGTGTATGGGTCTTCGGCACCTATTGCAAAAGAGAAACAGTTGTTTCCCCGCGAGCGGGTACTTATGAATGAAAAGCAGTTGTTTCCCCGCGAGCGGGTACTTATGAATATCTCGATCTCGTCGTATGCGCCGCACCGGGTTTCCATCCCACCACGCTAGAGAAAAGCGTGTATAGGCGGTTTGCCGGTTCGACACGAACGTCGAGAATATGATTTTAGGTGATCACCCGATTCGTTGAAAACACCGCGACGAACTTCCTCCCACCACGCTAGAGAAAAGCGTGTATAGGTGGTCGTTTGGTCGCGTTGCAAGCATCGAAAGCGGGATCTCAGAGTTTTAGAGTTTAGAAAGGTTATACCTGCGCGGGGTTGTCGGTGTTGATCGAAGGAAGGGAAGGATTTCATATGTGCTTTACCAATTATAATTAATTATAAGTTATTATAATTAATTAAAATAATTAATTATAAATAACCTTAATTAATTATAAATAATTAATTTTAATTAATCTTAATATAAAAATATAATAATTAATCATAATTAATTAATATTAACTTCGATTAAAATTAATCATAATTAGTTAGGATTAATTATGATTAATTACTTAAAATTAATCACAATTAATCATAACAATTATAATTAAATTTAATAATTATAGTTAATTAAAATTGATTATGATTAATTAAAATAATCTTTAATTAAAATTAATTAAATTTAATTAATCATTAACTCTAAATGATTATAATAAATTATAATTAATAAATATTAATTCTAATTAAAACTAATTAATATTAGTTTTAATTAAAATTAATTAATATTAACTTTAATTAAAAACATATAATCTCTCCTCCCTCTCTTTCTGTTTCGGCAACATACTAGGGATTTGGCCGAAAAGCACGTGAAAGGGAGCAAGTTACCTTCAGAGCAGTGAGCTCTTGCTCTTGCTTCCGATCCAAATGTTATAACTTCCGATCCGATAAGAAATATCGTCAAATGAGCGAAGACGGATGACAACGGAGGAGGCGGGATCGGGAGGAGTTCGGCAAGGTGTGGAGGTAGGTCGGTTCCCTTCTCCTCTCTCTCTCTTTCTCTATTTCTCTCGACCAGAGGAGGTCGAAGAAGCAAGGAGGTCGGGACGGCACAGGGGTTCTCACGCTCGGAGAGCTCCGATAGTTGCTTCCGATCGGGACTTTGTGACTTCCGACTGGCTGGAAGGAAAGAACGTCGTCGGAGAGAGGTTGAGCAGGAGGTTGGCGTCGGGTCTGGAGATCGAAGAGGGAGAGATCGGGATTGGTTCGGCTAGAGTGGAGGTCGGCCGGAGTTTGTGGGATCGGGAGCAGAGAAGGATTGGGGGGCTTGGTCGCTGGAGAGGAGATCGGGCGTGAGGGAGGAAGAGTAGCGACTGGAGCTCGATCGCGTGTCTTCGAGTGGAGAAGTCTCCCTTTCGTTTTATAGACGGGAAGATGGAGTGCGATCGAGGCGAGTCCATGCGCGAATGGACATTTTTGGCGCTGTTGCAGACTGCGGCACTGTAGCAAATGGCGGGATTTTTGCAGGATTTGCGGGATGGGCAGCCGGCTTTATAGGTAATCATTTTAAGCATTTTTTTTTGTTCTAGCTTATAGGTCAACAGATACAATGGAAATGTACTTGTGGAGAGAAAAAATAGATAGAAGACTAGAAGAAGAAATAGGTAGGAAAAAAGTAGATCTTAGGCTATGAAGAGAAAGCCCTCAAGTTTAGTAAAAATTTTAGATGATTAAAAACCTCCAAAAAGCAGCAAACAACCCCCTATAAATTGGGAAAAAAGAATCCAAACAGCCCCGCAAAAAGGTGCCACCCGAACCTCTGATGGGAGTAGCCAAAAGATAGGAAATTCCCAAGAGAGGGCACGACCATCCCAGGAACCAAACAACAAGAAAACCAACAGCCAGCCCAGGATCCAAACAGGTAGAAAACCCAACAACCAAGGGAAAAATGGGCCAAGCCCAAAAGAAGTTTCAGCCCAACAACAAATGCCCAAAAACCAAAGAAAGCTAGCAAACCAAAGGAGTGAAATGTTCTAAGAGCACCAATTCTAAACATGTTCATTAGAAGCTTTCAATCATAGGGTGAATAAAATAAAACATAAAATTCCAAATTACATAAGACCAAAATAAAAATTAAGAACATTCAAATCATAAAACATATGCTGATAGATATTAAATGCATCAATTCTTACCTGACGGAAGAATATCATCCCCTGATGAGAACCCCTTCACTAATTCGTTGATAAATATCAAGGTGACGAGTCTGTAATTCCTCTGTTTCAATCCAAAGTGCAATCAGTCAAAAGCACCCACTCCATTTTACCAGGAACCATCTGTACACACCATGCCTTGTCTGTATAGTTCTGATGTCCAAAACACCTTCAATATGATCATCTTTGATATGAACTGGACAGGTAATGGATAAGGTCTCTAAATCCACTGAATCAGTTGATTTTTTTTCATAAGAAGTAAGGTCAGCAATATAAAACATAGGTGAAGTCCCAATATAAAGTGGAAGATCCAGCAGGTAAGCCTTTGTTCCCGATTTTTGAAGTATCTTGAAAGGCCCAAAAAAAAAATTTTTGACTTAGCTTGCCAAAAGTACCACTAGGAAAACTCTGACATCGAAAATAATCCATAACTAAATCTCCCTCTTGAAAATGACACTCCATACGGTGTTTGTCAGCAACAATTTTGTATTTAGTATTTTTCATATGGAGTTTTTTTAGAACCTGATGTTGGATCTATTGAATATGATCAACAACTTTTGTAGCTTCAACACTAATTTTACTAGGCATAGATAGTGATGTTTGGTCTAAAAATGGGGAATAGGTTGGCCATAAATAATTTTGAAAGGGATTTTTCCAGTAGATCCGTTGATGGAATAATTGTAAGCAAATTCAGCTTGGAATAAAATCAAATCTTATTGAGATGGTTTTTCTATGGTAATACATCTAAGTTTCCTAAACTTTTTTTTACTACTTTAGTTTGTCCATCTGTTTGTGGGTTATACGCACTACTGAATTGGAGAGTAGTTCCTAATTTTGACCAAAGTGTTCTCAAAAAATGGCTTAAGAACCTAATATCCCTATAAGAGGTAAAAGTTCTGGGTATACCGTGTAGTCTTATAATTTTATTAAAAAAATAAATCAGCGACATGTGAAGCATCAGAAGTTTTCTTACAAGGGATGAAATGTGCCATTTTGCTAAATCTATCAGCAACAACAAACACAATCAAATTTTCGAGCAGTGACAGGTAATCCCAAAACAAAGTCCATAGTGATATCTTCTCACGGTTTGTTTGAAATTGGGAGAGGGGTATATAAACTAGTGTTTTGAGTGGTTCCTTTGAATTCTTGACAGATTTTACATTATTTTATGAATTTCATTATATGTTTCCGCATGTGAGGCAAGAAATATCGTTTCTCAACTAAAGTTGTGGTCTTTCCTTGTCCAAAATGCCCTCCTAATCCTCCACCATGAAGTTCTTTAATGAGTTTTCACGTAAAGAGCTTTGGGTAATACAAAATCTGGTTCCCTTAAACAGAAATCCTTTTTTAATGGTAAATTGAGCAGAAGAGTCAGTTCCAAAAGCACAACAAGATTCCCAAAAAGTTTTGAAATGTAGCTCAGTGGAATAGCTATCATTTAAAGAATCAAGGAAAATTACAATTAGTTTGATAGTTATCAATAATTGGGCCCATCTTCTTAAGGCATCATCAACTTTATTTAAAATTTCAGTATGTTTAAGATGAAATGTAGATTCTTGCAAGAAAGATGTCCATTTCGCATGTCTTCGATTCAAATTTTTCTGTGATCCTAAGCATCACAGAGCTTCATGATCAGAGTTTAGCACAAATTCTCTTTGAGAAAGATAATGCCTGCAAAATTTTAGGGCCTAAACAATCGCATTAAACTCAACATCATAAGTAGAATATCGGGATCGAGTATCATTGAGTTTTTCACTAAAGAAAGTAACAAGTCCACCCTCTTGACTAAGGACGGCTCCAATGCCTATATGGGAAGCATCACAGTCTGCTTCAAACATCTTTTCAAAATCATGTAACTTAAGAACATGAGCTTGACTCATTTTCATTTTAATCAGATGAAATACTTCTTCAGCCTCAGGGGTCCACCTAAAAGTTCCCTTTTTAAGATAATCGGTGATTGGTGAAATCAAAGTGCTGAAATTTTTCATAAATCGTCAGTAAAAAGAGGTTAATCCATGAAATCCCCTCACTTCACTAATCGTTCTTGCAGTTGGCCCGCTCCGGATTGCTTCAATTTAGATGGGATCCACTTTAATTCAATTATCAGAGACAATATATCCAAGAAAAGTCAAACTATGAGTCATGAAAGAGCACTTTTTAAGGATGATGAATAAGCATTGTTCTCTTAAAGTTTGAAGAACATGTCTTACATGTTCAAGATGATCATTGGGACAGGCGTTATAAATTAGTATATCATCAAAATAAACCACCACAAATGTTCTGATGAAGGGATGCAAGATTTGATTCATGGTATGCATAAATGAGCTAGGAGCATTAGATATACCAAAAGGCATTACTAACCACTTGTAGAGGCCTTCCTTAGTTTTAAAGGTTGTTTTCCACTCATCACCGAGTCATATACGGATTTGGTGATATCCACTTCTCAAGTCAATCTTAGAAAAAATTTTGACACTATTAAGAATGTCAAGCATATTGCCAAGTCTTGGGATTGGAAACCTATACTTGATGGTTATCTTGTTTATAGTTCGACTTTCAATACACATCCTCCAAGTTCCATCTTTTGCCGGGGTAAGCAGGGCTGGGACAGTACATGGACTCATGCTTTCTAAGATTAATCCTTTGGTTAAGAGTTCAGGTACTTGTTTGTGAAGTTCTTCATGTTCATCAGAACTTATATGATAGTGAGGCAGGTGTGGTAAATTTATTCCAGGAACAAGGTCAATCTGGTGCTGGATATCTCTTAGAGGAGGCAAGGAATCAGGTAATTCTTCAGGAGTTATATCTTCAAATTCATCGATCAAAGATTCAATTTCTTTAGGAACTTTTTGTCTTCTTCAGTCTCTTTTCCTACCATAAGATAAATCACTTCAGAGTCTTTGAATTCATTAGTATTGGGAAGCAATTCAGGATAGGGTGACTTTGAAGTTTTTGGGACAGATTTTGTGGGAGGATCAAAAATTTTCTTTTGGGGATACATGGTGAACTCTTTGTTGTCTTGGGTCAAGGTGTAAGTGTTTTTCTCTCCATTGTGAATGGTTTTATGATCATATTGCCAAGGTCGACCTAGTAGAATATAACATACTTCGAGAGGCATGATGTCACATAATACTTGATCTTTGTAAATTTTTTCAACTGAAAGACTGACAAGGCATTGTTGAAAAACTGGCACTTCTCCACCTTCCTTGAACCATGATATTAAGGCTTGACGAGGGGTTTTGGTTTCAATTTCAGTTTATCCACCATGAGTTGAGGCCATAGTTATCAATGGCGCAAAATAGTGCGCGCCATGGCGCACCTACGGCTCCATGTTCATGGTAAGGCGCATGTGTTTAAGATAACACGCGCTATTTACGCCACATGTGAGCCATGGCGCATGGCGCACGGCGCAAAATAGCATGCCAAATTGTTTTTAAATTTCATTATACTTATGAATATTTTTTACAAGAATTTATAACTTAGCATGTATGATTCTTATTGATCGCTACTTGAAGTGTTTCACCAGCAACCATGATTTAGAGGCATCCACCTCTTAAAATTAAAAAAAAAAATGTTCGGTACTGTTATGTACATGCTCGGCACTGCTATGTACATGCTCGATACCGCTATGTACATGCTCGGTACCGCTATGTACATGCTCGATACCGCTATGTACATGTTCGGTACCATTATATACATGCTCGGTACCGCTATGTACATGCTCGGTAAGCATCTTTCCATACAGGTCGAATCCTGCCAGGGGGCAGCGCCCCCTTGGACCCTTGACAGCCCGACATATTGTTGTATTCATCATCTTTAGTAATGGTTGTAGTTTATCTTCAAATTCACAAACGTCAATTTTAATCCTATGATCCAATTGCCTATTTTGTCTATTTTGATTTCGTGGAGCTTCATCTACACTTTCATTGTTTTGTGCATGAACATTGTTTACATTTAAGGTAGCTAGAGTATCAGCAATAGTTTCCATTTGTTCTTGTAGGTTAGCCATTTGTTGCATCATCATTTGTTGTCAATCCGCTTGATTATTTTAATTATTCTTTTTTTTTTTTAAGAAAAAGACTCACAGGCAAACCAAGGGCTCTGATACCAAATTGATGGCTCCGAAGTTCTAAAAAGCCAAGAAGAAGAACACTAGGGACAAATGGAACAGAACTTAATCCAAAAATAAATAAATAAATAAACCACCGACAAAGAAACAAACAAATGCAAGAATTATAAAAGAGGACTTAGAAAGAAAAGACAAAATTATAAAGAACACAACCCTCAGAACAACCTTAAATGTCACCTCGCATGTATCAATAAAATTAGTAAAAATTATGTGCTCTAAAGAACATTCAAACCAGAGGTCCACCACAACAAACTTGATCCAACACCCGTCGGCACTCCTCCGACAAATACCAACAAACCGATCAACAACACCACTCACACTTTATGTATAGAAGAAAGATATAATTGAAAGGTACTTGTGAAGAGAATAAATAGATAAAAGGCTAGAAGAAGAATTAGGTAGAAAAGAAGCAGGCTATGAATAGAAAACCCTCAGGTTTAGTAACAATTTTAGATGATTAAAAACCTTCAAACACCAGGAAACAACCCCCTATAAATAGGGAAAAAGAAATCCACACAGCCCCCCAAAAAGGTGACGCCCAAGCTTCCAACAGGAGCAGCCAAAACATGGAAATTCCGAAGAGAGAGGCACGACCAGCCCATAACCAAACAACTAGAAAACCAAAAGCCAGAAAACCAATTGCTAGCCCAGGATCCGACCAGAAAACCCAACAGCAACTCAAAATCCGAACAGTCAAAAAACCCAACAGTCAAGGGAAAAATGGGCTTAAGCCCAGAAGAAGTATTTCAGCCCAACAATAAATGCCCAAAAACCTAAAAAAGCTAGCAAACCAAAGGAGAAATGTCCTAAGAGCACCAATCCTAAACATGTTTATTGGTAGCTTTCCAACATAGAATAAACAAAATAAAACATAAAATTCCAAATTACATAGAACCAAAATAAGAATTAAGAACATTCGAATCATAAAACATATGCTGATAGATATTAAATGCACCAAAAGAGCAAGTTGATGATTTTTTCCAACGAGGATTCATTAAAGAAAGTCTGAGCCCATGCGCCGTTCCTGCACTTTTAACTCAAAAGAAAGATGGCTCATGGAGAATGTGTGTTGATAGTCATGTTATCAACAAAATCACAGTCAAGAATTGTTTCCCTATTCCTCGTTTGGTTGATATACTAGACATGATAACTAGAGCCACCCTCTTTTGTAAAGTTGATCTCAAGAGTGGATATCATCAGATCTGAATCCGTCCTGACGATGAATGGAAAACTGCATTTAAAACTCAGGATGGTTTATACAAATAAATGGTTATGCCTTTTGGCCATAGTAATGCCCCTAGCACTTTTATGAGAATTACGACCCAAGTCCTCCGGCCTTTCTTAGGAAAATTCATGATAGTTTACTTTGATGATATCTTAATCTATAGCAATTCAGTTGGACAACATTTGGGACACTTGAAAGTTGTGATGTTTTGAAGAAAGAACAATTATATGTTAATCCTTAGACATGTATGTTCCTCGCCACAAGTGTTACATTCCTCAGAGTTATTATTTCTTCTAACGGGATATCAGCTGATCCCGAAAAGGTGCGTGCAATTAATGAATGGCATGAACACAAAACTATTAGAGACGTTTGGAGTTTTTATTTATTGGCCACTTTCTATCAGAGGTTTATTAGAAACTTTAGCATCATAGTAGCCCCTATAGGGGAGTCAATATTGAACCCGACCAGAAAGCGTGACCCGAACCCGACCCGACCCGAAAACAACCAGAAGCGGGTCAGGTTCTGGTCCAAAAAACTGACCTGTTTGAAAAACCAGGTCGGGTTCAGGTTGACCCGTGAAACCAGGAATGACCCGAAATGACCCGGGATGATGCACAAACCCGTCTTCCCGGAATGACCCCGCCCTGGCTGCCCTGCTTGCGCGGCTACTCCACGCCCACCTGCCTTGGCTGCCCGGCCGCATCGCATGGCATCACATCCCGAGGCCAGTGTCGCATCGCGTCCATAGTCACGTCGAGTGTACCGGCTGCGTCAGTTCTACGTCAGTCATCGCGCTTCCGACGGCTTCTGCTGCCACCGGCCGTCGGAGGCCATCAACCCATTGTTGCCGCCAGGTAGTTCCGCGTTAGTTGTCGTGTCCGCGGGTCGGGTTCTAGTCCAGAAAATTAACCTGTTTGCAAAAACGGGTCGGGTTGACTCAAACCCGAATAATTTTGGGTTCTACCAGAACCCGACCCGTGACCCGAAATTGACACCCCTAATCCCCTGTAACTGATTGTCTTAAAAAGGGAGAATTTCATTAGACTATATATGCTTATAAAGCATTTGAAGAGATAAAGAAGAAAATGGTAGAAGCCCCTATCATGTGTCTACTTGATTTTTCTAAGGTTTTTGAAGTGACTTGTCACGCTTATGGCATTGGTATTGGAGTCCTTTCCCAAGAAAGACATCCCATGGCCTACTTTAGTGAGAAATTAAATGATACCAGACAACGATACTCTACCTATGACAAAGAATTTTATGCCATCATTCAGTCTCTTAGGTATTGGAGACATTATTTGCTTCCTCAAGAATTTATTATCTTCTCTGATCACGAGGCATTGCGATACATAAACTCCCAGAAGAAGCTCAATGTCTGACATCGTCGTTAGGTTGGATTCCTTCAAGAATATACTTATACAATGCGACACAAAGCATGATCTGAAAATAAAGTGGCAAATGCTTTAAGTCGTCGTATGATGGTAGCTCGAGAAATGATGACTGAAGTGATTGGATTTGAACATATTAAACAAGATTACAAAGATTTCCCTGACTTTAAGGAAACATATTCCCTACTAACGATTGGAAGCGAACTAATAGTTGATGATTTTTTTTGGAAGATGGCTATTTATTTAAATCTCAAAAGCTCTGCATTCCCAACACTTCACTATGGGAATTCATCATATTAGAATATTACACGTTGGAGGTTTAGCTGGACACTTTGGTCAAACGAAAATCATTGCCTCTGTAGAACATTGATTTTTGCCTAGCCTTAAACAAGATCTTAGTAAATTGGTTAAAAGGTGTAATACTTGTCAGTTAGCTAAGCAACGAAAACAGAACACCGGTCTCTACACACTCCTCCCGGTACCCAATTGCTCGTGGCAGGATGTAAGTATGGGTTTTGTCCTTGGTTTACCTAAGACCTTTAGAAAGCATGATTTGATTTGTGTTCTAGTTGACCGTTTTTCTAAGATGACCCATTTCCTCCCTAGCTCCAAAACTTTCGATGCCTCTCGAATTACGAAGTTATACTTTGATGAGATTGTTATGCTCCATGGCTTGCATAAAACCATAGTGTCTGATTGAGAAGTCAGGTTCACTAGTTATTTTTCGAAGACGTTGTGGTATAAGATGGGTATGAAGCTCCAATTTTCTCTCTTTTCATCCCCAAACTGATGGGCAAACTGAAACTGAAGTCGTTAACATAAGCCTAGGTAACCTCCTAAGAACCCTGCTAGGAGAATATGTTCGAGATTGGGATTCCAAAGTTCCTATAGCTGAATTCGCTTACAACAATTCTGTTAGCTGAACCACAGGTCTAAGTCCCGCTGAAATTGTGAGTGGGTACCAACCTAGACAACCTATAGATTTGATCCCCATGTGTCCTAGGTTAAGAGCATCTAGTTCGCATCAGCATTTGCATCACATCTCCAGGAATTGCATAAAGAATTTAATAAAATAATTGAACTAAGCAATGCTAATTATAAACATAATGCGGATCTTAAGAAAAAAATAAAAGAATTCAAGGTTAGAGATTTTGTAATGGTACAGATTCTTCCGGAGTGGCTCCCATAAGGGACCGTTAAAAAGTTACATGTTAGAAGCGCGGGACCTTTTAAAATAATATTAAAAAATAAATAGTAATACTTATGTGCTAGACCTTCCTGAAGATTTTAACATGAATCTTACATCTAACATCAAAGATCTAGTAGCCTTTGAGGGACCAAAGTTTAACCCCACAAATCCACTAAATATTGAGCCTTGTGTGACCCTACCTGGTGAGAACCCTAGCCTACCTCCACTTTCAAATATCTTCACTTCAACTAATGCGGAGAAAATTGAAGCAATACTGTGGGCTCCGAAAATTCGGCCCCATCCTCCCCGCCGCGCTTTTCTTTTTATTCGGCGAGGGAGTTTTAACGGATTAAATTCCGAGGTAAATTTTGGAAGGCAGATGAGTTTGTAGATAAGACACTACCCAGAGATTTCGCCCTCATTTTGCGAGGACTTTATGATCTGAGTTCTGGTTTCCTATAGGCGCAAGCCCCTATAATTAATTACCCCTCCCGATCACGAGCGAGAACTTTCGATTAAGGCTAGTCATCAATCAGATACGTAGAGATACGTGTTTCTGGCATATAGTAGCAGCATAGGTATGGGAATTTCAGAATTGGAAATGGATTTGAAATTTGGGAGATTTCAGATGTTTAGAATTTGGGAGATTTCAGATGTTTAGAATTTGGGTTAGGAGATTTGATAAATTTGATATTTAAAACTAGAATTTTCATCATCTGGAACTTAAAGCGGATGGTGGGGGAATGGATGATAGAGCCGATCAAGATCCCATGGTTCCGTCGTCCCGGGCCATCATGGTCCCTGGTCTACTTAGTCAGAGGAGGTAGTCGACCCAACCTGACAGAAGGATCCTTGTCGGCAGCCATGGATTGCTTCGTCCAAGGGGACCTTGTAGACCGGGGTTGAATGTTTGTCTAAGGGGACAAATTTGAATCCACCTTAGCTTACAGAGGGCTTCGTGCCCTATCGATCATATCCTATTAATTCATATCTCAAGGATTTAACGCCATTAAGGAGCATATTGGCTCTGGCCATAACCTCTATCTGTGGTGCCATTTGGCGGCAAAACCACTCGATTCAGAGGGGGTCATAACCGTTTACCTGCAGTGCCATTTGGCGGCGAAATTGCAGGTTAGAGGACACGTACCACGTCCTTACTGGCAAGAGATTATTTGAGAATGGATCCTAGTGATATTTTCGACTAGGCATTTGGCTCTTTGTGAGCTAGAGTTTATTTGAATTTGTCCACCCCGGCAGACTGTTGTGGATGGGCTTTGCTTTAAGTGATTGATGGTTTGATTTCATTTTTAAATATATGGAATTTGGGCTTTTTGTGGAGCTTTTGATTTTGGGGATTTTTTGTTTTTTGTGGATATTTGGGTGGAGCTTTGGAATATTTGGGATTTTTGGAATTTTGGGTGGAGCTTTGGAATATTTGAAATAAAAATTTGGATATTTGGGAGATATTTGAAAATATTTGGGGAACTTCTCCGGTTGAAATCTGCATTCAACACGGCCATCATCGGGGTGTTTGGGGAGCATTTCCATTTTCTGGATTGAACCTTGTCGACTCTATCTATTGGTCGATAGAGGATTAAGTTTCGTAGGCTTTCAACCCTTGACAGTGAATTCTTATTGTTATAGGCCTTGAAGAATGTTTTAAAGCAAATATACCGGTCGCCATCACTTTATATTTTCTTAATGGTTCGAACCCTGTCGACTTCTATTGACCTGTACAGAAGGATCGGTTTCGAACCTGAATTCACTTGTTAAACCGCGCAGCATCCTTAGACGTCACGTGTGTACCAATAACACACTCGTCGGGGCCCATGCAGGTTAAGATTGTATTTTCCCCTTTTAGTGTACCTACGTGTGTACAAACTATTGTGCACGTGCGGGGGTATTCTTGGAATTGACGTCTTCTGTCTGCTTGTACGAATGTTGCAGATCCGGTGGCGTGGCATTGTAGTTGTGGACGCTTTCTGTCTGCTTGTATGAATGTTGCAGATCCGGTGGCGTTGCATTGTTATCTTGATATTGACTCCCCCTTTTTCTCATTCATCGGGGATGGATTTCTTTTGGACTTTGGAGTCCACTGTTTTGAGGAGAGCTCCTTTTGAGACCGTCGGTGTAGTAGGCTTGTAATTTTTGATATTTGTGGATGCTATGATTGTCTTCCGTCCTGAGTACAGGATCGAGAAAATCTTGATCACCACTGTCGTATGTGATACTTGTACTTGTGTCTACAGTGGTTTGTTGTGCTTACGATCAATACATTGTTGTTATCTACAAGTGGATTGTAGTCATTTGCAGGAGACCGCTGTATCAGCTACGAGCTCCTAGGAGTATTCGTAGGAGAACCCTTATTTTTGCATTGAAACCACCTTTCACCAATCTCAGGTGGGTTGTTGATTGTTTTTGTTTGTAGAGGACGGGTCTTTAGTTGCCGGTCTCCAGTATTGCCATCTCAATCAACAGGCAAAGTTGCTAGTGTTGGAGATAATCTCTTTATTGTGGCCGTTTCACATTTACAAACCTTTACACTTAGTCTGCTAATCAACTACCTTCTAGTTGCAAGGGACATGTGTATTCGTCTTTGATCGGATGATTATTGATACTAGCGGGCATTTGCATTCGTTGTGTGCTACACTGAATACATCTGTGAGAGGCGTCGTATTTTAATTGGTGTCGAATGTGAGGGGCCAACAATGTTCAAACCGGATTCAAGTCTGAACCCTTCCAAGTCCAGTTCAAAATCAAGTTCATGAGCTCAATGTGCAAGCTCATTTTCATCTTCACTTGGATTTGAATTCATTGAGTTCATAAGCCCCACTTGATGTTATATAGTTTGAGCTAAAAATACAAATTCAAGTGTCCCATGCAGTCCAAGTCTTCAAGTTCAAATGTTTAGTCTATCATATCCTTGCTCGTCTTGCAAGTTCAAGTCTTATAATTTGATTCAAGTCATTTGAGTTTGAATGTTCAATATCAAGTTCTTGCTTGAGTCCAGATTCCTTTAAAGTCCTTGCAAGTTCAGGATTGATTTTAGTTCAATTTTATTTCATTATTCATTTAAGTCCAAATGTTGTCCTTTTTGAGCTCAAATGAGTCCAAGTACGAGTCTCATTTTTGTCCATCGGATGTGCAAATCAAGTCAAGTACGGTCCGTTTTCACCCGAAATTTCGGCAGCCTCCCGACGTCTCCCCCGTTTAGGGGAAAACTACGAGAAAACTGGGCCTTTCCCAACACGCGCAATAAAGGCGTGTATGGTAGGTGTCCTCGGACGAGGACACCGCGGCCGTGATTTTTGTTCCTCCCACCACGCGCAATAAAGGCGTATATGGTGTCTTTGACGGTACCTGTTTAAAAATGCACAGTTTGCTTTCCCCCCGCTCGGGGATACTTATGAGTGACACAATTTACTTTCCCCCCGCTCGGGGGTACTTATAAGTGACCCCGCCTCGCCGTAGGTGCCGCACCGGAGTCCCTTCCCACCACGCGCAATAAAGGCGTGTATAGGCGATTTTACGGTGCGCCACGAACGTCGAGGTAGAGTTTAGGCGATTGCCCGCCTCGTCGTAGGCGCCGGACCGGGGTCCCATCCCACCACGCGCAATAAAGGCGTGTATAGGCGGTTCTCCGGTCCGCCGCATACAACAAAACGGCAATCTGAGTTTTGAAAATTCGTACCTTCGCGTGTTGACGATGTTGGCTCGAGGATCGAGGGAGAGAAGCTTCTTCTTATTTTTTTTAGCATTAATAATTATTAATCACAAATAACCATAATTAACTATGGTTAATTATAATTAATGATAATTAATTATAAGTAATAGTAATTAAGTATAGATAATTGATTAATTAATTATAATTAAAAAAAATTAACTACAAATAATTACTCATAATTAACTAACTAATTATAATTAATTAATTAACACTAATTAATTAATTATGATAATTATAATTAATTAATTATAATTAAAAAAAGAATTAATTATAATTAATAATATTTAATTATAATTAACAATTATTAATATATATATATATATATAACCTCTTCCCCCTCTCTCCTTGGTTTCACGGGATCAAGCCAAAGAAGCATGCCTAAGGGAGAAAGTTACCTTCTCAGCAAACGGGCTCCCGTTATTTCTCCCGATTAAAATGTTGTAACTTCCGATCCGGCAAGCAGAGGGAGGCGTCGGCTAGGCTTCGGGCGGGATTCAGCTGTGGCTTGGGGTCGGCAAGGGCAGTCGGAGGTGTGGCTTGGAGCTCCTGCGGCTTGGAGAGGAGGTAGGGAAGAAGCTCTTCCTCTCTCTTTCTCTCTGTTTCTCTCTCTCTCTCTCTGTCTCTCTGGACAGGAGGACCAGACACGGCGTCGGCACAGGGAGAGTGGAGTCGGAAGCAGCAACGGGAATCGGGATTGGATGGAGATCGGAGGAGGGACTGGCTTTGGCGATGGTGGCTCGAGTGGAGATGATGGCTTCGGTTTGGAGAAGGTCGGAAGTGGCGAATGGAATCGGGGAGAAAAGAAGAGCTTGGGAGGAGAAGAAGTCGTGAGAGTCGGTGGTTGTGTGGGATTTGCGAAGGGCTCCCTTTTCGTTTTATAGATACGGAGAAGGCAAGGATCGAGGCGAGCTTCGTACGTGAGATACGACAGCAACAGCGCCGATTCAGCCAGATTTGCGGGAGCGGCTCCGTCAGCGAGATTCCTGGATCCAGTGGTTTTCTGGTATGATTTTGGGTACTCAATTTCTCTTCTTTGGGTATAACATGAAGGTCAACAAATACATAACGATGAAATCATCTCCACTAAAGATGGTGGGCACCAAAGGTATTTAGTTCAATGGAGAGGGAAACCGGAGATGGAGAACATGTAGATTGATCATGAGGAGCTACAAAGATTGGACCCAATCTTTTAGAGTTGTACAAGAGTTCCCGAGACACTTACTCCACGGGGTCGAGCTTTCTCCCACCCAGGGAGAATGATGAGGACATCAGGAGATTTCGACACGTCTACTATCGAAGGAATCGTAAATTGACGGCTATGATTCAGAGTCTCTATTTATGATGCATTTATGTATTTCTTTTATTTATATTTCAATTTTTACCATTGTACCCCTGTGAGGGATTTCTTTTATATTATAGCCTTGAAGGCAATTTGAGTCTTTTTATTCTCTTATTTTGATATATAGAGGTATTCACTATTTTATGAGGTTAATGATTGATTAATGAAAAATTTCAACTTTTGGTTCTTTGTTTTCCTGTGAGCCCTTGATAGAAGAGAGAAACCTAGGAGATGATCAAGCATCACCCGTCAGCCACCAATGGAGGCTGGGCTCGCGATTCGTATCCGCTTTATGTTTATTTTCCCCTTTCTCATTCTCCCACCACCGGGCCCCTCTCCTTTCCTCCCAACCCGCCGGACAATCACCCATCCCCACCCAAACCGCCAGCTATCCACCCTCCTCTCCTTTCCTCCTTTCCTCCCACCCGCCACTAAAGATGTTTTAATAAATTTCTAAATGACCTGATTGTACAGTATGATAGTGATTGTCTAGTACGTTTTAAAAAAAAAATTAAAATAATATATTTTTGTGTGTGTGCACAGTTGCTATGCTAGCAGCATATAAAGGAAATAGAAGAATCCAAATAAAGACCAAAAATGTTTGTTATCATCAAAACATAAGCTCGGGCTCTCAAATTACAATAATCTACCCCTTTTAAGATAGCAAATATTGTTAGTTAAATTAAAATAAATTTTATTTTTCTCCTAAATTATGCCCAAAACAAAGTGATTTCTTTAAAAATAGGGAGAAAATCTTTTTTATATATTTTTTTATTTTTTTATTTTTAATAACATAGAAAAATATAAGACTAGAAACAACAAACTGCACTGGATGAAAAAGATTATAAACCAACAACTCTTACTCCCCTTTTTGACATCACCAATAAAGATGTTTATGAATTCACACCAATAGAAAACAAGGCTACAAAACAACTGCGAAAAGAGAACCAAACTATAAAGAAAAAAATAATACAAAACAACACACTATTCATAAGAAGACCCCTGATCAGATGGTGGTGGAGGTGGCTGAAAGTATCGATGAAATGAAGAAAATTATTCTCCAAACTAAACAATATTTGCCTCATGCTGCTACTGTTGATGTTGGATATGTGTGTCTAAGCATAGTTCCATATGCTCAAATCTCTCAATCATCATGTCGTAGTACTGTGGCTGGTATACAAGTGCTAATGCTGGTGCGTGAGCTAGTGCTTCTGCCAGTGCTCACCCTTCTTCCCCTTTCTTAGGATCTAGCCCATAGCGTGTGCTCAGTTTCTGTCACTATGAAGTAAGTGGAAGGAGCTGTCAGAGTAGTAAACAGGGAGGTGATCAGGTGGTTAAGGGTATGACAAGCCGTATTTGGTCTATAGGACAAGCTACAAGATTTCCTAATGCAAGATTTTGCTTACAGCGGACACTAGGATCTCTATTTCTAGTCAAATATTTGATGTAGGCAAGCGCGGTGGGGGGTGGGGGGGGGGGGGGGGGGGTAAAATCAAATGCTAAATTTTGGTTTTGACTTCTCTTGGGCTTGCTAGCTTATTAATATTTTGAGCTAAAATCTAGCTCTTTATGAGCTGTTTTTTAGTTCCTTACATAAAACTGAATAACGCTATCTCTCAGGTAGGCAAGCGTTACAGTGGAAGCGACCACTCGACTACTAAAATGCGACCCATCTAGTGCTCATTCCCTTAACATATGAAAGAAAGATAGAAACAAATTCCGGCCGATCAGCTATGTAGCCTATATGAGAGAAAAATCATCACTAAGAACCCCGTCTCAATTAAGGGGGTTTCATGCCAAAAAGGAATATTTATTGAAGAATTATTAGCTTCATTCCCCTTTTTCCTTTGTCTCTTTGGTTTCTTCGTGTCTCTTTGATTTTCCGCACTTGTCTCTTCTCCTCCCCTTTGTCTTCTCGTTTTCCTGTGCTAGTTGATTGTCCCATGGCTTTGCCCCTTTGGTTCCCGTGGCTGCTGCTTGGTTTCTGCAGCTGGCTACTTGGTTCCGTGCTGGGCTGCTTGGTTCCATGAATTTGCTGCTTGGTTCCGTGGGTTTTCTGCTTTGTTCCCGTGAACTCCCTTCTCTGTTTTGCTGTGTCGTTTGGGAATTGTTGAAGTGGTTGTTAACCTTTTTTCCCTAAATCTAATTGGCTTATTTGGAGATGTTATGGCTATTTGGTTTCCCTCTTTTGCCTATATATAGATGATGTTTTTCGATGGTTGAGGAGGGTGAAAAATATGATTTTTGGAGATAAAATCTGAGGGTTTTTTGGAAAAGCTTGAGAGCTTTGTCCACTTCTTCTTCTTTTCTAGCTTGGGATAACTTGCGAGTTACTCCCCTACTTCGACTAGTCTTCTAATCTCTTTCATCTCCCTGCAAGTTTCCTTCCACATATATCCTTCTTCTCAAAGCAACGAATGGAATGCAACTTTAGGTGTTTTTAATTTATGTTTGAGTCAAGTTTGTAAGTGTCAAGAGTTGTAAGAGTCTATTATAAAAAGTTGTGTTATTTCTTATTTTGTCTATTTTGTGTAATTTTCTTTATCCTAGTAAGGTTTTGTTTTTGTAATAAAAAATTTGGGGCCCTTCCCTAATTTTTTATTACATCAAATTTGGTATCAGAGCAAGTTCTTATCCTGGTCTGTCGAAGTAAAGTCTTGGTAAGTCATAGCAGTTGTGTGAATCTTGTTTTGTTGAGTCTTTTTATAAAAATGGAAAATCAAAATCAGCCAAATAATCCGGTGGTGGAAGAAAATCATCCAGAAGATCGTGAAGTCCAAATTCCAATAGATACATGGGTTCCAACGGAAGGAAGTTCAACTGATCTGCTACAAAATGAGTTGTACAAACTTCAATATCACATGTTCTTATGTGATGAGAAATTCGAGAGAAAGAAGAAATTTCTTCAAGACCAATTCAAGAAAGAAAAAGAAGAAATCCTGAAGAATTTCGAGGCTAAGATTCAAGAGCTAGATGCACTCCCACCGTCTCCTCGGATCAAATCAAAAGACAACTCATCGGGAGATGAGTTTTTCAAGTAGGGAGTCTGATGTAGGCAAGAGGGGGTCAAATCAAATCCTAAATTTTGGTTTTGACTTCTCTTGGGCTTGCTAGCTCATTAATATTTTGAGCTAAAATCTAGCTCATTATGAGTTGTTTTTTAGTTCATTTATTGAAGAATTATTAGCTTCATTCCTTTTTTTCTTTTGTCTCTTTGGTTTCTTCGTGTGTCTCTTTTATTTCCCCCACTTGTCTCTTCTCCTCCCCTTTGTCTTCTCGTTTTCCTGTGCTGGTTGATTGTCCCATGGCTTTGCCCCTTTGATTACCGTGGCTGATGCTTGGTTTCTGCGGCTGGCTGCTTGGTTCCGTGCTGGGCTGCTCGGTTCCACAATTCTCTGCTTGGTTCCGTGAATTTGCTGCTTGGTTCCGTGAATTTGCTGCTTGGTTCCGTGGGTTTTCTGCTTGGTTCCCGTGAATTCCCTTCTCTGTTTTGCTGTGCCGTTTGGGAATTGTTGAAGTGCCTGTTAACCTTTTTTTCCCTAAATCTAATTGGCTTATTTGGAGGTGTTATGGTTGTTTGGTTTCCCTCTTTTGCCTATATATAGAAAATGTTTTTGGATGGTTGAGGGTGAAAAATATGATTTTTGGAGATAAAAACTTAGGGTTTTTTGGAAAATCTTGAGAGCTTTGTCCACTTCTTCTTCTTCTCTAGCTTGAGATAACTTGCGAGTTACTCCCCTACTTTGACTAGTCTTCTAATCTCTTTCGTCTCTCCGCAAGTTCCTTTCCACATGTAACCTTCTTCTTAAAGCAATGAATGGAATGCAACTTTAGGTGTTTTTAATTTGTGTTTGTGTCAAGTTTGTAAGTGTCAAGAGTTGTAGGAGTCTTTTATTATAAAAAGTTGTGTTATTTCTTATTTTGTCTATTTTGTGTAATTTTCTTTATCCTAGTAAGGTTTTGTTTTTGTAATAAAAAATTTGGGGCCCTTCCCTAATTTTTTATTACATCAATATTCAATGTAACGAATAATCAGGTATGCTGCATTGAATTCAATATCGTTCATAATAAAATAAGTGATGATAGATAGAAGAGTAATGATAACCCTATCACCTGCTTTAGGAATATTTAAGTTGGGAAGAATGTGATGAATAATACGTGCGTTTTGAACAAGTGTGCAAACTAACGGAAGGTGAATATTTCCTAGTATTTTTGTAAGTGTGAGATTGACGTGATTCCAATTATAGTCAGTTGTAGATGCTATGATGTGAGTTTTTTGGCCAGTGGTGAAAATATGTAAAATTTTATCAAAATCTTGATAGGTGATGGCTATAGGGCATCTACAAACATAAGATTGAAGTGTTGTGCCCTTGGTGTTAACTTTTAAACTTGCAAAAAATTGAAAGAGCTTTGAGTTGAATAAAAAAGCCAAGGTAAGAAGAAATTAAAGTGTGGTACCTATAAAGAGATTTAGTACCTAAAAGTTCACAATTTTTTTTATTTAAGACTTTGGAACAGGTAATGGTTGTAGCTTTATATCTATGGTAGGCTTCATCATCAGTTGTATCTACGAATCGATCATCTAAAGTTCGTCGGGAGGAACAAGCTGCAAGAGCTCTTGAATGCTTTCCCCTGACCATTGGGAACGCTCAGGATAGAAACTTGAAGTTAAAGAGAGAATGCATTAGATATATGTGGTTCAAAGCCTTAGACATGCCCTTACTTATATAGCCCTCAGAAGATCGTATAGTAGGATCTTCATCATACAGTACGATCAGAAGAATTCATTTTGTTCTGACCAAAGAGTGCAAAAAAGTTGGTCAAATTGTATAGTGCAATCGGAAATGTACTGGACAAACTTCAAAATGATCGTCCTAAGGAGTCAACATTTACGATCTTAGACCAATATTTTGTACAGTACAAAGCTAACGGTCATTGCCACGTATATCGTATAGTACAAAGTAGTGATTCATATAGTACGACCACCAATAATTGTTTAAATCAGGGTCGTTGAGTTTGTTGTGTGGTGATGAAGTGAGGATCAGTTAAGATCGTAAAGTACGATGTGAGCAAATATTACTTTTGTGTGTGATGATCAGAAAAACCTACGAGCAAATTTCACAAACAATCAAACATATAACAAAAGCACAAACAAATACAAATATAAACAACAAAAATTAATTACAAACATCTAGTATAATTAATTGAACACACTAATTGTTACTATATCCTTACCCCATTAAATACAAACATATAGCTTTAAGCATTGATTATCAATGACACCTAGTCTAGTTGTAAGTGTGCTGAAAGTGTCATAGTTGAGGAATTTTGTAAAGATGTCTGCCAATTGATTTTTAGTAGCTACATGATGTAATTATATGTCTCCCTTAGCTACATGATACCTAATGAAATGATGTCTAATGTCAATATACTTTGTGCGGGAATGTAGGATTGGATTCTTTGAAATGAAGATAGCACTAGTGTTATCACACATTAAAGGGATATTAACTATAGAAAGTCCAAGGTCAAGGATTTGTTGTTTTAGCCATAAAATTTGAGCAATACAACTTACATTTATATATTCCTCTTGAGTGGTAGATAGGGCAACTAAATTTTATTTTCTTCTAGACTAGAAAACTAAGGATTATCTTATGAATTGACAAGTGCCTGAAGTGTTTTTCCTGTCTATTATACACCATGCAAAGTTTGAGTCAAAATGTCATATAATTTTAAAGGTGATGGCAAGGTTTAAAATTGCGTAACTGTGCCTCGAGGCGGTTTTCGTCCGTGAGGCGAGGCATAAGCCTCGAGGCGGTCTGAGGCGTAAGCCTCACGAACACAGAATTGCGTAAATGAAAAATTAAGGATTTTAGCAGGAAAATAATAGCAATATTGGAAAATAAGAAAGTATATGCAATAAAATTATGTCCCAAAGTACAAAATCACAAAATATCAGTTTAACAAAACTCCCAAAATACAAAAAACATATAAAATGAAGTCATATCCCATCACAAAATATCAGTCTTCAAGTGAATCTTCTTCTCCAATTGTATCTATGAATAGCAAGTGAATCTTCCAAGAAGGGTCCCTCCGCAATGACGTATTCGTCTTTTCTTTACATCTAACCATGTCTCCTAAAGCAAAAAATCAAATACATTCCAAAAAAATCAAAAAAAACTAAACCCTAATTTCTCTTAAACTTGCAAAATAATTCCCTAAACTTAAAAAAAAAATACCTAAAATCGAATGTGGAGTACTCCTAGAGGGTGGCCGGAAGTTTTCACTTCGTCGGAAAGGGGCGGCGCCGGCAGGAGGAGCGGCGGGAAGCTTGGCCGACCGTGCGGGACGCGTGCGGTTTCGCGAACAGAGAGCTGGGAGGGGTTTTTTTCGGAGATGAGGGAAGCCGTGCGGGATTGAGGGGGAGAAAAGCCTTCATTTTAAGTGGGTGGGGCCGGTTCTAAGAGGCGTACGCCTCACCCAGAATTGCGCAATTGCGCCTCTGAGGCGCGCCTCAGTCCAGGTGAGGCGTACGCCTCATCCAAGTCCAGAATTGCGTAAGCCTCGAGGCGTTTTTTGGTGAAATTGAGCAAAGGCGCGCCTTGAGGCGCGCCTCTAATTGCGCAATTTTAAACCATGGGTGATGGTATGTCTAGGATATCAGATGCCTAAGTTTAGTGTGCCTATGAGATACCTAATAATTCTCTTAACAACAGTCATATGGGATTCTTTCGAACCAACCTAAAATCTAACACAAAGATAAATATTAAATATAATATTTGGTCTAATAGCGATTAAGTAGAGAAATGATCCTATTATTCCCATATATTTTTTTTGGTCCATTGATTTTCATCTACATCCTTATCAAGCTGAATGGTTGAGCTCATTTGTGTATTTATACTTTTAGAACCTTTTATATCAAATATTTTCAAGATCTCTTTAATATATTTTGACTAACTAAAAAAGATACCATCCTCTTTTCCTTTACACTAAATTCAAGAAAATAGCTCAATTCTTCCATCATACTCATCTCAAACTTCTTACTTATACTATCTGAAAATTTATTGCATAGATTTTCATTTATAAATCCAAATAATATGCCATCAACATAGATTTGAACTATAAAATTATCATCTCCTATTTTCTTAAAGAATATGATTGTGTCTACACTACCCTTAACAATTGATCTATTTAGAAAAAAATGTGTTAAGTCTGTCATATCATGCCTTAGTGTTTGTTTTAATCCATATAAAATTTTCTTTAATTTGTAAGCATGATTGAGAAATGATAAATCTTCAAACTTTGAGGTTTGTTCTGCATAAACATCTTCTTTAATCACCCCATTAAGAAAAACAATCTTCATATCCATTTGTTATAGTTTGAAGCCTTTAACATGCAAATACTAGTAGGACTTTAATAGCTTCTAATCTAGTTCTCAAAATCAATTCCTTATATCTAATTGTACCTCTTAACTATTAATCTAGCCTTATTCCGAATCACCAATCCATAATCATTCAAATTATTTTTAAAAACTTATTTAGTACAAACTACTCTAATTGGAAGGTGTACTAACTAACTCTCATACATCATTCATAACAAGTTGATTTAATTCCTCTTGTATAGCTAAGATCCAAAATTCATCACTAAGAGCTTGATCTATATTGGTTGGTTCTATCATAGAGATGAAAGTTGTATGGATGACTTCTTTTCTAAGACCTTGCCTAGTCCTAACCCCAACTGATGGATCTCCTAAGATAATCTCCCTAGGGTGACTAGAGAAATATCTCCACTCTCTAAGCAAAGTATCCTGAGGTGCTTCTCTATCTCCTAGGTTAACAACCTTTACTCCACGGGTAATTTCTACCTCATCATAAACTTCTAAACTAGGCTCAACTACTCTATTTGATTCATCAAACACAATAAGGGTGGATTCTTCTACAACTAAGGTTCTTTTGCTGAAGACCCTATAGGCTCTATCTACTGAGGAATAACCTAAGAAGACTCCATCTAATTTAGAAACAAACTTTCCAAGAGAAGATTTACCATTGATGAACACAAAACACTTACACTCAAAGACATGCAAATGTGAAAGGTTAGATGTCCTCCTCTTACGCAACTCATATGATATCTTATTCAATTTGGATATAATATTCAACCTATTTAGCACATAGCAAACAATATTAACTACTTCTTCCCAAAAAAAATCTATGTAGGTATACTCAGCTATGCCCTAGCAAACTCCACTAGTGTTATATTCTTTCTTTGTATACAATTTTGTTGTGGTTCCAAAGAGCAAAAAAATTGTGATCAGTCTCAAACTCTTTGCAAAACAAATCAAAATTCTTATTCTGAAATTCTCCACCATGATTACTATGGATTATAGAATCAAACATCCTAAAATTCTCTGAATACAAGTGGAGAAAACTCTAAATTCACTAAAAGACTCATTTTTATGTGCTAAGAATCTAACTCAAATAAATTTAGAGAAGTCATTTACGATCACAAAACCAAAACTCTTACCCCCTAGACTAGTTGTACTAACAAGTCCAAACAAGTCTGTGAAGGATCTCTAGTAGTTTAGTGGTTGTGATATCCTTAATAGAATTAAAAGATGATATAGTTTGCTTTTCTAATTGGCAGGCATCCCATAGATGATCCTTTGAGAAGTCTAGTTAGGGAATGCCTCTAACAAGGCCCTTCTGGGTAATCTTCTTAAAGGTTTTCATACTTGAATGGCATAGTCGCCTATATCATAGCCATGATTCATCTAAAGTAGTTTTCAAACAAGAGATATCATCAGAGGAACCAATACACGATAAATCAAGTATATAAATATTGTTATTCTTTTACCCTCTAAAATAGTTTTACCATTCAAAGTAATAAGACAATGTTTAGAAAGAAATTTAATATTAAATCTTTTATCGCATAATTGACTTATACTTGCTTTAAGCCCTCAATCAAAAGTACATTTTCAATAATAAAATCATTATCTGAGTCAACCACTTTCCTAGTGACGTTGTCTCCCAAAGTAACCTTGCCTCTGCTCCTGGCCTCCAATGTGATGAATTGTTTCATGTCTTCAGCCATGTGTCTTGAGCAGCTGCTGTACAGGTATCACAAGCTCTCACTTGACTTTTGTGAGAGTATCCCCACAAGATCATTATGGTTTCATCACGTTGTGGGTGGTCGTGCCTCTTCCTAGGGATATGTGAAGCATGTTGTGTCTTAGATTGTGGTTGTGTTTAAGTAGGCCCGAGTATGTTTTGCTGAAGTGCATTTATTTTCTTAATCAAATATTCATTTTCACTTTTCTCAAAACCAAGATCTACTAATAGAACATACTCATGGCTATCCATCTCTAATGCAAGTTTCTCTAGCTCATTCACTACTTCCTCTAATTTAGTATGATCATTTTTTAAGGAATCACACAGATTTAGTTAACTCAATATGCTTTTTATTTAAGTTATCAAACTCATCTTGTAATGATGCATGCTCCTTATCTAGTGTGATATGCTTGGATTTAAGATAAGCATGCTCTCTAACTAACATATCATGATCACATTTCAAATCGGAAAATTCTTTCTTTAAGCATGCATGTTGTTTTTTAAGATTCATATATGACTCATGCATTTTCTCATAAATTAAAAATAAATCTTCATATGATAATTCACATATCTCTTCTTGATTGGAGTTAACGACTGTATCATTTGCCATTAAGTACAAATTAGTTACATCCTCCTCAGGTTTTTATTCAGATGAATCCGATGTTAAGTCTTCCCAAAAAATCTTTAGCGTCCTCTGCTTGCAAATTTTAGAGTTGAAATTTTCTTCACCATTTTTCTTAGTTGGGTGAGGCTTAAGGCTTGAACAGTAGGATCTTAGATGCCCTAGCTTCCTGCATTCAAAGAGAATAACATCAAATGAAACTTTATTAAATTTACCTACCTTTCCCTTACTCCTATCATGGTAGCGCTTTTGTTTTTGCTTCAGGAAGCTCTTAAACTGCCAGGTCATCAAGACTACGTCATCGTCCTCATCGGCTTCAGAGTTGTTGCTATCCGTATTATTGGACTTCGCGCCACAATCTTCTCCTTCCTTTTTTCACTTTCATCCAAAAATCTTTGACTCGTATTTTGCTCGTAAGCAATAAGAGAGCCCAACAAATTATCAATAGCGAATACATTCAGATCTTTAAATTCACAAATTGCAGTGACTTTAGCATCAAAACTATCCCGCAAACAACATATAATCTTATTAACTTTCTCAAAATTAGTTAGTTCCCTTCCTAAGGCATTTAAATATATCACTATTTTGATAAAGCTAACCTACAAGCCATATACAGTTCTACTAGGTTTCATGTGGAAGAGTTTAGAATCACGCAATAATAAAATCATATGGGATTGCTTCACTTCATTTGTACCTTCATAAGTAACACAGCCTATCCTATATTTTCTTGCTAGCACTGCAAGTAGAAACGCGCATGTAATTCTCAAATTTGAATGCATAGAAAAAATAGTTTAAACACTTTGCATTATGTTATGCATATTCTCTCCATTCCTTAAAAAGAAAATTTCAGTTTTAACATCATTTACAATTTGGGAAGGTACAGAATATCATGCTTGTATCATGTCACATGCGATAATTAATCGATTGCAAGAAAGTAGACATATGATTTTTTTTAAAATCAAATAGGATATTGTCAAATAAATGTGGACGTGTTATTGAGTAACCATCCGTGGTGTTCCTATTCCCAAAGTGTATCATGAATCTTTTCTCAGGGTTTTTAAACCACTAATTCAGAAAATCGCTCCGATATCAATTGAAAGTTCAATTTATGAGTGTTAGACCACTTGAACTACAATAACACACTGGGGGAGATGAATTGGTATTTTAAAAGAAGTCTTTTCAAAAAACTCTTTAAAAAAAACTTAATACCAAATTTAAAACTTAAGTTCAAAAATAGATCTTTTAATGTGGAAGCTAATAATAGGAAAAACCAAATACAAACTTTTTTTTTGTTCTTTTGATTTTGTAGAAAAGATAAAAAAGAAAATATATCTCTTCTTTTTTAATTTTTAGATTTTTATTTGGTTTTCTAATAATAGCTTAATCCAAACAATTTTCAACATTCTCAACACGAATTTGCATGACAGTAAACTTGTAAAAAATTAAAATAACAAGTGAAATTGCGGTAAAAATACAAACAAACACATTATAGATTTACAGTGGTTCGGTCATCCTTGATCTACGTCCACTCTCTAGAGTCCTCTACTCTAAGTATTGCACTAAAACTTTAGTGACTCTCTGATAGAAAATACTTGTGAAAAAATAGAAAAAATCCCATGTTGAAATCATAATTCAGCAACTTTCAAATCAGCTTTTGCGAAGAAAGTAGAGGAATAACAATAGGGACACCCTTTATTTTATAGTATATGAAAGAAAGAAAGCAAGATACATTGGATCTTTAATTCGAGAAGACTCCCAATCCCTAGCCGGCGGCAAGAGCCTAAACAAACCTAAGAAGACTCCCAAATTTAGAAAATAACCAAGATAAACCCTAACCCTAGGCAATTTCATCTATTTAAAGTATGCAAATACAACTCCAATTTACTAAATAGTCCTCCCCAATTTCAAATCCCTCCTAAATTGCTCCCTCTTTATTTTTTTATTCAACGAGTGGGCCGTACAAGGGGGTGGGAATGTTTACTTGGTCCACCTGACATAAACAAGGGGCTGGCCCTTGTGATAGGTCGGCTTGATCGGTACTTCTTGAATGAGTCTAACAATACCTCCTTCCAAAGAATCACCTTTTCCTCAAGGTGAAAGGATGGGAATTGATGCTTCACTCTCTCATATGGCTCCCACGTGGCTTCGTAGTTTGGTAGATTCCTCCATTTGATTAACACCTCTTTGACCACACAGCAAGGTGGAGAAGCATGAAGAAAATCTCATTCCACCAATCTGGAGCGGAGGAGTAGGCGAATTCCTTTCACCAACAACGCAGCGGAGCAACTGAATCCTTTTTACCTCTCCCAGTGCAGCAGAATATCGATGGCCCTTTGACTCCAAGAAGTTCTTCCCAGAGTTTTCCTCAAGTAAAACTTTAACTCATTGAGCATGAAGGTGAATGATGACCGGAGCAATTGTATAAAGACACCCTCTCTCACACTCCCATTATCCCACAAGACTATTCTCTCTCACTATACACCTTTCTCTCCCAAGCCCAAAGCTCGCCTTTTTAATTCTCTCTTACAGAAGACTCAAGCCCCCTTAAAGACAAAATAAGAGTTGCTTAAATACAATACTCCAAGAAAAAGCCTAATTTTCAATTCAGACATCTTTGTTCGTAGAGTACGATCTGTGGATCGTATAGTACAATTAATGTAATTCTCCCTTTAGTAATGTACGATGACTACATCCCTCTATGATCAGTTCAAGATTTTTCAGATGATCATACAGTACGATATTAGGGGTGTACTGTACGATTAGTTCAATAGAATAATAGTTTGTCCTAGACGAACCTTGGGTGATTAATTATCGTCCTAGTTGCCGCTCAGTTCATGCAGTACGAAGATTAATTCATACAGTATGACCACTAATCACAATTAATTTCTAATTTGATTGCTTAATCAACTAATCTTAGGAAGTTATTTAGACGAGTTTCAAATATGGTATGATACGATTTGATATCGTATGATATGAATAGAATAAATTTCAAATTTTAAAATATTGCCTAATTATAGATGGCGTCGGGGATTTCTAAATATAAATTGATTGTCCTATACGATAAAAATTGTATAATACGATTAATTCATCTTAATCTCAATTTTCGTTTTCTTAATTTAAATGTTTTTTTAATTTATGGATGTCCTGATCGTACAGTACGACAGTGATCGCTTAATATGATCTTCGAAGAAAAAAAAAATTAAAGTCTTATATTTTACTCCTTCCGTGTGTGCGCGGTTGTTACACTAACATACAACATTTACAATACAAAAACTCAAAAAAGATAAAAATACACTCTTGCATACATCAACCTATTCTATCCATCATTGAGCCCTGATCCTTTGGCGAGACTTGGTGATGTTGTACCTAAAATGTTAGCATACAAAGGAAACATATTCAATAACAACAAATAGAAGAATCCAAATAAAGATCGATAATGTTTGTTATCATCAAAGCATAAGCTTGGGCACCCGAATTGCAATAATAAAAAATAGGAGATTGTTTGGCTGACATTTTCTCATGTATATAATCAATATCAACATATCGTAACAAAGCTAATGACCAAAGAAGAAGAGCTCTACCAAAGATTTTAAAGAAGTTGGAGGAAAAAAAACATCCTTTGACTGCCACCAAGACCAATCACATCTTGTAAATGCTACACTCCTAGATGAGACCTATCAACCTGAGAATCTTCTTTCAAACTTGCTACAGAAAGAGTTGGCTATTCGAGTACCAATGATAGTTGAAGCGCAAAGGGTATAAGCAGGAAGAGAATAACAGCTATTAAAGTCATCTTGCAGCACACTAAGTATGTAACGGCTCCCCACAATGGTGAGTAGAAAGTACATAGTATGGTTAAAGAGATTGAAAGGGAGTTTCGAAAGAAAAATGTCAGTGAAATTTTTGTATGTCCAGCAAAAGGTAGAAGTTTCAGAGTATTTAAAGGCCAAGAAGAAAATTATTATCTTTGAGAAGCAAATACATGTGTCCTCTAGCACATCATGTAAAACCCGAAAAATGTCATTTTCGACTTCGCACGCTTTCGACGCATCGCGACGAGTTTTAAGTGAAAATTTGAAAGTCGTCCGAATTTGATGCTATAAATTTTATAAAATAGTACGTGAAATTCTGATCATTTTAATATATATGACCTTTTTGGGAATTATAAAATTCTAAAGATTAGAAATGCCCAAACTACCCTTACTTGTTCCTTAAGCTGAAATTGTTTAAGCAAGGGCATAAGGGTCATTAGGCCATCACCCATCTTCATATTATGAGAAGAACTGAACCCTCCCTCTCATTTTCACGCATGCTAGGCCGAACCGAGCGGAGAAAGAGGGAGAGGCGGACGGGAAAGGCGGCGGGGAGCTTCGGGCGGCGGTTTCCGGTGGCCGTTCGTGGAGGAAATCGTAGGGAAATCCAAGGGAAGGCTAAGGTAAGTGTTTTGCAAGTGTTTCCCTTCCTTTTCCATGAGTTTTATCTAAAGGAAGGAAATTAGGGTTTTAAGGAAATGAGATATTTCTTTGAGACAAGTTTAGGAAAGGGTTAAGGGATGTTTTTAAACCCTAATGAGAGTTGTTTTTATGAAAAATGCAAATTTTGGAAATTAGGGTTTCACTCAAAATTGTTTTTCTTTGAAAATGCCTTCACAAAAGAAGTTTATAATGCATAAGGGAGTTTCTAATTGAAAAATTATCTATGGTTGTGAGAAGTTTTGAGTGTTGAAATTTAGGGCTTTTTCCCTAATCATAGAATTTTTGATCCCTATGGTTCTAAAAGGTTTTTTTGGAAGGGTTTTAGCGAAACATTTAGGGCTTTTACTTGAAATGCAAGTTTTCCTAATTTTTGATTTGAAATAATCCGAAAATTATTTATGTTTTAATTAATATTTGGTTGTAGGAAGGATGTTTGCATGTATAAGATCCAAGATTTTACCTAAATCCTAATTGAGAAGGAATGGGAGTGAGAGATCGATATCATGAATGGTGGAGGGGTTTAACTTGAAAACGTAGACATGACATTAGGTTGAACTCTTTATTATATTAGATTAAGGATTTAGGAGGTTGAGTAGGGACTAGTTTACTTATGCATTTTTTGTACGTCTCTTTTAGATATTGAACGTGAGGAGGGAAAGGTTTGATTGGGCTACCGTAAGTGGTGCACAAGTTGAGGTAGGTGAAATGGACATTCATTTAAATTTAGAAAACTCTTATTTCATGCAAATACATAGAAATGACATTTTTCTTTTATGCTCGTTATGATATATTTATGACTCATGTTCCCTTATATAAGTTTATGGACACTTGATGTAAATACAAGTGTTTTCTATGCAATATTAGAACTTATGAATGAATCTCATGCTCTTTTCTTTACTTGTACTATTCATGTCTTTCATTTTCATGCAAATAAACATATGAACATAGCAAGCATGCATATCCTTATGAAAACATACACTTGAATAGTTTATGAATAGTTTACATAAGCATCTCTTATGAATATATAAGTATTAAGTGTATGTGCATGTTGACGCGGAAGTATCAAATGGTAAATGTGCTCTTTTGAGCAATGGTAAAGGAGACTCTTATGAGCCAAATGGTAAAGGAGGCTCTTATGAGTCAAATGGTAAAGGAATGGCCAAATTATGCACCAGATCAGTACAAGTGATACTTCCGAGACAGATGTTATATTTACATATTAAGCTATTATGAACATTTCATATTTATGTTATATATATTTGAGACTATCATTTGAGACATAATGTTTTAAGAGGAAGAATAGAAATATTATGAAAGGAATAAGAACTTGAAGGTGAAATAAATGCATGCATCACTTTAGACAAAATAATGTAGTATGATGATTATTCTTTACTATGATATCAAAGCATGTTATAGTTTTCTTCCCTTAATTCTAAGTTTATTTGAATGTCATTTACACCTATTGAGTTGTGACTCACCTATGGTGTGGGACACTTTTCAGGAGGATCTGGTAAAGGATAAATGGTTGATAGACCTCCCCTCACGTACCGTCGTAGGGGAGACGACGAGAGGCAGGTTTTGTTTTATTATTTTTGATGTTTTGAATAGATGGTTTAGAGATGAAATGTAAGGAATTGATTTTTGGACAACTTTCACATTTTGTAAACTTTATGTTAAATTCTTATGTTGATGTGGAATGGAAGAAATGAAAAATTTTACTTGTAGATTCTTTAGTGACTCTTTCATTATGTTTTGAAGATGTCCTTTTATTTTGAAATGTGAAGGTTTTCAGTAATTTCCTACTGTCCGACTTTCGTTCCCGCCTCGCACTTGCGAACAAACCGGGCCGGGTCGTGACACATCATAGGTTGAATAATTAGCTCAGTTAAAAGCAAAATGCTAAAAATATGGATGGTGCTATGGGGAGAACATAATATGGAGATGTAAAGATTGATTAGTTCTTGGGTAGAGACCTTGAATGGGACGGTAAAGCTTTGAAATTTGAGAGGAGCAAATTAGGATTGAAAAGGAGAAGAAGAATAAGATAAGAGGTAGAGGTGAGGGGATGAGTTTGGAGAGGAGCAATATTTTTAGCAATATCCTAGTATCCAGCAACCTTCATGTTCTCCCTCCACCTTATAATAAGGAAATGATGAACTAAATCCTATCTTCATCAATTATCAATAGAGTTCACATATAAGCCCCCTTATTTAGAGTTCACATATAAGCCCCCTTATTTTGATGATTAGCGACAAAACAAACTTATCCAAGACTAGATAGTTTTGTTCAACTCCAGTAAATTATTGCTAGTATAATAGATTGATGGTTGCTTTTCCCCGTTGTGAAGGATTAAGATTACTGTTGAATCACTGACCCTAGAGTAAAGCTGCAATACGTCCCTGATCAGCTTTAGGATTCAAAATAGGCAGGCCATGTACAATTTTATGATGAAGTAGTAATATAATTAACGCATTTTACCATGATTCCTGGGACTGCAGGTGGCACCCTCCTCTTCAACATTGTGAGTGTATATTTGGCAATAGTCTCCGGAGAAGCCTTCTCCTTATGCTCAGCTCCAGGAGTTACCATGCTAGGTTTTAGGAGGATGCCTTCAAAAACAACGTGATTTTGGGCCAAGTAAAAAAATACCTCCGCCCATACATTCTCTGCTACCTCAAGAGTCCTTTCAATTGCATGGTCTCCATCAAGAAGAATCTCAGGCTCCACAATAGGAACAAGGCCATTATCCTGCACAAGTTTAACACATTAGAAAACTAAAAACAAATAATAAGCTATGATTATTTGAAAATTAAAAAATTTCATTTCATTTATGAAAGAAACCACATTTCATAATATAATGACAAAACAAGGCACTAATTTAATTATTGTTGGATGAGTGGCTTTACTCTTAGAGATAGAATACAAAACAAGCATATACGTGAAAAAGTTAAGAGTTGCTCTAGTGACAGATAAGATTAGAGAGAGTTTCTTTAGATGGTTTGGTCACATAAAACGTCGGCTTTCTGACGACCATGTTAGGAGAGTAGATGTATTAGATTTGGCTTATGTTAAAAAAGGTTTAGGTAGACCTAAAAAAACTTGGTTAGAAATAATTAGAAATGACTTTTTTTTATTAGATTTAAATGAGAATTTCACTCTTAACATGACATAATGGAGAAAAAATATTCATGTAGCCAACCTCACATAGTGGGATAAAGACTTGATGTTATTGTTGTTATTTGGTTCTTAAACTTGATTAGGATGCTCACACTTATGAGAATCAACATTTTCTTAAAGGACCTTAAATAACATAATTTTTAAGAGAACTTCTAAAGAGGTTAAGGTAAGAACCAAAGAAACAATATTCGAAACCCTCCCGTTTCCCATTAAAGTTGAATTGCCCCTTGTTTCTTTTATAATTCTTCATATGGATGATGGAAATTGTGCCATATTTCTCTTCCAATTCCATTGATACAAGACCTCACTAGCCAGTCCAAAAAATATATAACCTAATAATGCATTTGATTATTCATTAAGCCTCATGTATATGGGAGCTACTTTTCTCTCAACCCATCCCCAATCAGTCCAAAAAGAATCTGATGGAGATCTAGAAGTTTATAGATATCAGAAACATCAAGCTAATAAATTATCATATCAAGTTGAAATAGACTTCAATTTTCCCAGTTTAATATATAATTTTCAGACATGCCTATGACGCGATGTGTTCTCTTAACATATAAATTCATTGGTTTGGGACTGATTTATCAGATTTGTAACAGATTTCAGAATTATTCATGATTCAAATTTGGCAAATATGCTAATGTGGGCGTGATGACCCATACCATGCATATCCAATAGCCTACAAATGTGCCTGTCTGCCTGTAAACATGCTTATCCCGTAATACTACCCAGTTAAAGGAAAACAGTTATCCATCCTAATTAACTCATTCTATTCTAATTTGCTATAGCACAAATTGGCAGAGATGCATTACTACCCAGCAAAAATGCCGATCTTGTAACTAGATTGAACAATTTATTCTTGTTAGTTTATTTTAATTTGTAATTCTCGATTTTAGGTATTTTGGACATGCCTATGACGAATGCCAACGAAAACAGTGTTCTCTATTAAGATGCTCCTTAGTAATAGGTTGGTTCATATGATTTGACACAGATCACGCTAATTTGGTTTGTGGCTGATCTCAAGCCTCAAATACTATGATTTTGGTTCAAGTATTGTTTTACCTATTAATTTATGTATTTGGGTTCACTATTATGAGATCTCATTAATTGACAAGATTTTACTACAAAAATTTTGATTATCATAATTGATAAGATTTTACTATAAAAGATTTGATGAGCATGTGCCTTGAGGGAAAAGATCTAAAGTGATTTCCCCTTTTTTTCTTTTCAGCAGTTGCTGTTATTTCCCTTTTTTTCTTTTCACCAGTTGCTGTTATGATTTCTTATAGATCCTATTTATGTGGCATTATCAGTGGCATGTTGTTGCATATCTTGTATTTGCATGCGCCCAGGAGTTACAAATTCCTAAACAAGATTGGCATTGATTTATTGCTTTCATTTTCATGGGAGATCATCTATTTCGGTGCTCAGGGGACGTGAATTTGTAATTGACTAAAATCAAACTGGGCAAACTCTATGCTAGTCAAATCCAGTAACCTTGAGATGAGTCAATAAATAGATAGACCAAAGCATATAATTGAGATAGCTTTCAATAAATAAAATTTTAGATTCTAGTTCAAAAATTGTGTGTAAGTTTGATATTTGATTCCTTCAATTGCGGTATGAATGTGATGTTATACAACAACAATATGTATATCTGGACAAACAAAGTACAAAGTAAATAATCTATACATATATAATAAGCACTATTTTCCTTGCATTCTATTTTAAGTTTGTGTTAGATATATCAGTTTTATATAGTAAACCTAGTCTACCCAACCATTATAATAAATACATCTCCTATTGTAAGCAATAGATAGGGAATGAAAAAATTCTAATTCCCCATTTAGTCTCTATTCCCTTTCCTTCTTCTTCTCTAAGTGATGTAGGCAAAGGGTGGGTCAAAACAAATTCTAAATTTTGGCCTTGGCTGCTCTTGGTTTGTCCTTGGCTGCTCTCTGTTTGGAGCCTTTGCTGCTCTTGGTTTGGGGCCTTTTGCTGCTCTCGGGTAGGCTTTGGCTGCTATAGTTTTGAGCCTATTAACTTGGTGCTAGCTCAATAAATTTTGAGTTGTTGGTTAGCTCATTATGAGCTGATGTTTAGTTCATTAATTGGTGTAGAAATCAGCTCATAAAGCCTTCCCTTCCCTTTGTCTTTTCGGTTTCTGCTGTCTATAGTTGTTCCCGTGGTCCTCCCTCTCGATTGTCCCCTAAAAATGATGCTATGTTTCCTGTGCTGGCTATTCGGGTCCCTTGCGGTTGGGCTTCCCGTGGCTGCTTGTGGGCTTTTCCATGGATTGTCTCCCTGTTTCTGTGCAGAAATTATGCTGGCTGTTATGTGTCTTTTGGCCTTTCATTTCCCCAATTCAATTGGATTTGGTTGGAGGTGTTATGGCTGTTTATCTTCCTTCTTTTGCCTATAAAATAGAGTTGTTTTGAGATGGAAAAGGATGTTATGATGCAATTTTTGGAAGCCAAAACCTGCAAGTTTGTTGTTTGGAAAAGCTTGTGAGCTTTGTCCAACTCCTCTTTTTCCTCCTCCTAGGAAAGCTTGCGAGCTTATCCTCCTCCTTCGTCTTGGCTTCTAACATCTTCTTCTCAACGCAAGTGACCACCCCACATGTATCATTCTTCTCAACAAATGGAATGCAAGTTTAGTTTTTTATGTCAAAAGTTTGTAAGTGTCAAGAATTGTAAGAGTCTTTTTATGTTATAAAAAGTTGTAATTTGTCTAATTTGTTTATTTCGGGGCAATCTTTGTAATTTTCTATTACCTAGGAAAGTATAGCTCTTGCTTGCAAAAATTTAGGGGCTCCCCCAAATTTTTGCTTGCATCAAATTTGGTATCAGAGCAGGTTAGCAAATCCCGGTTTGTTGTGTGAGTCTTGTTATCAAGTGATTTAAGTTTTGTTGAGTCTTTTTTAGTAAAATGAAAAATCACAAAAAGATTGATTCAGTCATAGAAGAAAGCAATCTAGAAAATCTTGAAGTCCCTTTTCCAATGGACAGATGGGTTCCAACAGAAGGTGATTTGACAGATCCCTTGCAGAATGAGCTATACAAGCTCTAAGTGAAGATGCATTTGTGTACGGAGCGATACATGAAAAAAAAACAACTTTTACAAGAACAACTCAAGCGAGAGCGAGACGAGGTATTGAAAAGGTACGCAGACAAAATTCAAGAGCTAGAAGCACCTACTTTGTCTCCTATAGAAAAATCGAAAACTTCCTCATCATGAGATGAGCTTTTTTTAAGTGGGGGAAATTTGATGTAGGCAGAGGGGGGGGGGGGGGGGGGGGGGGGGGGGTCAAAACAAATCCTAAATTTTGGCCTTGGCTGCTCTTGGTTTGTCCTTGGCTGCTCTCTGTTTGGAGCCTTAGCTGCTCTTAGTTTGGGGCCTTTTGCTGCGCTCGGGTAAGCTTTGGCTGCTATAGTTTTGAGCCTATTAACTTGGTGCTAGCTCATTAAATTTTGAGTTGTTGGCTAGCTCATTATGAGCTGATGTTTAGTTCATTAATTGGTGTAGAAATCAGCTCATAAAGCCTTCCCTTCGCTTTGCCTTTTCGCTTTCTGCTGTCTGTTGCTGTTCCCGTGATCCTCCCTCTCGGTTTTCCCCTCCTGGCAATTTTTCCCGTGAAATGATGCTCTGTTTCTAGTGCTGGCTCTTCGGGTCCCTTGCTGGCTAGGCTTCCCGTGGCTGCTGGTGGAGTTTTTCATGGCTTGTCTCCCTGTTTTCTGTGCAGAAATTCTGATGGTTGTTATGTGTCTTTTGGCCTTTCATTTCCCCAATTCTAATTGGATTTGGTTGGAGGTGCTATGGCTATTTATCTTCCTTCTTTTGCCTATAAAATAGAGTTATTTTGGGATGAAAAAGGATGTTATGATGCAATTTTTGGAAGTCAAAACCTGCGGGTTTGTTGTTTAGAAAAGCTTGCGAGCTTTGTCCAACTTCTCTTCTTCCTCCTCCTAGGAAAGCTTGCGAGTTTATCCTCCTCCTTCATCTTGGCTTCTAACATCTTCTTCTTTACGCAAGTGACCACTCCACATGTATCCCTCTTCTCAACAAATGGAATGCAAGTTTAGATTTTTTATATCAAAAGTTTGTAAGTATCAAGAGTTGTAAGACTCTTTTTATGTTATAAAAAGTTGTAATTTGTCTAATTTGTCTATTTTGGGGCAATCTTTGTAATTTTCTTTTACCTATGAAAGTATAGCTTTTGCTTGCAAAAATTTGGAGGCTTATCCGAAATTTTTGCTTGCATCACTAAGGAGTCTACACCTACTCAAAAGGTGCCTTCCTTTTCTTGATATGGATCAAGAAGAATACCAATGGTGCTTTCGTTGAGACCACAACAACAATCCTCCCATGAAGCTTCTTCCTGGCCATTCTTTCCTTCATATACATGGTGCAACCCACAAAGATTCCTTTCAATAGCTGCCTTCACTCCTGCAGCCCTGTTTTTCACCAATTTCTTGCCCTCCGTTTCCTGCAGTTTTTCAGCCACAGCAGCCTCCAAATTCTTCAAAAATTACTTCTACCACCAGCACTTCTTCAGCCATATGACACACAGCTCTTCGTTCTTCCCAGACTTCTTTCAGCCGCTGTTTTAGACAGCAGCTGTTTTGATAAAACAGCAGCTCAACAGCAGCATCCAGCCTAGAACTCAAGAACGGCACATCAACAACCAGAGGTCAACCGCTGTTTCAAGATTCAACATAACCTGATTACCACCGTAATTTCTAAAGTTTTCCGCCACCAAACAGCTTCTTGCAGGCGTTTTGATATCTCCTTTTCAACATTCTACTACCTCCGTCTCCCATTAGCTGCAGAATACAACCAAGAAATTTCTCTAGAAAGATTACAGCAGCCACAAGCTCAACTCCATCTCGGTTTTTCCCTTCTTGCAGCTTCCTCTACCATTCGGCCTGCTGCCTTCCTCTTTGGGTTTCTGATTTTCCCTGCATCATCAGCACGCTATTCATTCCACCATACCAACCGAACTACTGCACATTCGTCTTCAGCAATTCCACTTTGTTTTAGGCGTTGCTTGTCTCAAGAACTGTAGTTTTCACTTTCCAAGACCTCCAATTCCAAGGCCAAACAGCTGCAGTTTTTCAAAACCTGCAGATTTATTTTTTCAAGGACTTCTTATACCACCTCCACAGGTCCTCAATCTGCTATACGGACTGGTTTTCAAGAAGCATACATTAGCAACAACCAAAGAGCTCTCAATATGAGGAACGCTGAATTGGCAGAAGCCATCCGGGCAATGCAAACAAACCAAGAATTACATTTCTCCGAACTTTATTTTTATTCTGCCTCTCAACAATTTAGGATACATTCTCAAAAAAAACGTTCATCAAACCATTCATGACATCACTTTGAATTTCTCCCCTTCTATTCATCTTTTACTTCCCTCAACCTTGAGGAGAAGGCTATTTTTCATCATGGCGGGAGTGTAAGACATTAGCATATGGGATTCGGTCCAAAAATCAGATGCGAAACATGGGCTACAAAGATGGCAGGACAACCAATAACTAGGATGCCTACCAAAGAAGGCACAAATACATTCCACGAGCATAAATGAAAAATGGGTCCATGTATATAATTAAAACACTAGTTTAATTTTTTTAAGTTTGGTTAGATAGACCGATTCTATATTGTAAACTTGGTCTATCCAAGTATTATAAATATCTTTCTTATTGTAATGAAAGACTCACAAATGAAACAATTGTGGTTTTTACCTCTCTAGTATCTCTTCTTTCCCCTTTTCTTCTCTTGGAGACTACACCTACTCGAAAGGTGTCTTCCCTTTCTTGATATGGATCAAGAAGCATATCATGTCACTACCCAATTCAAAGGGAGACCACATAAAGTCCAAATTTTATTTATTTCTGTTGTATCTCTACTATTTCTAGTTTCTTCTAAGCAATTTGTTAGTTCTTAGAGCTTTTGATTTTGTTCAAATTGATTCAACTAGAATTCTAATTTTAGTGAAAAGATTGCAATTACTTGTTGATTTGCATGATTTTAAATTCATGTTAATCACTTTGAATTTATTTAATCACTGCCTTATCATTTGAATTCTAATTACCAAATATTTCTAGTGCGCATTTAAAAACAAAGTTTTTGAATATTTAACAATCTTTACACTACAAATCCTAATTTTGTTTGTATGATCTATATTCATTACATCATTCTAATTGAATTAATAAATTAAAAATCTAAATAGCTTTGCATTAAGTTGGTATCAATGCCAAGTTGCATTATCATGTCAACTAAACATAGAACATATTTATTAGTTAATAAAAATATTTAATGATGTAATTTATTTAGAATCAGGTAAGTTCTGGTCAAACGCATCATAATTATGATCATGTTTAAAATTACATTCCTAGGTTTGATGTAAGCTATGATCTTAGAAAATTTTCAGGGCGGATCAATAACTTGGAAGGTTTATTTGAACGTTATCATCTATATGATTATGGGAAAAATAAGAGTGCATTTAGACATAGCTTTTTCAAAAGGTTATAGTCCAATGCTTTTTTTTTTTACAACTTTTTTGTAACTTATTAGAAATTTCTAAAATGAGAATTTTCACAATTACATTTGCTAAATTGTGAAATGTATATAAAAGCTAATGCTTGGAGAGATGTCAATAATGCCTACAAAACATTTAAAAACTCTGCTTTTCCCATAATAATTCCACAAATAATTTTATAAATAGTTGTAGTAGTCATAAATAGATACTAAGTTATCAAAAAAAAAAAAGTTGGATAAGCTCAATTACCTTGGTTGCAAATGAAATAAAATCAATATAGGTTGGCATGAAACATAATCTTAAAGAGAAATATCTATCATTTGATGAACATTAGGATAACTATATAATCAAATTCAAACTTATAAATAAAATAATTCTAGTACGTTTGAATATTATGCAAGGTTTACATGTCTTGTACCAAAATATGATTTGCCTATAAAAAATTTTTATCGCTGATTGTTTTATTAAAATCTCAGAAGAGAGTTTAGGAATGAACTACAACACACCAAAAATACCATCTAAGGCTTTATCTTGATTTTGGGCATTAAGACAAGTTACGAGCATCTTATTAAGATTATTGCAATATGTTAATACCCAAAAAAAACTCAATGGCATCACATTTAAAACCTTCAAATATATGCTAATGTAATAATGAAGTGTGGCAGAGAATGATTCAGTTGAAGAAAAAAGATAGTTCTTGAATATTCTTTTGACGTTGTATAAGAGGAAGAGTATGATTTATGAATTTATATTTGATATTGTTGAATCCAAATCTGTATCTACATTAGATCATATTCATGTACCTAAAGATAAACTTGATGAAGAGTCGGAATCAGAATTTAAAAGCAAAATTAAGCATGACATCTGAACTCATATAAATCTAATTTATGACTAGATCTGAAATTGGACAAATTGTATATATTGTAATTGATGAATCAAATTAGCAATCTAAAAATACAACATTTGATGAATTATCAGATGCTATTATTCCTAAAATATATGATCAAATTGATATTAGGATGGGGACATCAGAGCGTGGAAAGTCTATCAGAGACGTGGCAGTCGATCTACAGCCACGATTGAGTCATTGTATTTTTGAGTTGTATTATGTATTTTCTTATTTATTATGTCATATTGTATTTGCTTTATTAGTTTTCCGTTTTTGTCCCGTACTTGAGAGGTCGTATGTAAGCCCAATGGGCGTTGTCATCTTTTATTTTCTTGAGTCTTTGTACGAGGCTATATATAGCTCAATTATTCTCTTTTGATGTTAATGAATGATTGAAAGAAAAATTTTCACAAGTCTTTTGACTTCTCTTGAGAGCTTGAGAAATCTGAGTGAGATCTCTAGGAGAGGGAAGATTGTACATCACCCACCAACCTAGACGAGTCGGGTTCGTGGTTCTATTTCCTATCTCTTCCCTTCCTCCTCCCACACTGCCGTCGGCCCTACTTCCCCTCTCTCCACCCACGATCAAACCTCCCCCCACCCACGATTAAACCTCCCCCCACCCTCACCGAAATCCCCCGCCTTGTCACCCAACCGATCCCACCCTCACTACCAAGACCGGCGGCCACCTCCACCCTAGCCACCTGCCCCTTTGAGTGTGGAAGAGAATGATTCAGTTGAAGAAAAAAGATAGTTCTTGAATATTCTTTTGACGTTGTATAAGAGGAAGAGTATGATTTATGAATTTATATTTGATATTGTTGAATCCAAATCTGTATCTACATTAGATCATATTCATGTACCTAAAGATAAACTTGATGAAGGGTCGGAATTAGAATTTAAAAGCAAAATTGAGCAAGACATCTGAACTCATATAAATCTAATTTATGACTAGATCTGAAATTGAACAAATTGTATCTATTGTAATTGATGAATCAAATTAGCAATCTAAAAATACAACATTTGATGAATTATCAGATGCTATTATTCCTAAAATATATGATCAAATTGATATTAGGATGGGGACATCAGAGCGTGGAAAGTCTATCAGAGACGTGACAGTCGATCTACAGCCACGATCAAGGTTTTAAAAGGCGAAATCGGGAATCGAGACGTTTTTTTCTAAACGAGGCGAGGCGTAAGCCTCGAGGCAGATCGAGGCGTAAGCCTCAAAACGATTAAAATATATTAATTTAAAATTATAAATAATGACAAAAAATAACAAAATATTATGTCAACTACGAATTTGAAGATTTGTTTTAAGATAATATTACTAGAATACAAGATTTAAAATAAACTCACTTAAAAATAAAACATCCCCTTAGGATCAAGACCCAAAGCAGGCTCATCATCACTTTGATTGTCTTCAGAAGAATCTTCATAATTAATGTCAAAGTCATCCTCAAACTCTTCTTCATCTATAATATTTTTTCCTTTATCTCCTATATCAGTTAATATTTCATTAGCTCTAAAATGAAACAAGAGTAACATACAAAATAATTCATTATATTTAAGAATACCTTTTAATTTTTTTGAAGCTTCAATCTCACTTTGTTTCTTTCTTTTATATACTTGGGTAGTTGCATCATTGTCTTCTTTATTGACATGAGTTTCTCCTTCTGATTCAACTTCAGAAACATCAGCATTTTTAGGAGTAACCCATTCATCATCAGATTGTAACTCATCAACAAGCAAATGATCAATTTCATTCTCAATATTTTCTTGATTCTGCAATTTGAGATATCTATCTTTTAATTTTTTGTTAAACATAACATAAATTAGTTTGTTCATTCGATCTGCCGCCAATCGATTTCTCCTCTTTGTATGAATTTCAATGAAGATGCTCCAATTACGCTCGCATGCAGAAGCCGAACACGTTAGGCTAAGAACTTTAACTGCAAAAGCTTTCAATTCAGGAACATCATCTTCAAACTGAGCCCACCAACGTTCTACATGAAGACAAACATAGTATTTTATGAATATTGGTTGAAGTAGAATACTTGAACATAAATATTAACATTAAAATTATAAATACTCAAACTATAAACATACCAGGAGATCGTGTTTTGTAGCATGCTTGTGCTGCTTTAAATCCAAACATTTCCTTCTTCAAATGAAAATCTTCAAGTTGATCATTTACTTTAAGGTAATCTTCTTCAGAAATGAGTTTGTCCATACATGCATACAAACCAGTTTTCACCTCTTTGTTAACATGAAAATCCTTATCAAAATGAAATTGGGGATTTAAATAGTACGCAGCAGCATGTAAGTGTTGGTGTAATTGTCGATCACACTTTTCATCTATAATATCCCATATTTCTTTGTAGGCACTTTCTTGACCTCCCAATTCTTTTGCAATATCTTCTTTAGCCCTATTCATTGCTTCATAAATAAATCTCATAGCCGGGGCCCTCTAACCATCAACCATTCTAAGCACCTTTACTAATGGTCCTGTTGTTTTCAAAGCACAATTTGTACTGCGCCAAAATGAATCGTCTCTCATAACAATTTTTTTAACTTGCTTTTCTTCTTGTTTTTTGGCCCATGAACTTTTATCCCACTCTTCAGAAGCAAATATTGCTTCCAAAGGTTGTCTTAACTCCTTGAATCTCTGCAATGTTAAATATGCAGTAACAAATCTTGTAACAGCAGGTCTAATAATTTCCTTTTCAGTGAATTTTCTCATCAAACTGTGTACCAAAGAATGATTGTATATAAACTTACTAACAAATTTGGCCTTCAATATGGCTGATTTATATTGAGGCAACTGTCCCAACCTCTCAAGCATCAAGTCAATACAATGTGCAGCACAAGGAGTCCAATAAAGGTGAGGCCTCTTCTCCATTAACATTCTTCCTACAGCTTTGTATGCACTTGCATTATCAGTAACAACCTGTACTACTAAGGCATCTCCCACTTCCTCCACAACTTCATCCAACATTTCAAACAATAATTGTGCATCCTTTACAAAGCTTGAAGCATCTACTGATTTGAGAAAAACTGTTCCATATTGATTGTTGACAAAGAAATTAATAATACTTCCATGTCGAATATCTGACCAACCATCTGACATTATTGTCACTCATGTCTCAATCCAAGTCTTCTTAACATCATCCACCATTTTTGAAGTTGTCTTAACCTCCTCATTCAGCATCCAAGTCCTCAGCTCATACATGCTTGGAAGTTGTAATCCTCTTCCATAGCTTCCAACAGATCGTAACATATTGATCCATGACGGACTCCTAACAACATTAAATGGAATCCCATTTTCATAGATGAATCTAGCGATATCTAAACAAACTCTATTCCTGAGTTCTTTTGTAGCTGTAGGAGGCTGAATATCCTGAGTATTTATGTTTTCGTCATTATCAATATTTAGCATAAATCTATTCATGGCCCCCGACTGCCTCGGTCAGAAGAAACTAGATGGCTTCCAGTACTGGAACCTTCATGCTGTGATCCATAGTAAGAAGAGTTTCTTATCATCTTTTTCATATTTCTTTGTGTGACCTCCTTTGTGGTGGCAAACGTTTTTAAATAATTTGTACATTCCTTCTTCACCTCATCAGGAACTTTTGCACATGGTCCCACATTGACATGAGTGCAGGCTAGATGATCCTTCAATCTCTTGACGCCACCAGTTATGCGTTTCTCACAAAAATTACATTTCATGTAAACATATCCATTCTTTGCACCTTCGCCTGACACTTCAACTTGAGTTCCATATTTCCATGCAAGATTTTTCCTTCTTGTGCCACTAGTCATGCTAACAATATGATATATATTAACAATTATTTGTACTACCAAATACCAATAATAAAACAACATGAATACAAAAATATACCAGTCTGCCGGGAGTCCAAGGGGGCGCTGCCCCCTCCCGGAACAAAATTATATTATAAGAGTAATTTTGAAATTCTGCTTGTTGTATATGCTCAATACCGAGCGTACCAAGCATGTACCGCTCAGTACCGAGCATGTATCGAGCATGTACCGCTCAGTACCGAGTGTGTACCGAGCATGTACTACTCGGTACCGAGCGGTACTGGCTCGGTACCGAGCGTGTACTTGCTCGGTACCGAGCGTGTACTTGCTCGGTACCGAGCGTGTACTTGCTCGGTACCGAGCGTGTACTTGCTCGGTACCGAGCGTGTATTTGCTCGGTACCGAGCATGTACTTGCTCGGTACTGAGCGGTACTAGCTCGGTACCGAGCACGTATTGAGCGGTACCGAGCATGTACTGAGCGGTACCGAGCATGTACAATCTGATGAAGCGAGACATGAAGCAAATAACGGGAAGAAAGATCGTTGCCTAGCCGTGAAAAAAAAACCTTCGATTACAGAAAGTTGGAGAAGAAGCGAGACATGAAGCAAATGACGGGAAGATTACGAGAAGAAAGAGAAGAAGAAATAAATCGTTACCTTCGATCGCCTCCAGGTATGTTCGAACTCGACCGAATTGTGGTCGTCGAAGTCGACGAAGTTCGCCTTTCAGTTCTCACCCGAAGTAGAAGCAGGTATGTTACCCTAATACTCGACTCTTATACGACTCTCACTGCTCGGTCTATATACTTACAAATCGAAGCGGTGTCTCGTTTCACTTCGAGGCGTTACGAATCGAAGCCTACGCCCTGTGCGAAATAAGCGCACGCTCCGCCGAATCCAACGAGGCGTACGCCTCTTCCGCCTTTTTAATCGTTGGCCACGATTGAGTCATTGTATTTCTGAGTTGTATTATGTATTTTCTTGTTTATTATGTCATATTGTATTTGCTTTATTAGTTTTTCATTTCTGTCCCTTAAGAGATGTCGTATGTAAGCCAATGGCGTTGTCGTCTTTTATTTTCTTGAGTCTTTGTATGAGGCTATATATAGCTTCATTATTCTCTTTTAATGTTAATGAATGATTGAAAGAAAAATTTTCACAAGTCTTTTGAGTTCTCTTGAGAGCTTGAGAAATCTGAGTGAGATCTCTATGAAAGGGAAGATTGTACATCACCCACCAACCTAGACGAGTCGGGTTCGTGGTTCTATTTCCTATCTCTTCCCTTCCTCCTCCCACACTGCCGTCGGCCCTACTTCCCCTCTCCCCACCCACGATCAAACCTCCCCCCACCCTCAACGAAATCCCCCGCCTTGTCACCCAACCGATCCCACCCTCACTACCAAGACCGCCAGCCACCTCCACCCTAGCCACCTGCCCCTTTGAGCTCCCCCCTTCCTCCCATTTTTTTTCCTTTTCTTATTTCATAATTTACATGGGATAAATTAGGAAGAATTTTAAATTCAAATCCAAGTTATTTGAAATTCAAAATCTTTCCTAAAATAAAAAATCTATTTTAGGAAAATTTTAAACCTCTTCTCCAAATCAATATTTGATTAAAAGGAATTTAATTTCTCAAATTTAAGCAAGGATTAAATACTAGCCTAAAGCCCTTTTTCTCATTATTGTCGCCGACCCCCCCTTTGGGATTGGAATAGGAAATCTTTCCAAAAACTCGGGGTGTCAATTTCGGGTCACGGGTCGGGTTCGGGTCGAACCCGGAATTGACCCGGCACTATTCGGGTTCGGGTCAACCCGACCAGTTTTTACAAACGGGTCAATTTTCGGACCCGAACCCGACCCGCTTCGGGTTTGGGTCAACCCGACCCCTTTAGGGTTTAGGGTCACGCGAAGAGTCTCGGACGGTGGACGGATGAGTCACGGATGCCAGTCACACGGACGCCGGTCACTCGAACGTCGGTCACGCCAGTCACGCAGACACCAGTCACGTGGACGCCAGTCACACGGACACCGGTCACTCGAACACCGGCCACTCCAGTCACGCGGACGCCCGTCGCGGCCGACGCCAGTTAAGCGGACGGCTGTTTTCACGCGGACGCCGGTCACTCGGACGGCGGACACTAGTTTGCGGACACGATGGCGCAATGCGACCTTACGGCAGGCAGGCAGGGCCGGTCAGGCGAATTTCTGGGTTATTTCAGGGCTTCCGGGTCAGCTCGAACCCGACCCGGTTTTAGAAACAGGTCGGTTTTCTGGACCCGAACCCAACCTGCTTCGGGTTCGGGTCAACCCAAACCCGAAATTTTCAGGTCAGGTTCAGGTCGGGTTTTCGGGTCGGGTCCAATATTGACAGGTCTACCTAAAACCCAATTCTTTACTTTGAAACTAATTCCAAATCCCATATTCCCTCCTTGGCCGAAATCCCCATGCTCCCCTTGATTTAATTTCTTTCCAAAAGGGAGTCTCTCCTTATGGAATAAAATTAATCCTCTCCCTCTCCCCTTGCCACCGCCCCCCCACTTGCCTTTTCTCTCTTCCTTTAATTATTCTCAATTAAGAGAATACTTAGGAAGTGTTGAATTAAAATTCCCTCCATCTCCTTTCCCAAAATCTGAACCAAAACCCTTAACCTTGCTCTCATCCATGGTCGGCCACCTCTTTTTCCTTTCACCTATTGATTTCTCTAGTTTACCTCCTCCATCTCAAAAGGGGTCTTCAAGGGAATCCTCAACGATCGTCGTCAACATCTCCACTTCAAAGGACATGCATGGCCGATCTGGATCTTGATTATGGCATCTCCTACGACCAACAAGGATTTGTTTGCATTCTTCACTCGATCTTTTCGACGTAAACCCACGCATTGATAACACCGTAGAAGAGTACGTAGAGCGCATCCTGAACACCCTGGTCGAGGCTATTGAAGAACAACTCAGCACCGTTCAGTGGAGGATCACAACTCAACCGTGATAAGGGTTTACCAATCTAGCTTTCTCTTGTGATTTGATAGATTCATGAAGATCTTGCTCACCAAACTCTGCCGAGCTTAGTAAACGTAGAGATTGAGTGCACTTCATTTGTTTATAATCTTATTGTTAGATTAGGGATTTTGTTGAAAACTATTCCATTTGCATGTTGTTGATTTTCTTTGTTGTTTGATAATTCAAGCGCTTATTGTGCAACTTGGCCTAAACGGAAGTGACCGCTCCTAAGTTTTATTTGGTCGTTTTAATTTGCTATTAGTTATAATCATAATTGTTTTTATCAAGAAATCATGCAAGTTCTTTTCATATCACTTTAAGCATGGTAGTCATACATCATATTAATTTTATTTTTTATTCTTGAATTTAGTGGCATGCAAACTCATAAAATAAATCTAATGATAACAGCAAAGTAGGGTTAATATTTGATGGATTTTACTAATAGTAAATGTCTTAAAAGAGATCTAAAATATAAAATCTCATTGATCAAATTGATATTTTGTTATTAGCAAATTGGAGTTAATATTCAAAGGATTTTGTTAATAGTAACTGTCTTCTATATAAAATCTCATTAATCAAATTGATATTTTGTTATAAGCAAAACTAGAGTTAATATTCAATGGATTATGTTAAAAGTAAATGTCTTCAAAATTGAAAATGTGTTTATACTCAATGGAAAAAGTAAATTAAACAATTAGTCAAAGCAATTTTTTGTAATCATATTTTATTTTGAAGTTCACAATTTTAGATATTTTGGGCATGCCAATTATGAATGCTTATGAGAAAAGGGTATGTTCTATATTTAGATTATTTTTAGTAAATAACTTTATATTGATTGGCAACCCAAGCTAATTTGATTTGTTGATGCTATCAAGTTTCAAGTATTGTAGTTCCAATGCACGTGTTATATTCTTTATTATTTAAGGTAGTAAGCATTAATATTATGACTACGGGTAATAGATGAGGTTTTGTTATAGGAAAATTTATGTGGGTGTCTTCAGGTATAAGATCTCATGAGATTATTCTTTTTTCTGTTCAACATACTTTTGGTTGATGTCACAATTCCTTGCCGATCTTGTTGTTATCTCTGATATGTTGCATATCTTACAATCTCCTAAAGTGGATTCGCTCGTCTTTTGCTTTGTGGCACAGTAAATCTTCTATTCCATGGTTATTTTGAACTATTGGTGTTATGATTACTTGAATTTTGAATTAAATAGAATAAATTAGGATAATTTTGTGCTAATCATAACTATTAACCTAGAGACAACGAGTCTATAAATAGATAGTCTAAAGAATATAATTGAAATAGCTTTGATTAACAAAAAATAATACACTAGTTTCAAAGTTGTATGTAATACCTTCAAGTGTGATACAAATGTGAGAATCAAATTCCAACAAAAGTAGTCTCCTTATGCCAATGCGACAGCTAGATTATTTATCCTAAACAATGTTTAAAATTGCGTATTCGGGTATTGAGACGTTTTTCATTCGTGAGGCGATGCGTAAGCCTCAAGGCGTTTTGAGGCGTAAGCCTCAAAATCAAAAGATTGCGTAAACATAAAATGATAAATTTTTTATATACTAATGAGTGAATAATATAAAACATAAAAAAGCATAAGATATTAAGTGAAATCAAAATATCCCAATAATAAGACAACATGAAATATAGTTCAACTCAAAATTCTATCTTTCCCAAATCTCAGTATTTTTTTCATTAACATATAATTCAAATTTCCAAAAATAAATAGCAATGACATATCACATAAGAACTCATAAGTCATTAGCACTGTCATCACTAAGGGGTTCTTCATTTGAATGATCATTATGATGAACTGCTCTCTCCCCTTCCTCCTCTATAGAGTCCAGTGCCGGGCATTTACCTCAAGATTTATGTATTAATATATATAGTGTGAGGCGTAAGCCTCATGCCAGTGAGGCGAGGTGGGCCTCCAGGCGGGCCTAGACAAAGTTCAGGCGCAAGCCTCATAAAAAAACTTGAGGCGTAAGCATCGAGGCAGTTTTTTTTAGAATTGCACAAAGGCGGACCTCAAGGCGAGCCTCATATTGCGCAATTTTAAACCATGATCCTAAATAATTTGTTTGCCTTGATACCGTGTCCTTGAATTTTCAAATTTAATGCAACTAGAAAATCCGATTATGATGAAAAAATTGTAATTGCATGTTGATTTCGCATTATTTGAATTTCTTGTCGATTTCTTCATATTTATTCATTATTGCATTACTTTTTGGATGATAATTATCATATTTTCTATTTAAATTTAACAAAATCCATTTTTTAGTATTTAGTGAACTTTAATCTATGAATCTGTTATGTCACAAGTGCAGAAATCACCAAAAAATAATGGTTGAAATGGGAAATTTCAGCAAGAACATGCAGAAATTTGAAGTAAATCCTTGGCAAATCAACAGAAAAATTTAATAATAGATGAAAAATAGAAGAAAACAAGCAAGATACAATAGATTTTCAATTCGAGAGGAAGATCCGGCTCTCCCAATCTCTAGCTGGTGGCTAGAGCCCAAGCAACCCAAGAGAACTCCAAAATTAAGCAAAAACATGTATAACCCTATCCATAGCATAAGAATCAACGATTAAAAAGGTGGAAGCGGCGTACGCACTGAGACGCGACTCAAGGCGAGGCGAAGCATTTGCGCGTTGAGGCTTACGCCTCGTTGGATTCGGCGGAGCGTGCGCTTATTTCGCACAGGGCGTAGGCTTCGGTTCGTAACGCCTCGTAGCGAAACGAGGCACCGCTTCGATTTGTCAGTATATAGACCGAGCGGTGAGAGTCGTATAAGAGTCGAGTATTAGGGTAACAAACCTGCTTCTGCTTCGGGTGAGAACTGAAAGGCAAACTCCGTCGACTTCGACGACCACAGTTCGGTCGAGTTCGAACATAACTGGAGGCGATCGAAGGTAACGAATTATTTCTTCTCTTTCTTCCCGAAATCTTCTGGTCATTTGCTTCATGTCTCGCTTCTTCTTCTCCAGCTTCCTGTAATTGAAGGTTCTTTTTTCACGGCTAGGTAACGATCTTTCTTCTCGTTATTTGCTTCATGTCTCGCTTCATCAGATTGTACATGCTCGGTACCGAGGAGTACATGCTTGGTACACGCTCGGTACTGAGCGGTACATGCTCGGTACTGAGCAGTACATGCTCGGTACACACTCGGTACTGAGCAATACATGCTCGGTACACGCTCGGTACTGAGCGGTATATGAGTACATGCTCGGTACACGCTCGGTACTGAGCAGTACATGCTCGGTACACGCTCGATACTGAGCGGTACATGCTCGGTACACGCTCGGTATTGAGCAGAATTTCAAAATTACTCTTATAATATAATTTTGTTCCGGGGGCGCTGCCCCCAGAAACCCCCGCAGGTCGAACCCCGCCAGGGGGCAGTGCCCCCTTGGACCCCTGGCAGACTGGTATATTTTTGTATTCATGTTGTTTTATTATTGGTATTTGGTAGTACAAATAATTGTTAAAATTTATCCTATTGTTAGCATGACTAGTGGCACAAGAAGGAAAGATCCTGCATGAAAATATGGAACTCAAGTTGAAGTGTCAGGCGAAGGTGCAAAGAAGGGATATGTTTACATGAAATGTAATTTCTGTGAGAAGCGCATAACTGGTTGCGTCTAGAGATTGAAGGATCATCTAGCTTGCACTCATGTCAATGTGGGACCATGTGCAAAAGTTCCTGATGAGGTAAAGAAGGAATATATAAATTATTTAAAGAAGTTTGCCACCACAAAGGAGGTCACACAAAGAAATATGGAAGAGATGATAGGAAACTCTTCTTATTATGGATCACAACATGAAGGTTCCAGTACTGGAAGCCATCTAGTTTCTTCTGACCGAGGCAGTCGGGGGCCCATGGATAGATTTATACTAAATATTGATAACGACGAAAACATAAATACTCAGGATATTCAGCCTCCTATAGCTACAAAAGAACTCAAGAATAGAGTTTGTTTGGATATCGCCAGATTCATCTATGAAAATGGGATTCCATTTAATGTTGTTAGGAGTCCGTCGTGGATCAATATGTTACGATCTGTTGGAAGCTATGGAAGAGGATTACAACTTCCAAGCATGTATGAGCTGAGAACTTGGATGCTGAATGAGGAGGTCAAAACAACTTCAAAAATGGTGGATGATGTTAAGAAGACTTGGATTGAGACAGGAGTGACAATAATGTCAGATGGTTGGTCAGATATTCGACATAGAAGTATTATTAATTTTTTGGTCAACAATCCATATGGAACAATTTTTCTCAAATCAGTAGATGCTTCAAGCTTTGTAAAGGATGCACAATTATTGTTTAAAATGTTGGATGAAGTTGTGGAGGAAGTGGGAGATGCTTTAGAAGTACAGGTTATTACTGATAATGCAAGTGCATACAAAGCTGTAGGAAGAATGTTAATGGAAAAGATGCCTCACCTTTACTGGACTCCTTGTGCTGCACATTGTATTGATTTGATGCTTGAAAGGTTGGGACAGTTGCCTCAACATAAATCAACCATATTTAAGGCCAAATTCGTTAGTAAGTTTATATACAATTATTCTTGGGTACTCGGCTTGATGAGAAAATTCACTGACAAGGAAATTATTAGACCTGCTGTTACAAGATTTGCTACTGCATATTTAACATTGCAGAGATTCAAGGAGTTAAGAAAATCTTTGGAAGCAATGTTTGCTTCTAAAAAGTGGGATAAAAGTTCATGGGCCAAAAACAAGAAGGAAAACAAGTTAAAAAGATTGTTATGAGAGACGATTCATTTTGGCACAGTACAAATTATGCTTTGAAGACAACATGACCATTAGTAAAGGTGCTTAGAATGGTTGATGGTGAGAGGACCCCGGCTATGGGATTTATTTATGAAGCAATGAATAGGGCTAAAGAAGATATTGCAAAAGAATTTGGAGGTCAAGAAAGTGCCTACAAAGAAATATGGGATATTATAGATGAAAAGTGGGATCGACAATTACACCAACACTTACATGTTGCTGCGTACTATTTAAATCCCCAATTTCATTATGATAAGGATTTTCATGTTGACAAAGAGGTAAAAACTGGTTTGTATGCATGTATGGATAAACTCATTTCTGAAGAAAACTACCTTAAAGTAAATGATCAACTTGAGAATTTTCATTTGAAGAAGGGAATGTTTGGATTTAGAGCAGCACAAACATGCTACAAAACACGATCTCCTGGTATGTTTTTAGTTTGAGTATTTATAATTTTAATGCTAATATTTATGTTCAAGTCTTCTACTTCAACTCATATTCATAAAATACTATGTTTGTCTTCATGTAGAACGTTGGTGGGCTCAGTTTAGAGATGATGTTCCTGAATTAAAAGCTTTTGCAGTTAAAGTTCTTAGCCTAACGTGTTCGGCTTCTGCATGCGAGCGTAATTGGAGCATTTTCAATCAAATTCATACAAAGAGGAGAAATCGATTGGCGGCAGATCGAATGAACAAACTAATTTATGTTATGTTTAACAAAAAATTAAAAGATAGATATCTCAAATTGCATAATCAAGGAAATATTGAGAATGAAATTGATCCTTTGCTTGTTGATGAGTTACAATCTGATGATGAATGGGTTACTCCTAAGAATGCTGATGTTTCTGAAGTTGAAGTAGAAGGAGAAACTCATGTCAATGAAGAAGATAATGAAGCAACTGCCCAAGTATATAAAAGGAAGAAACAAAGTGAGATTGAAGCTTCAAAAAAAATCAAATGTATTCTTAAATATAATGAATTATTTTGTATGTTACTATTGTTTCATTTTATAGCTAATGAAATATTAACTGATATAGGAGATAAAGGAAAAAATATTATAGATGAAGAAGAGTTTGAGGATGACTTTGACATTAATTATGAAGATTCTTCTGAAGACAATCAAAGTGATGACGAGCCTGCTTTGGGTCTTGATCCTAAGGGGATGTTTTATTTTTAAGTGAGTTTATTTTAAATCTTATATTCCAGTAATATTATCTTAAAACAAATCTTCAAATTCATAGTTGACATAATATTTTGTTATTTTTTGTCATTATTTATAATTTTAAATTAATTTATTTTAATCGTTTTGAGGCTTACGCCTTGATCCTCCTCGAGGCTTACGCCTCGCCTCGTTTAGAAAAAATGCCTCGATTCCCGATTTCGCTTTTTAAAACCTTGATAAGAATAGTTATTAAAAGCAAATAATATAATGTAAAAGGTCCAAACAACCCTTTAAATTCCATCTCTAGCACATCTTCCCCTCTCTCTTCTTTAAAACATGGACCCCACCCCAAAGGGGGAAGGATTTGCTGGTTCCACCCAGGCTTCTACCTGGTATAAAATTGGGTCGATCCCTTCTGGACTGACCGAATCGGCCCCTCCTGACCCGGTCTAACATAATCCTAACTTTTGCATGGTCAACATTCATTGTATTATTCTACTTGCATTAGAAAACCTAAGCCCTACGCCATAGACTGTAATATGTATGGTTATATCAATATATCAAATAAACGAATGACATAATAATTGGTCAATAAAAAATAACAAAATATATAATTAAAACAAACTATAAGCTATATTTCTATACAACTACAATGTGATCATCAAATGTCAAAATTGTATTCATAAATTTGATGGGAATTAAGATCTTAGAAAATTTTCAATTTGGATCCTTAGTTTAGAATGCTCTTTTTATTTCTAAACAAAAGTTTTTATTGGAGGAGATTTAAATGGACATGTTGGTAGAGAGGTAGATGATTTTAAAAACATTCATGGTGGTTATGGTTTTGGAACAACAAATGCACGTGGCAAGATCATATTAGACTTTTGTTTAGCTTATGATTTTTCAATTGTTAATACCTTATTTAAGAAAAGAAATTAGCATCTCATCACTTATAAAAATGGATATAGTACAATCCAGATTGTCTATTTTCTTATAAGAAAATTAGATCGTTTAGATTGCAAAGATTGTAAAGTTATTCCGAGTGAAAATTTATGTACCCAACATCGATTATTAGTTTTGGACTTTAAGATAAAGGGGCAGATAATAAAAAAATAAAGTAAAACGATATTCTAGGATTAGATGGGGGCATTTAAAGAATATTAACAAAAATATTTTTTAGAGTAAGATTTTAGATCTTAAGATTTTATCTGTGCATGAAGATGTTAATGCTATGTAGTAAAAAGAAGCTAGTGATATTAAGAATATTGCAAAAGATGTGCTTGGAGTATCAAAGGGAAAAGCTCCTAATAGGAAAAATAGTTAGTGGTGGAATCTAAATGTGCAAAAAAAAGATTAAAAATAAGAAGACTTGTTATAAAAATTGGTTTATTTTTAAAAATTCTGATAATTGGGAAAGATATAAAGAGGCTCGTAAGGAATCTAAGATAGCAATATGCGATGCAAAGACCTTAGCTTTTAGTGATTTATATAATAGATTAGATACTAATGAGAGAGGAAGATATATGTATAAATTAGCCAAAAAAAGAGATAGGAGTAGTAAGGATTTAGTTCAAGTGAAGTGTATTAAGGATGAAGATCAAAAAATACTTTTCTTAGAATATGATATTCAACAAAGGTGGATGAGATATTTTGCTAAACTTTTTAATGAAAATTATGAAAATAAGATTGATTATAGTGACCTTAGCACCCTAAATGAAAATAAAGACTTGTGTTTTTATCGGCATATTAGTAAAACCGAAGTTAGAGAGGCTTTAAAGAAAATGAAGGGTGGAAAAGCAGTTGGACCTGATGATATTCCATTAGAGGTGTGGAAATGCTTAGGAGATGAAGGAATATCCTGGCTTACTAAACTTTTTAATACTATTTTGAAGACTAAAAGAATGCCAGATGAGTGAAGAATGAGTGTGTTAATTCCTATTTTTAAGAATAAAGGTGATGCACAAGATTGTGCACATTATAGAGGAATTAAGTTAATGTGTCATACTTTAAAACTATGGGAGCGAGTTATGGAGCATAGGTTGCAGCGTGATACTAATATTTCTCAAAATCAATTTTGATTCATGCCAGGTAGGTCGACTATGGAAGCCATACATTTATTAAGAGGTTTGATAGAGAAATATAGATAAAATAAGGAGGATCTACATTTGATATTTATTGATTTAGAAAAAGCTTATGATAAAGTTCCAAGAGAAGTGCTATGGAGAGTTCCTAAAAAGAAATGAGTTAATAATGCTTATATTCAAATCATTAAAGATATGTATGCAAGAGCTATTACTTGTGTTCAAACACAAGGTGGTTTGACCAAGTATTTCCCTATTTCGGTTGGGTTACATCAAGGATTAGCCTTAAGCCTATATCTTTTTGCTTTAGTCATGGATGTTCTCACTAGACATTTGCAAGAGGATGTACCCTGGTGTATGCTTTTTGCTGATGATATTCTTCTTGTTGATAAGACTAGAGAGTGAGTTGAAAGTAAACTTGAATTATGGAGGTCAACATTAGAGACTAAAAGTTTTTGCTTGAGTAGATCTAAAACGGAATATATGGAGTGTAATTTTAGTAGTAATAGACCTAGTGAGGGGTTTGTGACTTTGGGCGCGATCAAGTCATTAATAAGAGTACATATTTTAGATATCTTGGATCTATTGTTCAGAGTGATGGTGAAATTGATGGGGATACTATCAACAGAATTCAAGTTGGATGGTTGAAATGGATTAATGCATCGGGCTTATTGTGTGATAGAAAAGTACCCCTCAAACTTAAGGGAATATTCTATAAGATGGTAGTGAGGCCTGCAATGCTTTATGGTGCTGAATGTTGGCCATTAAAAGAGAAGCATAATACTAAGTTAAGTGTGGCAGAGATGAGGATGCTCAGGTGGATGAGTGGCTTTACCTTTAGAGATAGGATAAGAAATGAGCATATACGTGAATAGGTTGGAGTTGCTCCAGTAGAAGATAAGATTAGAGAGAGTCGCCTTAGATGGTTTGGTAACATAAAACGGCGGCCTTCCAATGACACGGTTAGGAGAGTAGAAGTATTAGATTTGAATTATGTTAAGAAAGGTAGAGACAGACCTAAAAAGACTTGGTTAGAAAATATTAGGAATGACATTTCTTTATTAGATTTAAACGAGAATTTAACCTTTAATAGGACACAATGAAGAAAAAAGATTCATGTAGCCGACCCCACCTAGTGGGATAAAGGCTTAATGTTGTTGTTGTATTGTTTAAAATTACACAATATGAGGCTCGCTTTGAGGCCCACCACAGTGCAATTCCAGTGAAAAACGCATCAAAGCTTACACCTCAAACCTTTTTTATAAGGATTGCACCTCAGCTTGGCTGAGACCCGCCTTAAGGCATGCCATGCCTCACTGGCGTGAGGCTTACGCCTTACCCAATTTATATATATTTTTTTTAAAAAACTTACCTAAATCCTAAATTAAAGCCCCGAACAAAACACTCTTTAATGCACCCCCAAGCTGTAGCAACTTCCTTTCAACTGTCTTGACCTCCACCCTCCATTTTATTGATAGTCACCACTGTCGTAGCTGCCGCCAAGAATCACTTGAAACTCGCACACCACCACCACCACCTCTTCTAAAATTTTATGAGTATTTATCTCATCTTTAGGTTAATAAAAAAACATTTATGAAAGAAGAATATGATTGAAATAAATAAAAAAGAACAAAATTGGGAGGCAGGGGAGAGACCAATTTGTTATAATGACAACTCTGATGAAAACCTCCTCAAAGATGATAATGTAGATAATTTTTAAGTTTTTGTCAACTATTTCAGTTTTCTTTAAGAATTAAATATGGATGAGTATGAAACTGAGAAAGAAGGAATTTGATGTTGAACATGATATATATGATACTTTTATGTCATTCCTATAATAAATATTATTTTGATCTTATAATATTTGTATTTCAATTCTATTTCATGTAATTTATCACTTGACATTTTATATCTTGTGCAATTTTTTATATTATATATATGTCAATTTATTACTTCATAATTTTATAGAAAGTTAACATGTCATCCTCTACTATATTATTTAAGTATTACATAAAAAAATCACTTTTAACATTTATTTTGGCTTAACGCAATTCTTTGATTTTGAGGTTTATGCCTCAAAATGCCTTGAGGCTTACGCCTCGCCTTATGAACAAAAAACGCCTCAATACCCAATTGCGCATATTTAAATCTAGTTTCTTTTAAAAGAAATAGTATAGCTGATTCTCAATGTGTGCATATGTCAAATCAAAAGTAATGGGACAAGTTCAATCATTTTGATGAGGTGTTATTATTAAGTCATCTTAGATTGATTAGATATACAAACATAAAAAGTAATTTTTGTTATTTGGTAAGTATATGGATCAATTGCATGATCAATGCTTATATGAGCGATTTAAAAATTATAAATAAGGTAAATATGTTGAATTTGAGTATTATGCAAAGTTTACCAATTTTGTAGCTAAATGTTATTTACTTTCAGAGTATTATGTTTTAATAATTTATTTTACTAAAGGACTTAGCAAGAAAGTAGGGATGAACTGAAATGTAATTCAACAAAATATTGCATAATACTTTATAAATATTCTTGGTTATTGAGAAAAATTATAGCTAAATGTTGATTGCTTTCAAACTATTATGTTTTAATTATTTGTTTTACTTAAAGAACCTAAGCAAGAAATTAAGGATGAACCAACCTACAACAACAACAATAACCTCAAGTCTTTATCCCACTACATGGGTGTGGGCTCCGAAAATTCGGCCCCGGCCTCCGCTCGCGCTTCTTATTCGGCGAGGGAGTTTTAACGAACTAAGTTCCGAGGTAAATTTTGGAAGGCAGATGGGTTTGTAGATAAGACACTACCCAGAGATTTCGCCCTCATTTTGTGAGGACTTTATGATCTGAGTTCTGGTTTCCTATAGGCGCAAGCCCCTATAGTTAATTACCCCTTCTGATCACGAGAGAGAACTTTCGATTAAGGCTAGTCATCAATTAGATACGTATAGAATATGTGTTATCTGACAGAGGGCTTTGTGCCCTATCAATCATATCCTATTGATTCATATCTCAAGGATTTAACGCCATTAAGGAGCATATTGGCTCTGGCCATAACCGCTATCTGTGGTGCCATTTGGCGGCAAAACCACTTGGTTCAGAGGGCCCCGGGTCATAACCGTTTACCTGCAATGCCATTTGGCGGCAAAACTGCCGGTTAGAGGACACGTACCATGTCCTTACTGGCAAGAGATTGTTTGAGAATAGATCCTAGTGATATTTTCGACTAGGCATTTGGCTCTTTGTGAGCTAGAGTTTATTTGAATTTGTCCGCCTCGGCAAATTGTTGCGGAGGACGGATTGATTTTGCTTTAACTGCATTGATGGATTTATTTCAATTTTAAATATTTTGAGTTTTGGGATTTTGGATTTTTGTGGATATTTTGGATGGAGCTTTGGAATATTTAAAATGGACTGTGGATATTTGGAAGACATTTGAAAATATTTGAAAACCCCTCCGGTTGAGATATGCATTCAACACGGCCATCATCGGGGTGTTTGGGGTTATTTCCATTTAAAGCTTGAACCCTGTCGACTCTGTCTGACTGTCGACAGACGATCGGGTTTCGTAGGCTTTATGCCTTTGAGAGTGAATTCTTTTGATTTTAGGCTTTGAAGGCCTAATATGAATGTATTAAAACAAATATTCTAGTTGCCACGGCCATATATTTGCTTAATGGTTCGAACCCTGTCAACTCCTATTGATCCGTATAGAATGATCGGTTTCAAACCTGAATTCACTTGTCAACCCGCGTAGCATCCCTAGACGTCATTGTGTACCAATAACACGCTCGTCGGGGCCCATGCAGGTGTTTGGGGGCATTTTATAATTGAACCATGTCCACTCCTTTTATCTTCTTAGGAGGATCGGGTTCAAATTTGATAACCCGCGCAGCATCCCTAGACGTCACATGTATTTCTATAGCACGTTCGCCAGGGCCCATGCGGGTTTCATGATTGCTTTTACCCTCTTTTAGTGTACCTACATGTATACAAACTACGGTGCACGTGCAGGGTATTTTAGAATATTTATGAAACGCCTTCTGTCCACTTCCAAGAACGTCGCGGATCCGGTGGCGTTGTGTGGCAGCTTCTGAATAGACTTATTCGTTGCTTCGTACAGGTAGACTATCGTGCACTACTCATTACTTTCTGCCGGTGGATTGTAGTGCACTAACGAATCTCCTGCCTTAGTTGTAGATGCCTACATTTGTTGAATCCCTTTTTAGCACTTTTGCTTGTGAATGTTGCAATGGGCACACAGTGGGTCTTCTACGGTAGCTCATAGAAGTTTGAATTTGTCGTGGTACTTCAGTACTTGTATGTAGAAGGTATGTTGGATGCACGACCATTGTTCATCAAGAGGCTTACAAGCCTCAATAATCTCGTTCAGGTTAAAGTTCAAGTATTTGGTTGAATTGAAATTCACTCATTCTATAATAATTTGATTTGGTTCTCTTTCTAGAACTCGTATAGGAATTAGCGGGGGATTCCTTCATCAGACTCTGTTGTGGGAAAACTGGTGTATCCATTTTTAATCAAATAGTATTGATTGTATAGAGCCAATATTTGCTTGTAGATGACATAAGCATTATTACATTTCTTTATATTCACCAAACTTGCGATTCTATTGTTTGAGTCACATTAGCATTACGAATCTTTTAACCCCCTTTGGAGTAGATCACAGCTTGCATGCTAACTTGCACTGACCATAGAAGGGCCAATATATTACAGGTTCCTTGATTTATACTTGTAGGTGAATCACATCTGATGGCTGGTATTAATAGTATGATTGTTGTCCCTTCCATGAACCTCTTTGATCATTTATAGATATGCTACATTTCTTCATTCAATCTTTAGCATTTATATTGATATGATGGAGTATTTGCTAAGTTAAAGCCCTCATTCCATAATTGAGCTCAAATTCTCTTGTATTAAACTTCATTGGTGCCCAAGTTCTAGTTTGGCTCATGCTCCTTGTAGTTCTCTTCTGAATTCGAGTCCAAGTTCTTTGTGATCAAAGTACAAATTCTTTGCATGAGTCTATTTCCAATTCAAGTTCTCTGATGATTATATTCAAGTTCACTTGTCTTCTATTGTCCGTCTGATTTGGTGTTCAGATCATGATTCAAGATTGATTCAAGTCTTTGCTTACATCATTTGATTTCCAAACCAAGTGTGAGTTTAAGTTCAACTAAAGCCCAAATCAAGTCCTCTGTCGTCTTGTAAAGTCCCAGTTCGAGTTCAAATGAAAGTCCAAGTTTAAGTCCAAGTCTTGTTGTCCAAATCAAATCCTTGTTTGATTTCAAATGATTGAATCAAGTTCAAGTTCAACTTTGTTCAAGTATCAAGTTTGAGTTCAGTTCAGCTTGAGTCCGACTCAAGTCTTACACAAGTCCTTCATCATTTATCCAAGTTTGGTTTTGAGTTTGAATTAAGCATTTTATTAATGTCTTTTGAGTTCAAATGAATCCAGGTACAAGCCATTCGTCGTTTTCTTGCATGTCATTCGAGTGCAATCAAGTCCAAGTGTAGCATCACTTTCACCCGAAATTTCGGCAACCTTCCGGTGTCTCCCCCGTTTTGGGGAAAACTACGGAAAAATGGACCTTTCCCACCACGCTAAGAAAAGCGTGCATGGTAGATGCCCTCTTTCGAGGTCACCGCGGCCGTGTAATTTTTCGATCCCCCACCACGCTAAGAAAAGCGTGCATGGGTATTTTTTTGTAAAAAAGTATTTTTTTTTATTTTTAAAAATATTTTGTAAGGCAGTTATTTCCCCGCAAGCGGGTACTTATGGGTATCCCCGCTTCGTCGTGCGCATCGCATCGGGATCCCTTCCCACCATGCTAAGAAAAGCGTGCATAGGCGGGGTTTCCAAGGCGATACGAACTTCGAAGAAGGAATTAGGTGATTACCCGCTTCGTCGCAAGCGTCGGGACGCACGTCCTCCCACCACGCTAAGAAAAGCGTGTATAGGTGGTCGTTTTGTCCCGACAAATGCGTTGAAATGGGTTCTCGGAGTTTTAGGGTTTAGAAGTTATACCTGCGCGGGGTCATAAATGTTGGCACGAGGATTGAGCGAGAGAAGCATTTCTTACTATTATTATTCATTATAATTTATATTAGTTATGATAATAATTAATCACTAATTATTAATTAATTATAATTAATAAGTTAATTATAATTATAATTAATTAATAATTAATTATAATTAATCGAAATTAATTATAAATAATTATAACTATAATTAATTATTAATTATTAATTAATTTACTATTAGATAATTAATTATTATTATTATTAGGTAATTATTAAGCATAATTAATAAAAATTATAACAAATAAATAATATAAATAATATTTATATATATTAAAAAAAATTCCCTCACCCTCTCACTCTTCGGTCGAAGAAGCACAGGTAAGGGAGAAAGCTACCTACACAGCAAGTGAGCTCCTGTTGTTGCTTGCTCCGATCAGACAGGAAGGGAAGGCCGTCGGAGGGAGCGAAGTCGAACTACCGTGAAGGAGCCGAAGAAGCCGCGTGAAAGGGAGAAAGTTAACGTCACAGCGAGCGACTCCTGTCGCTGGTTCCGATCGAAAGGTCGGAGCCTTCGATCCGAAAGGGAAGGGACGCCGGAGGAGCAAAGTCGGCTAGCAAGGGAGGAGGTAGGCCGATCTTCCTCTCTCTCTCTCTCTCTCTCTCTCTCTCTCTCTCTCTCTCTCTCTCTGTTCGTGTGTGGAGTCGGCACGGACAGGAGGTCGACGTGGTCGGGTAAGGCTACAGGCGGTGTGGAGTCGAAGCTGAGGATGGGATTCCGACCTTGGGAGATCGGATGGGGGTTAAGGAGGCGTCGGTTGCGTGGAGGAAGGAGTGGCTTCGGGCAAGAGAAGGAGGAGTTTGGTGTCGGGAGTGAAAGCAGCTACGAGAGTTGAGATCGAGAGCTCGTGTGTGTCCGAAGAAGCTGAGTGATCGGCTTTGTTTTATAGCCGCGAATGGGAGGCGATCGAAGCGGTTCGCAGGATTTAGGCAGGATTTCCGCAGATTTTTCGGAGAAACGACGCAGACGGCGCCGAATCGGCAAGATTCGCGGAGGCTTTTGTGGATCCGATGGGTATGTGCCATAGGATTTCTGTTTTGCTTTCTTCTCCTTTTCATTCCTTTGGTTATTATTTAGAGGTCAACAATGGGATCGGCTACATGAATCATTTTTCTCCAATGTGTTTGGTTAAGAGTCAAATTCTCATTTAGATCTAATAAAGAAATGTCATTTCTAATATTTTCTAACCAAGTTTTTTTAGGCCTACCTCTACCCTTCTTAACATAGGTTAAATCTAATACATCTACTCTCCTAACCGGGTCAACAGAAGGCCGTAGGTTTTATGTGACCAAACCATCTAAGGAGACTCTCTAATCTTATCTGGAACTGGAGCTACTCCAACTTTTTCATGTATATGCTCATTAGGGATGAACTAAACTACAACAACAACATCAACAACATCAAGACTTTGTCCCACTACAACTACGTGGGGTCCGCTACATGAATCCCTTTTCTCCATTGTGTCATGTTAAAAATCAAATTCTCATTTAAATCTAATAAAGAAAAATCATTTCTAATATTTTCTAACCAAGTCTTTTAAGGTCTACCTCTACCTTATATATTGAGGAATATTATGCATATTATATACTGAGGAATATTATAATGATTCTCTTAGGATTATAACTCCTATGATTAGTGGCTCTAACGGAAAATCAAAGCCATTTCTATTAAATCTTTATCACATACATACAAGCCAACACGAAAATCATTTATGGTTGAATCTAATCTAATTGAAGGGTCCGAAGTTAATTAATATTCTTTTAAGGATAAAATATTCTTTTGAGGATAAATTAGATACAAAATATGATTTGCAATTATAATCTAGCTCTATATCCAATCTTATTTGAATCTGAATTTACACCTTTAATAAATCATATTCAAAAACCTAACCTATGTTTGAACAAGAGTTAAAATTTGCATTTGAGCATGCAATAATATCTAAATCAAAACTTCCAATTAAAATTGAGTAAATGCATGAATAAGAAATTGAATCAATCATATCCACTATAGTTGATAAATCAATTGAGCAATCTAATAATGCAACTCTTGATTAATCATATGATAATATTATTTCTATGATAAATGAACAAACTAATATTAATATTGTTTTCTGTTCTTGATCTAATAATATACAAATCCATAAAAAGAACTCTATGAAGAGAATTAACTTATATGAATATTAAAAAAAGTATTAATAATTCATGCCCTAAAATAAAACTAAAATTTATAATTACACCCACCTGAACAATTCTAAATGTGCATAATTCATCACATCTTACATTTAGATAGTTTAGGTTAGCCGTAAAGAGATTCTTCAATCATAGAGGCATATCATTAGTGTATGGTTTATTTTTGAATTTTCTATGACCACTTTTTTTTACGTCCCAAAGTTCACCAAATAGGATTTATTATAGCATGGGCAAGTTTTGAACAAAGACCTTGGCAACAACTTCGGAATCTTCGACCAACCAGACTATTTGGTTATGAGAACTCAACCAAATTGAATAATTTTGACTACAAACTCCAGATTTAGAAAAAATCCATCATATGGGCCCATAGTGAGTCTAGGCTGTAGTGCAGCATGCATGAGGATAGATGAGTTATATTCTTCCAAGAAAACTTGATGGTAAAAGAGCCACAGCCTTTCAAGCAAAAAATAAGGTGAGAAAAGTAAAAAAACATTAAATTGGAGTTCTTTTCAGATATAGATTGAACAATAACAGCAAAACCAAAATAATTCATCACAGAATATTCACTTTCTATCATCTCATGATGTGGAATGAGAAGATAATGGTACCTGAGCAATAGCAGCATAACGAGCAAGCCCCCAAGCAGCCTCTTTCAAAGCCAAAGCTGAAGGACCACAGGGAATACTTACAACAGTCCGCCTGATGACATGTAAATACCATGTAAGAATTGATGAAGTTTCATTAGGAATGTAGAAATCATATAAACGTAATTAATCAAGACAAACCACTTAGCAAAGCGAGCTCCTTGTTTGTAATATTCAGCACACCTAGATGCCAATCCATCCAATCCTTGGCACCAAGACTCGTTGTTTGAACCTGGCAATGGAACCAAACCCTAGCGACAAGAAGTGACAAGTAAATTTCCCATTATGGGCATAACCTTCATCAGTCAAGAACCACCCGTACTAACATACTACACATCTTCAAAAGAAGCTGAAGCACAACAATGATGAAAAAAACCTTGTCAACTTTGATTCCAGGCACAATATTCTCCCCCCTCAGGCAATCCACAAACTTTGTTCCATCAATTGTTGACTGATAAAGTGTTTCCTCAAAAAGAATAGCTCCAGAAATATATTCACCCAACCCAGAGGTCGTCAGTAATAGCTGTCTGTAAGCCTGTCTATTCGCCTCAGTATTGTCCAAACCAATAGAAGCTAACCTCTTGCCGCAAGTAGCATTTGATTCATCTATTGCCAGAATACCACGTCCAGGTGAAGCAATTGATTTCTACAGAAAAAAATATTATATTAACAAACAAATGACATGCTCATGATAGTTCTGGCAGAATTTAGAAATATATCACAACAACAACAACAACCTTTTATCCCACTATGTGGGGTCGGCTACATGAATCATTTTTCTCCATTGTATCCCATCTGAATCTAATAAAGAAAGGTCATTTCTAATATTTTCTAATCAAGTCTTTTTAGGTCTACCTCTACCTTTATTAACATAAATCAAATCTAATACATATACACTTTCCTAACTGGGTTATCGGAAGACCGCCATTTTATGTGACCAAACCATCCAAGGCGACTCTCTCTAATCTTATCTTCCACTGGAACTATTCCAACATTTTTACATATATACTCATTTCGTATCCCATCTCTAAGAGTAAAGTCATTCATCCACATAAGCATTCTCATCCTACAATACTTAATTTAATATTATGTTTCTCTTTTAATGGCCAACATTCTGCATCATAAAACATTATAGGACTCACTACCATCTTATAGAATTTTCCCTTAAGTTTGAGAGGTACTTTTCTATCGCATAACAAGCCTGATGCATTCCTCCAATTCAACCATACAACTTGAATTCTACTAATAACATCCCCATCTATTTCACCATCACCCAAAACAATAAACCCAAGATATCTAAAACATGTAATCTTATTAATGTTAGAAGACTTTAGACTCTAAGGTTGACCTCCATAATTCAAGTTTATTTTCAACTCCCTCTCTAGTCTTATCAACAAGAAGAATATCATCAGCAAAAAGCATACACCATGGTACAACCTCTTGCAAATATTTAGTGAGGACATCCATAACTAAAGCAAAAGATATGGGATTTGGTTGATCCTTGATGTAAACCAACTAAAATAAGAAAATACTTGGTCAAACCACCTTGTGTTTGAACACAACAGCTCCTGCATACATATCCTTAATGACTTGAATATAAGCATTATCAACTGCTTTCTTATGTAGAACAATCCATAGCACTTCTATTGAAACTTTATCATATGCTTTCTCTAAATCAATAAAAATCATATATAGATCCTTCATATTCTCTCTATACTTCTCCATCAAACCTCTCAATAAATGTATAGCATCCATAGTTGACCTACCTCATATGAATCCAAATTGATTTTAAGAATCATTAGTGTCATGCCGCAACCTATGATCCATAAACTCTCTCTCATAGTTTTAAAGTATATGACGCATTAACTTACTTTCTTTATAATTTGCACAATCTTGTGCATCACCTTTATTCTTAAAAATAGGAATCAACACACTTATTATCCAATCATCTAGCATCTTTTTAGTCTTCAAAATAATATTAAAAAATTTAGTAAGCCGAGAAATTCCTTCATCTCCTAAGCATTTCCACACCTCTATTGGAATATCATAAGGTCCAACAGATTTTTCACACTTCATTTTCTTTAAAACCTCTTTAACTTCGATTTTACTAATACGTTGATAAAAATAAAAAATCTTTATTTTCATTTAGGATGTTAGGGTCATTAAAGTCAATCGCATTTTCATAATATTCATTGAAAAGTTCAATAAAATATCTCATCCACCTTTGTTGCATATCCTCTTCTAATAAAAACACTTTTTGATCTTCATAATTAATACACCCCACTTGAACTAAATCCTTACTATTCCAATCTTTTTATTTAGTTAACTTATACATATATCTTTCGCCCTCTTTAGTATATAATATATTAAATAAATCATTAAAAACTAAAATTTTTGCATTGCAAATTCTTTCTTAAACTCCTTACTGGCCTATTTATATCTTTCCCAACTATCAGAATTTTTATAGCGAAATAAATTTTTATAACAAATCTTCTTATTTTTTATATTTTCTTGCACATTTTGATTCCACGACTAATTATTTTTACTATTAGTAATTTTTCCCCTCGATACTCCAAGCACATCTTTTGCCACATTCTTAATACACTAGTTTTTTTTCTCACATAACATTAGCTTCCTTATGCACAAGACAAAATCTTAAGATCTATAATTTTACTCTAAAAATTTTTTTTGTTAATATTATTTAAATGACACTCATCTAATCCTAAAACAACAATTTATTTTATTTTTTATCTTCTGCCACTTCATGTTAAATTCCAAAACTATTAAGTGATGTTGAGTACATAAACTTTCAGTCGAAATAACTTTATAAACTTTGCAATCTAAACGATCTATTTTTCTTATAAGAAAATAATCAATCTGAGCTTTATTTTGAACACATATCAAGAAAATAAAATTATTCTAGGTCATTCTAAAGTTTTTATTTTGAACACATATCCAAGCCTCTTCAGAAGCATAAACGCTTATAATATTAATAATCTTAACATCAACAACAATCTTTAAAATAATAATTTTATCTCCAATTCTATGAATTTTTACAACATTATCCTTCAAACTTTTATCTATAATCACGTCTACACCATTTCCAGTATAACTCCTACTAGAATACCATAGTTTAAATCCAAAACTATCAATCTCCTTAGCCTTCTCTCCAACCATTTAGTTTCCTGGATGCATATAATATTTATCTTTCTATGGATCGTAATATCTATTAATTTCATCAATTTGCCTGTAAGGGAACCTATATTCTAAGTTCATATCCTAATTTTAGTTTCATGAACTAGCTTCTTTGCCAACATCAGTCCATGATGTAGCCTATTTAACACTACACCCAAGAGCTGGTCCTCACTTATCGTTGTATTCAGTCCATATAACGAGTCGCTTCCAGGGAACATCCTAATATTAACACAATATATTGAAGGATTAATGCCATGATTATTCAATAAATTTTGCGTCGGTTATCGACTACTAGCGCAACCCTCCACTTTTCTCATCCAGTACTTGGGACCTGACAACGACAGTGTTATTTAAAAATATATCAATTACATAAATTAAATGTGCTAATGAAAATAAAAGTGAAATGGAAAGATACTATGGAAAGGAGATATGCATTTAAAGGAAAGAAATTAAATCCCACTAATAAATCTTGTGTTGTTATCTAATGGCTAGCTAAGTGACTATTTCAAGTTTAGTATTTTATAGCAATAATGAAAATGATGACATAATTTCACTAAACTTAATGAAAGGAAAATTACTTGGAAGTTTGCTATAGTGTGCAAGGTTTGAAGATTCATATGAACACATAAACTCCAAGATATGTTGGTCTAGCTTAGTGTTTATGTCTATGATGCATGAACAACTCAAAATGATGAAGCATGTCATGTCAAACACATGCAGGACATGTGCACTTGCCCAACAAGTACCCAATACATGTTCGACACATCATCTACATGTACAATTAAAAATAAATAAAAAAACAATGAAGACAAATGTCCAACAAATATATCCAAAATAATAAATTTTAACTTTAAAAGCATATTAAATGAATAACTTAAATTGAGCAATCCATTCTTTTTATTTTAAAATATGTCACTTAAATAACTTAATAAATATTTAACAATCAATTTCTTTTCTTTATTCTACTCTATTTTTTTACTTAGTTTTTCTAATTTTTTTTTCATACAAATAATCAATTTTTTTAACTTCAAGTTAATAATCAATAATATCATGAGATTATTTCTTCCTCAAATGACTTGAAGGTATCCAATAGAAATATGTTATGAGCAATTAAAATAATTTATTATAATATAACTTCATGTTATATTTATTTAATCTGATAATTATTATATCATTTGTTTCATTTTCAAATGCAATATTATAATAATATGTTCAATGCATGTTTGCATCATATACTTTTCATTATAAGCGTGTCTTATGTCCATGTTGTTTCATGTTTATATTCATATGTTTGTATTGGTGCACCATATGTTTAAGTAGTATTGAACGTGTTTGATTGAGTAGATTTAACCAAAAAGCCTCAAAAATGATAAACATATGATAAATTAATCAATATTAGACCAAATTTATTTTAAAATGTAATAAATTATTCAATTCTATAACCTTTTATGGAATTTAATCAAGTTTGATTTTACATTATTTATATTCTTTCCTTATTTAATTATATGTGTAAGTTAGATTTAATATTATTTTATTTTATAAACAAAGAGTTAATTAGCTATTCATTATAATCTTTGATGCACAGACACGAACACGGCGACACGGATACGACACGACACGAACACGAGACATGTTAGTTATTGAAAATATAGAACACGGACACGGGTTGAACACGGTATTATAGTTATTATATTTAAAAAATAGTGTATAATAATTTTGAAAATAATAAGTCATTTACTAGAATTTGTGTTTAAATTGATTAGCATTAGGATGTTGAGAGTCAAGCGTCAATGTCATTTATCAGTCACTGAGAGAGGAGATGAAAATATCTTCATTGCCAAAAAAAAATGAAAATGAGAATATTCGATGATTGGATATTAAGTGCGGACGTTGATTTGGAGTTAGGGATAAAAAATAAGAAATTTAGTTTAAATCCCGTCAAATACAATAAATTTCTTTTAAAAATTTCATAAAATATTTAAGATATGCGTGTCGGACACGTGTGTCAAATTTGTATTTAATATTTTTTAATCGGACACATATCCAGCGTGTCCGACACATATCGGAGGAGTGTCAGACGAGTGTCGTGTCGGATACGGTGTCGGACATTACACGCCTCTTTGAGGAGAAGTGTCGGTGCATCATAGATTATAATAATGATAACTATATAGGTTAATAAGTTAAATTGACTAAATAAGTTTCATTTATTTAAAAATGCTTAATCTAATAATATGTCATAAATTACATACTTATAAATAATAAGTTTAATTTGAATATCAATAATCTTTTTTAATTAAGTGCTTCATGTTAACAAGTTTACATAATTTCAATGGTTCAATGGTAGCCTTATTTTTTTTCAAAATGAGTTAAAGTATTTTTAATTATGTTATTTAAAATTAACAAGTTGACATTTAAATTTCTTTATAAGGCCAACAGTTTTAGTTTACTTGAAAATATATAAATATAAATATAAATATAGTTTTAGTTTACTTGAAAATATATAAATATATATATATATATATATATATATATATATATATATATATATATATATATATATATATATATATATATATATATATATATATATATATATCTACATAAAATATATACAATATTTTTTTAGCTTATTTAATATAATTAAAGATTAATAAAAATTATATAATAAGTAGTACTAATGAAAATTTTATTTTATACTTGCAAAATTTCATTGGACTAATTAAATTTTTTATATGTGACTTCATATGTTATATAACTTAATTTGGATTAGTAATAAATTTATAATAATTTTTCAGAACAAAAGCTATTTCCTATTTTACCAACTGCTGATACGGGAACTAATATTCGGACATTTCTTCTATGTTTTGTGCAAGCCTTTGGAAAGCTGGTCTGGGGAGATATTTTGATGATTCGTTTTCACATATTGTATTAGATAAATCAAAAAGTTATTGAGGGTTATAATAGCACACCGAAAGTAAATAAAAGCCTAATAAATTTATAAAAACTAAAAACTTACATGTAAGAATTTTCAAGGGATTCTTTAAGCGTCCATTCTTCTATTACAAACATTACCAGATTTGATATTGTCTATAACATTTATCATTATATTTAGGAATTAATTTGTATATTTAGTGTGTGATTTCCTTCATTCAAAAAAAAAGTTTAATTTATCTTTTTTTTATATAGGAATTTTACCTTACATTAGAGAATGGTTGCCTACGGCTCTTAAAGCTTAGGTCAGGGTTTAAATTGCCAAATATAAGAGAGTACATTGAATTGAACTCACTTGAAAGAAAAGTGTGTCAATGTTGACTTACTCTGCCATTAAGGAGCAAGTTTTAAAGGTAAACATAAATTAGTTGGAATCCTATTTCAAGTGCCAGCCAAATGTGGATGTAGCAACCTTAGCATTAGCTGAACCAAGTAAATATCATAATGCCTCATTCGCACCATAGTCTATATTTTATTTCTTGCATTTGCTTGCTTATCTATTAAATTGCTTGTGTAGAAGATTATCGTGCTAAACTTGGATAAGATTAAACTATCTAACTTGAGCTTAAAGATCATATGCTCTCACAACTAGTTTTATGTATATTATTTGTGTAGAAGATTATTTTGATAGATTTGATGTAAAATAATATAATTGATATAATATGTGTAGTGTTGATCTTATAAGTTATATAACACAAACCTAGATCGACCATAAACCTATGCTTAAAGTTAACCTTGTGTGGTATTCATCTTGGATTTATTTGTTGCATTATTTATAACTTCTGTATGAATATTTTATTAGTATTATTTCAAAAGTTTTAATTCATACAAATTTTTGGTTTAGAAAACTCCCATGAATCATTTTTAATTACTAGAATGATAAAATTGTATAATAACTTTCATGTTAATTGATTGTTTGAAAAATAAATAATTTGGTTAGATGATAAAATATTTTTTATTTATATTAAAATTGTTACATTGAGTATTAGTAATAGGTAGTATTATTGTCAAACATGTTAGTTTTGTTTCATTCTACATGTCCCATTAAGAATTAGAAATTTACTCATGTCAAGCATGTCAATTTTAATTGTTTATTTTTTTTATGCATACCTTTTTATGCCGTTGTCAGGTCCCAAATTAAACACTACTGTTGCCAGGTCCCAAGTTCTGGATGAGAAAAGTAGAGGGTTGCGTTAGGTAGTCGACAGCCAGCGTAAAACTTGTCGAATAATAAAGACATGAATCCTTTAAGAAATTGTGTTAATGCTAGGGCGTCCCTGGAAGCGACGCGTTGTATGGCCTGAATATAGTGACAAGTGTGCAAGGGCCGCTGCACTGGCGCCCGGGTGTAGTGTTAAATAGGCAAGAATTCCCACATCAAGGACGAATGTGGGCAAAGAAGTTAGTTCGTGAAACTAAAATTAGGATAGGAACTTGGAATATAAGTTCCCTTACAGGAAAATTAATGGAATTAATATATATTATGATTTATAGGAACATAAATATTTTGTGCATTCATGAAACTAAATGGGTTGAATATAAGGCTAAGGAAATTGATAGTTTAGGATTTAAACTTTAGTATTCGGGTAGGAGTCGTACTAGAAATGGTGTAGGTGTTATTATAAATAAGAGCTTGGAGGATAATGTTATAGAAATTAATAGGATTGGAGATAGAATTATAGCTTTAAAGATTATTGTTGATGATAAGATTATTAATATTATAAGTGCTTATGCTCCTCAAGTAGGTTTGGATATGAGTTCTAAATTAAATTTTTTGAATGACTTAGAAGAACTATTAAAAAAAATACCTCTAGAAGAAAGAGTTTTTATTGGATGAGATATAAATTGGACATGTTGTTAGAGAGGTAAATGATTTTAAAAGCATTCATGGTGGCTATGATTTTGGAACAACAAATGAAGGTGGCAAGACCATATTAGATTTTTGTTTATCTTATGATTTCTCAATTGTTAATACCTTATTTAAGAAAAGGAATGAGCATCTCATCACTTATAAAAATGAATATAGTACAACCCAGATTGACTATTTTGTTATAAGAAAATTAGATCCTTTACATTGCAAAGATTATAAAATTATTCCAAGTGAAAATTTATGTACCCAACATCAATTATTAGTTTTGAATTTTAAGATAAAAGGACAGATAATAAAAAATAAAGTAAAACGATTTTATAGGATTAGATGGGGCTTTTAAAGAATATTAACAAAAATATTTTTGAGAGAGATTTTAGATCTTAAAATTTTATTTGTGCATGAGGATGCTAATGTTATGTGAGAAAAAATGGCTAGTGATATTAAGAATATTGCAAAACATGTGCTTGGAGTATCAAAGAGAAATGTTCCTAATAGTAAAAATAGTTGGTGGTGGAATCCAAATGTGCAAGAAAAGATTAAGAATAAGAAGATTTGTTATAAAAATTGATTTAATTTTAAAAATTCTGATAATTGGGAAAGATATAAAGAAGCTCGTAAGGAATCTAAGAGAGCAATATGTGATGCAAAGACCTTAGCTTTTAGTGATGAATATAATAGTTTAGATACTAAGGAGGGAGAAAGATATATGTATAAATTAGCCAAACAAAGAGATAAGAGTAGTAAGGATTTAGTTCAAGTGAAGTGTATTAAGGATGAAGATCAAAAAATACTTTTCTTAGAAGATGACATTCAACAAAGGTGGATGAGATATTTTGCTAAACTTTTTAATGAAAATTGTGAAAATAAGATTGACTATAGTGACCTTAGCACCCTAAATGAAAAAAAAAAAGATATCTGTTTTTATCGGCGTATTAGTAAAACTGAAGTTAGAGAGGCTTTAAAGAAAATGAAGGATGGAAAAGCTGTTGGACCTGATGATATTCCAATAAAGGTGTGGAAATGCTTAGGAGATGAAGGAATTTCTTGGCTTACTAAACTTTTTAATACTATTTTGAAGACTAAAAAGATGTCAGATGAGTGGAGAATGAGTGTGTGAATTCCTATTTGTAAGAATAAAGGTGATGCACAAGATTGTGCGAATTATTGAGGAATTAAGTTAATGTGTCATACTTTAAAACTATGGGAGCGAGTTATGGAGAATAGGTTGCGGCGTGATACTAATGTTTCTTAAAATCAATTTGGATTCATGTCGGGTAGGTCGACTATGGAAGTCATAGATTTATTAAGAGGTTTGATGGAGAAATATAAAGAAAATAAGGAGGATCTGCATATGATTTTTATTGATTTAGAAAAAGCATATGATAAAGTTCCAAGAGAAGTGCTATGGAGAGTTCTTGAAAAGAAAGGAGTTAATAATGCTTATATTCAAATCATTAAAGATATGTACGTTGGAGTTATTACTTGTGTTCAAACACAAGGTGGTTTGACCAAGTATTTCCCTATTTCTATTGGGTTACATCAAGGATCAGCCTTAAGCCCATATCTTTTTGCTTTAGTCATGGATGCTCTCACTAGACATTTGCAAGAGGATGTACCCGGGTGTATGCTTTTTGCTGATGATATTCTTCTTGTTGATAAGACTAGAGAGGGAGTTGAAAGTAAACTTGAATTATGGAGGTCAACATTAGAGACTAAAGGTTTTCGCTTGAGTAGATTTAAAACGGAATATATGGAATGTAATTTTAGTAGTAATAGACCTAGTGAGGGGATTGTGACTTTAGGCGATCAAGTCATTAATAAGAGTACACGTTTTAGATATCTTGGATCTATTGTTCAGAGTGATGGTGAAATTGTTGGAGATATTATCAGTAGAATTCAAGTTGGATGGTTGAAGTGGAGGAATTCATCGGGCTTGTTGTGTGATAGAAAAGTACCCCTCAAATTTAAGGAAAAAATCTATAAGATAGTAGTGAGGCCTGCAATGTTTTATGGTGCTGAATGTTGGCCATTAAAAGAGAAGCATAATACTAAGCTAAGTGTGGCAGAGATGAGGATGCTCAGGTGGATGAGCAGCTTTACCCTTAGAGATAGGATATGAAATGAGCATATACGTGAAAAGGTTGGAGTAGCTCCAATAGAAGATAAGATTAGAAAGAGTCGCCTTAGATGGTTTGGTTACATAAAACGTCGGCCTTCCAATGACCCGGTTAGGAGAGTAGAGGTATTAGATTTGACTTATGTTAAGAAAGGTAGAGGCAGACCTAAAAAGACTTGGTTAGAAAATATTAGGAATGACCTTTCTTTATTAGATTTAAACAAGAATTTGACCTTTAATATGACACAATGGAGAAAAAGGATTCATGTAGCCGACCCCACGTAGTGGGATAAAGGCTTGATGCTGTTGTTGTTGTTGTATACCTTTTTATGCCGATATTAGATTTAGGTGGAGTATATCATAAATGGTTACATCAAATGGTAATAATGGTTAAGTATTTTGATGATGTAAAAAAAAAAAGATATATTATATTAATGAACATCACAAAAGATATTTGGTACATCCATGTATCCAAGGGAAAATTTTCAAAATTAAAATTTTGCATTTAGTGAAGGAGAGTAGACTAGAATTTTCATATGTTTATCACTTTAGACCAATATCGATTTGCTATCAATTTACTAGACTTATATATATCTCATTATTTGATTTTATGATAAAAAATCTTGTGTGGTGTTATTTAATACTTCATTAGTGAGCATTTCAGAAATGATGTGATGGTTTTACTAAGCTAACTAGAAAGATAATTATTGGGAGGTGCGCTAAAGTGTACAAGGCTTAAAGATTCAAGTGAGACATACAGACTCCACAATATTCCGGTATATCTTAGTATTTAAGTAGTATTTAATATATTTGATTGAGTAGATTTTACCAAATAATCTCAAGGAAAATGAATACATGATATATTGATTAAAATTATTTAAAGTTTATTTTCCAATATAGAAGGTTAATCTATATTTAATTGTATTGAATTTCTACTTATTTTATTATTTCCTTATTCAATTATGTATAACTTATGTTTAATATTAATTTATTTTGTTATAATACGATTAATTGGCTAATCATTATAAAATTATCACCTATACGTGTTAAGAAGTTCAATTCATTATATAAATTTTATTATATATATAGAATTTATTTAATAATGCTTGATATATTATTGTATCATTAATTACCAAATTAAGGATAGTAAAATTGATTTGAATATCAAAAAGGTTTTTAATTAAGTTTTTCTCATAATAGTAAGTTTTGCAAGCTTCACATGGTTCATTCATAACAATGAAAATATTTTTTATTCATTGGAACTTATTGAATACATTTAAAAATTCGTGTGTGTATATATATATATATATATATATATAATACTTTTTTTAATTAACAATAAATTCACCATTGAATTCATTCAATTTTTATTAAGATATTTCATATGTCATATGACATAATTGGAATTATAATGAATTTATTATGATTTTTAAAAACATTTTTTGTTTTCTATTCTATCTAAAATAAAAACTGGAACTAGTTGTAGGATATTCTAGGATATTCTTTTTCTACTTGGTGCTAGCTGTTGGAAAGCTGATTTGGGGAGATATTTTGAAGAGTTTTCTCATAAATTTGAGCAGATAAATTAAAGGGTTATTGAAGGATATAAATACCACATCCAAAGCTAAGATAATTTTAAAGTTTTAAAATGGATTTTCTAGCCATTCATTCTTCCATTAGAAATATTTTGCATGGTTTAAAATTATGCAATAAGAGGCGCCTCAACACAATTTCGTTCTTTTAAGCCTCAAAGCCTACGCAATGAGAGCAAAGAATGAGGTGCACGCCTCAAGTTTACTGAGGCGCGCCTCGCCTTAGATTTTAGAGGCATCCACCTCTTAAAATTAAAAAAAAAAAAAAAAAAAAAAAACAAAGCCCTAACCTAATATTTATCTCTTCATTCCATTCGACCGGAGTCAGCTTCCTTCCACCGAGAGTTGCTCTTCGCCTCTTGCTTCGAGTTCTCTTCTACCGCAAATTTGGCTGGAGTCTCTTTCGACCGACCGCTAAAAGTTCTTGTTCTTCGTGGTTGGAGTTTAGGATTTATTCACAAAGGTGAAATAGCTATACTTCCTCTTCTTCTTTGCACTCAAATGTGATTTTTTTATACCACGCATTTATCGACATCTTTCTTTGATTTTCATTCATTTTTGGCGAAATTTTTTTCTTTTAAATTTTATACAATCTTGCTTTATTTTATACATACAATTTTCAATGTCATTTGATTGAATGATTGCCATTGATAGTGTAAGAAAATGAAAATGATTTGACTTTTTTATTTATGTAATATTTATATCTCTTTTTGTTAGACTTATGTTTATGTGGACATATGGTTTAGACATGCATAATAAAAAGTATAAGATGCTCAATAGATATGTGTATAAATTAATGCTAAAAACTTTAGTTTGAAGGAGGTGTACTACATGTAATATGAATGGAAGTTATGCACAAAGAATGTTTTGATATTCTATAAAATAAAAACTTTTTAGATACTATTTAAGATTTACTTTGTAGGTCTTGAAAGCTAGGTCTTAAACTCTTAGGTTGTGTTTTTTTGTAGTGGCTTGATGTTTTGATCTTCTATTTTATATTCTTCTCATAAAGGATGATCAAAAGTAGGGGTAAAGCTGCATCAGGTCATAGAAAGGATCCAGCATAAAAACATAGCACTCAGGTGGATGTAGGAGGCAGTGATAAAACATATGTGAAGAGGACATCGTCCAAAGATTCAGACATGTGTACCGGCGACGGAATCGTAGATTGATGGCTACGATTCAGCGTCTCTACTTTTGATGGATTTCTTTATGTTTTATTTAGTTTTGTTGTTTTCCAAATATGCCCCCATGGGGAAGTGTTTTATTATTGTAGCCTGAAGGGCAATTATGTACTTTTCTATATCATGTTTGGAGACCTATATATAGTGGTCGCATGTGTTGTGAAAGCATGATGAATGATTAATGGAAATTTTCCTTTGTGTATTCTTCTTCTTGTGAGAGCACTAGAGAGAAGGGAGAGAGAGCTCGAGGTGAGCAAGTGCAATACCCACCAGTCGTTGGAAGGGTCCACGACTCGTGGTTAGTTTATTTCTATCTTATTTGTGTTTTCTTTCCTCTCCCTTTCCACATTCCACCCGTCGGCCCCTTCACACCCATCCAACACCAATTGCTTAACCTCCTCCACCCAATTCTTCCCCTAGCTTCACCACCTCAAGCCCACCCGCCACCCAAGCCCACCAAACCCAAAGCCCAGCCACCCCTTCCCCATTGCCCCCCCCCCCCCCCCCCCCCCCTAATTCCCTTCCCCCCCTTGAATGTTGATTTAATTCATCATACCCACTTACCTAAATAGCTTAAATGATTTAGGAAATTAATCTCAACCATTTGAAATTCAAATTTTGAATTTCAATTAGTTTCTTAAATTGGAAAGTTATTTTAGGAAAGATTTGAATCCAATTTTAATTTAATTTTAAATTAGATTGGAGTGCTTTATTCTTTCCCTAAATTAGGGAGACCAAATTGGAAGCTATTCTAATTAACCCCACACCCTCCTACCTCTCTTAATACCGCCGGCCTCCCCCATTAATGGGATCTCTTCATGTTTTCCAATTGAGTCCCCAATCCCACATTAATGTGAATTCAAATTTCAAATTATTTCCCTCCACACTTAATTAGAATCTAAAATAAATTTCAGATTTGGATTAAAACTTTCTTTCCCCGCCCTAACCTAACCTAACTCTCCTTCATCCAAACCACCCCCTCTTCTCCACCCTTGGCCGCCCCTTCTCTTGTGCCTCCCCTCTTGTGAAACCCTAATTTGCTGATCATGAATATTGGAGTCAAGAGAAGAAGACAATTTCCTCCTTCTTCATCGTCATTGGTGTATAGTCGTTCTTGAAGTCGATCACGTCTTCGCTTACAACGCCCTAGGAGAAATCGACATTCTCCGCTCCCCCTTCTACGAGCCCGACTAGGAGTACGACGAATCGGTGGAAGACTACGTCAACCGCATCCTCTACTGCTTAGCAGAGACGATTGATCTTCAAAAACCCAAGACGCCTTGGCTTCTCATTGGGAGATCCACCCCTTCTCCACCCTCGGCTACCTCTCCGTCAATGAAGGTCTTCGGTACAATCTTCCTAGTGGTAGTCACTTTCCTCGCATGCTTCTTCTTCATCCGCTAACGCCTAAGAGTGATTGAGTGAGAAGGAACTCTTAGTGACTATACTTGATGTTACACTGTGGATTCTTGTTTACTTGATATTAACATTATTATTTTGTTTTCGTAGTTATTGTGATTGTCTCGCTAACCTACTTGTAACTTTTGTCATCGCTTAATCTCTTAATGAAAATTCTACGAATTTGACTTGAGTGAAACATAAGTTCTTAACTAGCAAAGTTCATGTTCAATATTTATTGTTAAAACCTAAGCAACTCTTGTCGCATTTATGTTTCACATCAATATGTATATCTGAAATGTGATTACTGTAACAAAGTTGTAAAGGGTGGTGTGACTAGGATGGAGTACCTTTCAGGTTCTCACAAGAATGTTGCACCGTGCTCTAATGTGCATGATACTATCAGGGAGGAGATAAAGACATATATGAATAAATCTATCATGTCAAAACATCTTGCACAGAAGCAGTATGAGGACAGAGTTGATGTTGGCTCCTACTACGTGAGTGAGCATGGCAGTAGGGATTCATCTTCATCTAGGGGTGCTAGAGGTCCCATGGATCATTGAGGAAAGAGCTGATTGGGAAACATTGGACTCTATAGCAAAGGAAGGGGAGAGAGCAATTCATCATAATGATGATTCAAATGAAGACCCCTTTAGTGATGACAGTGCTGATGACTTATGAGTTCTTATGCGATATGTCATTGCTATTTATTTTTGGAATTATATGTTAATGAAAAGAATATTGTGATTTGGGAAAGATAGAATTTTTAGTTGAAATATATTTCATGTTGTCTTATTATTGGGATATTTTATTTCACTTCATATCTTGTGCTTTTTTATGTTTTATATATTTATTCATTAGTATATAAAAAATTTATCATATTATGTTTACGCAATCTTTTGATTTTGAGACTTACGCCACAAAACCCCTTGAGGCTTATGCCTCGCCTCACGAACGAAAAACGCCTCAATACCCGATTACACAATTTTAAACAATGATATTTTGTAGCTTCGTCTTTTAGTAAATTCTGATCTTTCAATCTCTCGGATCAAGTAATTTAGTTTTATTCATGTATAATTTCAATTATTGTATTACCACAAAAGTTTAAGAGAACGTTGGAAATCAATTCTGTCTTACTTTACAAAGCCGGTCATCTAAACATATTATGAATAAGATTTTTGGGATTGTAATCTTCTGACATAGTAGAATACGCTGTTCCATTCATTTAAATGGAGAGTATGACAATATTGAATTTGTCCATCATTAAGGTTGGAGTTGGGAGACAAATTCCAAATAGTTCACATTTTACTTCTTGCATTTACTTGCATATTTATTAAATTATTTGAGATAGTATTTTTAAGTGGTGAATGATTTAAATCATTATTGTGCTTAACTTGCATGGAGTTAAACTTTCTCACTCTCACATTTAGTGTTACATTTATTGCACCATATCATCCGCGTATAATATTACTTTGATAGCTTCGGTGTAACGTAATATAATTGATATAGCTTGTGTGTTTTTGTGTCAATTAATATAATTGAGTTTACAAGTTATAACACACACAAATATAGATTAAGAATAAACCTATGCCTAAAGTTAATCTTGTGTGTTTAGCTTCGGTTTATTTGTTGAATTATTCTTAGTTTCTACGTATTAGTTTTAGTAGTGTTATTTATAAAATTTTAAACTATTAAATAGAGAATAAATTAAAAAGTATTAATTCAACTCCAACAGTGTTATTATTAAATAGCGAATAAATTAAAAAGTATCAACTCAGCTCCAGCCCTCTTAGAGTGTCATTCATATATTAATCGGCATAATGATGTTGGCTTAGCTTTGAAAATATATAAATGAAAGCCTTTAAACCCAAATTGCTTATATATTCAAATTTGTGAGACTGAAGGAAAAATATTCAAGTAGTGTTGTTTATTATTCTAATAAAAACCCAAAGGCTAAGTCCAAACATGTAAATAATATGTTAGCGCTATTCCCCATAGTGTGGCAAGGCACACCCTCGGTGCTTTTGCATAGCAAGATTTTTTTTTTTTTTTTTGAAGAATGCAAACTAAAATTATTACAAACTATTAAAGGAAAAGCAACTATCACAGTCCTTCTTTATTAAACTACATAAAGGAGAAGGAATGCTATTAAAAGAAAATAAATCAAAGCAAAAACTATTTTCTAAAGCCAAAGTAGCACACATATCGGCTACCTTATTACCTTGTCTTGAAATATAGTGGAAAATAACTTTGTTGAAGTCATTAAGAAAAGATAGCTTCTCTCAAATCGAATTGTAAGCTTGCCACGTTAATTTCTTCATAGAATTTTGAAGGAATTTAATCACATTCAGATTATCTGCCTCAATTATTGCTACTTTGCTTTCAAACATCCAATCTTGTATAAATTCTCTTAAAGAAAGAATAGCTTCCAACTCCAATTGATTTATGTCCCAATGAATTTTCTTTTTACCAAATGCAAGAAGAAATCTACCTTTATGGTCTCTAATAATGCCCCCAATGCTTGCAAGCTCCGAATTCAACAAAGATGCATCAATATTTATCTTAATCCAATCTAGAGGTGGAGGGTGCCAAAAACCTTTGAACTCCATATGGAGAGAAGCACCTCAGTCGTCTAGAAATGGATATTTAGACATTGATGTAGATAATACATTAGCAGCAACCACCGAAGCTGGAGAAGAAGCTTTGCCATGCTTAATGTCATTTCGGCATTTCCAAGCAAAAAATATAACTGTACAATATACCTTCCCAATATTCACATGATTTTTGGAAAGATTTTTTAGCTCGAATAGACAATTTACCAAGGAATGAAAAATAGGAATTTTGAATCCCCATTGTCTTAATTTGCATAAAATCTCAATCATGTATTTGCAATGAATAGTAATATGAGAGCAATCTTCCACATCTTGACAATCTCCAGCACAAAGATCATTATGCCATAGCCTTCTATAATTTAAAAATTCATTCGTTGGTAAAGCATCCCTCATTCTCCACCAAAACATTTTAACTCTTGGATTTAACTTCAATTTCCTTAACTAAGTAGAGAATCAAGATCATCATCTTCCAAATTATTCTTGATTAGTTCATTAAAAGCCAACATAGATAATGATTTTCCTGAATGTTGAAACAGAAATTTTGTTTGATCTTCATATCCACCGTGGATAGAGCATTCCTGCACAATTAAATTGACCAAATCTTTGTGAAAAAATTTATTAAGTTCCTGAACATTCCATTCACCATCTTGAAGTAGAAAATGTTGAAGCTTTATGCCTTTTAAACCAACACAATCAGCTAGCATTGGCCATTTATTGAAGCATGTATCCAGCCGCCAAATATCATTCATAACATTAATGTTCTCTCCATTAACCACTTGCCATTTGATAAGCAGTTTGAGATGAAAAGTCCCATCTAACAAAATATTCCAAGCAGCTAAATGACCTCTTTTGAACTCCCCATTCCAAATGTTAAGACCATATTTAGCTGAAATAATTTTATGAAGCAAGGATGAAGGGTTTTGAACAAACCTCCAAGCCAATCTCGCTCTTAGAGGACCAACCTTATGAACGGTTGAATGTAAACCCATACCCCCTATACTTCTCGGTTTACACAACTCTTTCCAAGCAACATAATGAAGACCTCTTATACCATTATCTTTGTGCCAAATAAATTCTCTACATAACTTATCCAATTCATACAAAATTCCTTTAGGAACCATTGAGTGAGTAGATATGAAAGTTGACAAAGAAAGAAAAGATGATCTTATGAGCACCATCCTACCAGCCATAGATAAAAATCTTGTCTCCCATGAGTTAAGTCTTTCTAATGCATAATCAATCAAAGATTGGAAGTCATTCTTCACTATTCTTCTTAATACAATCTTGATCCCCAAGTATTGTAATTCCTTCACCACTTTGAAGCCAAGTTGTCTTCCAATTTTCCTTTTCAAGAAGATCTAACAGCTTTCCCAAAGATAATTTGAGAATTAACTTTGTTGATACTTTGACCCGTCCACCCACAATAATCATTAACAATTCCCTTCATAATTTCAATCAAATGAGGAGATGCTGTCCCAAACAATAGCACATCGTCAGCATACAACAAATGAATGATTTTTCGAGCTCTTCGAGAAGTATGAATTCCCAATTCCTGTCCTCTTTGATTAATTGCGTTTGATAAAAGCTGTGAACACATAATAAAAATATATGGTGGCAAAGGACATCCTTGTCGAAAACCACTATTGGATTTAATCCATCTAGTATTCTTCCCATTCAACAAGATAAAGAATCTTACATTAACTACACATTCCATAATAAGATTAGAAATCTTATTTGGAAAGCCAAACCACTTTAAGACATTCTTCAAATTCTCCCAACCCATGCTATCATAGGCTTGCTCCATATCTAACTTAACCGCCATCAAACCTTTCTTATTTTTGGAAATTCTGAATTTATTGAAGATTTCATGGTCTAACAAACAATGATCAGACATTGATCTTCCCGAAATGAAAGCTATTTGTTCTTCTGATATAGTCTTGGAAATACAACACTTCAATCTATTTACAATCATAGTAGTAGCAATCTTGTAAATAATTTGACAAAGGCTAATACGACGAAAATTATGTGGACTAACCGGATTCTTCAATTTTGGAATGAGAACAATCATTGTGTCCTTCCATGCTTTGTTCATGAAATCAGTTTTAAAAAACTCATCAATTGCATTTCAAGCTGCACATTTCACAATTTTCCAATAGAATTTGAAAAAAGAAGAAGTACTCCCATCCAAACCTGGAGATTTGTTACCATTTTGTTGAAAAATTGTTGTAGTCATCTCCTCTTCCGTGAAATATGCATTTAGCAAATCAATATCATCCAACTCAATCTTCTGGTTTGCATTAACCGAAGGCCATTTTGTCAAATTGCAATCTCTTATACGCCATTTGTTCTAAAAAAATTTCCGAAAAATTGTTTCAATCCGGTCTATATCTTCTTCCATATTATTGTGTTCATCCTTTATTTGTCTAATAAGCTTTATGTTTCTTTTAGCCAAGGCATAATCATGAAAAAATTTAGAATTTGTATCCCCCTCTTCATGCCAACTAGCCTTTGCCATTTGATACCACCAAGTAGACAATCTACTCAATGTCACATTAAGTTCATGAACTTTGGATCGAAGTAAGTTCAACTGTTCAAAGCATAGTCCTCCTTCCAAGTCTTCCTGCAATTGTAGCTTAAGAATGTCCTCCTTCAATTAATCCTTAAGCAAACATAAGTTTTTGCATTTGTTCTTGTTCTAATAATATAAGGCCTTCATAGTTCTATGAATTTTCCCGTTGAGGATATCCGATGCATCTCCAAAGTCATCTTTTCCCAAGCTTTAGTAACAATGCTCCAAGTGGTTGGATAGGACTTCCAAGTATCTTCAAATCTAAATAATTTATATTGGAGCCGAGGTACTTCATCAAATCTAAACACAATGGGGCAATGATCAGAAGCAACCCTTGCAAGATGTCTGATCATTGCCATTGGAACCATCTGCAGCGCCGCCAAATTTAGCAAACATCTATCAAGTCTCTCCCAGATCCTGGCAGCTTCTTGTTTGTTATTGCACCAAGTAAACCTTGGTCCAACAACCCCCACATCATGAAAATCATTCTTTGCCATGAAAAACTTCATCTCCTTTGGCCCTTGAGACATATTGAATCTTTTTCCACCTCTTTTATCCTCCTTAGACAAAAGACAATTAAAGTCCCCACCTACTATAGTAGGCACACTATCAACAACAATCTTCTCAAGTATTTCCCAAAGCCTCCTCCTAGCATGAAACTCCTTATTATCATATGCAGTAGCAACGTTCCAACTACCTTTGATGCTAATTTGAAGAACTCCAAACACCAACTGTGAAGAATGCTCTACCACATTGAAAGTCACAAAATTTCTATTCCAAAGAACAAGAATACTTCCGGAGGTACACTCTGCCAGATGGTGAAAGAAATCTCAATCACTCACAATAATTCTGTTAACATCACCTCTATCAATACCAACCAACTTCGTTTTCGATAACCCAACAAAAAAAAACAAAATTATCTTTTACAATCTCCCTAAGATAAAGAGAGGCTTCCTTTTTTTCCCCTACAATTCCAAAACAAAAAAGAATACATTAATTGCCCAAAGGGGAAGAGTCCCCACCTATCTTCTTAACATTTCCTTCACCTCTTCTTTTTCTAGGGACTTGCTCAATAGGCCTAAATACTTCAACTGAATTTTTGACTTCTGTTTAGCCGAGTTCTGATTTAGCATTCCATTGTCCACCTTCTCTGATTTATCTTCAAAATTGAAATTACCATCTTCATTGATCTTTGGAACCTGAATTGGAGTAATACCAGAATCCTTGCATTTTGAAGAGTCTTCTTTATATTCGGGTTCAGCAACAATTCCATTTTCCTTACTCAATTCTGTAACATTTTATGGGACATCCGGTATAATAGCATCTTCATTTTCTTCGGCTAACAAATCAAAATTGTTAGCTAAAAAAACTTCATGATTTAACAAATTCCCAACCTCCTTATTCTGTTGTTCGGATACTGTTTCAGTCACATTGCTATCTTCTGCATTATTAACTTGAATACTACTAGCATCTTTTGTATTAACTACCATATTAACTTGAATACTACTAGCATCTTTTGCATTAACTGCCAAAATTTCATTCAAGTTCTTTGAAAGTTTGGGATCATCTTCTTTTCTCCAATTGACATTTGGCTTTCTCCAATTCATACTTCATTTATTTCTGAATTTAACATGCATCCAAGGGCCATATTCTTCGTTTTGATGATTTTCAGGTTCATGAACCTCAGAATTTCCTCACATTGAAACATTATTAGAAGCTTTAACCTTATCAACTTCAGCTAGAAGAATTAGGCATTCATATTTTAAATGTCTAATCTTTGCACAATGATAACAAAAAGAAGTAATCTTTTCATACTCCACCTTTGATAGAATCTTCCACCCAAACCATCCACCCAAACACCCAAAGGTAATTTGGATTCCAAATTAATTCTAACACATACACAATCAAATTCCCTCTTTCCACATTTAAATGAGTTGCCATCTAAATACATAGGGATCCCAACTTTTGAAGAAATTTTTGCAATGTTAACTTCATCCCAACAATATAATGGTGAGAGAGGTAGTCGAATCCAAACAGATGCAGTTAAACCTTTTAATGATAAAGGTGAAAATTTTGGAGACCATTTGTCCATACCTACAATGTGACCACCAACATAATAAGGACCACCGCTAAGAACTTCTTCCATCACTTCAGCTGTCTTGAAAGAGCAAAGAATCCAATCAAATCCCATTGTTGTTAAATGAAATCTATGATGCACCGACACTTCTCCTCAAAGAGGCGTGCAGTGTCCGACACCGTGTCAGACACGACACTCGTCCGACACTCCTCCGACACGTGTCGGACACGCCAAAAACGTGTCCGATTAAAAAATATTAAATGCAAATTGGGCACGCGTGTCCGACATGCGTATCTTAAATATTTTATATTTTTTTTTAAAATACAATTTATGTTATTTTGCCGGATTTAAACTAAATTTCTTATTTCTTATCCACAACACCAAATCAACGTCCGCACTTAATACCCAATCATCGAATATTCTCATTTTAATTTCTTTTTGGCAGTGAAGGTATTTTCATCTCCTCTCTTGGTGACTGACATCGACGTCTGACTCTTGATGCCTAAAATATTAATTGTTGTTTTTTGAAACTTACAAAAAAAAAGCTAGTGTTCATGCTCGGTACCACTAGGTATCGCTAGGTACCACTTAGTATATGCTTGGTACCGCTAGGTACAAGCTCGCTACCGCTAGGTACATGCTCGGTACTGCTCAGTACATGCTCGATATCACTAGGTACATGGTCAGTATAGCTCGGTACATGCTCGGTACCGCTTGATCTCTTTCCATACAAATAACTTAAGAACTTTAAAAACAAGCAGAACTTCAAAATTACTCTTACCCTGGCAGATCGAACCCCGCCAGGGGGCAGCGCCCCCTTGGACCCCCGACAGACCGATATATTGTTGTATTCATGTTGTCTTATTATTGAGATATTTTGATTTCACTTCATATCAATTATAATTTCTATGTTGAAGGATAATAGTTCAAATAGTGAATATCCATTATGGTTTAGGAGGAATATAAATCTTCGTCTTCTATCAAGGAAAATCTCACTTTATCTGACATGAGATAATAAGATGTGGGATGTTGTTGGAGATGGGTTCGAGTGACTTGATGATATGGGATTATTGAAGGTTGCAAATCTTTCTCTAGATGAACCAGAGTTGGAAGCAATGATATTCAATGATGATGATATTGAAGGCCAAAGTTCTACCTCTGAATTTAATTTTATTATTCCCTCTATTGAGTAGTTGAACCTTCATGTTGTACTAAATGATTTTTTGCTTATATTTTTGTGGTTGTACTAGACATTTTGTACTAAATATCTTTATGTTATAAGCTAAATAAGTTATCATGAAATTGATTTATTATTGCTTGTCATTTTTAATATAATGTCATCTTAATTTATATAGATTATATTAAAAAATTATTATGCCGTGTCCACGCCGCACCTGTTTCCTATATTTTTAAAAAATATTGTGTCTCGTGTCCGTGTCGACGTGTCCGTGTCGACGTGTCCGTGTCGGTGCATCATAGAATGAAAGTTGCCAAATTTGCTTCATTGCCTTCGAAGTTCCAAACTACACACCGGAAATGGAATATTTTTTCCCAAAACTTTTAAAACCAAGGAGTTCTTCAATACCTGAGAATTAGTTATCTCTAATTCTGAATTCAACTTAACAGCAACTCCATCAGAAGACATCTCCGTCAAATTCATATCAAAATCAATTTTGATATGCTGAGGTCTAGTCCAAGCATTTATAAAAGCTTTCTTTTGAATAGGATTTTACTCATTCAGTTTATCTACATTCACCTCATTCAATGAATCAGAGTTTAAGGAGCTATGATTAGTGATTTTCAAATTCAGAAAGTTCTTAGTTAAATTCCGACTCACAGAAACTTCATTATTTTCAACAAATTTATTAACTTTTAAAACCAAATTCGAAGAAGTAGTGGCTTCATGTTCAAACATACCATTAGAAATCATCTTATCACTTTCCAGCTGTTGCATCTCAGACAGATTAGACCATGCTACTGACTTCTTTCCTTTTCCTTCAATCGGAGGTTCTTGATGAACAGTAGGACGAAATCCTTCTTTGATGATCAAAGGTTTTTGAATTCTTATTCTCCCGATCAACTTCTTCACTGGTGAATCTCGTCTTTAGAACCAACATAGCTTCAAAAAATTGCAAATTTGTTAGACGATGACGGAATGACGGCACTAATTCTTCCAGCAAGAGCAGACTTATTTGATGAAGGCGGATGGACGGTCGACGATACACCGGCAAGAAGTTGCCGACTATCAGCAACCGTCATGACTGATGATTGACAAGAAAACCGCGCAAAAGAAATTTAAAAAACAGAGTTTTTCTCTCTCTAGAAAATCTCAGAGTCTCTCTCTCTAGAAAATTAAAAACCGCGTAGCAGATTTATTGTATAGCAAGATGTATGGTGTCATAATAGTGCAAGTTTTTTGCATTATTTGTAAATTGTAACAAATTGCCTTGGGCATGCGCTATTTCATTTGTCTAATTCATTAATTAAAAAATAAGTCATATATAGCAACCTAAAGTACCAAGATTATATCATAGCCTTCTAGAGAGAGAAACCTTAGAGAGAGAGAGAGAGAGAGGTGACTTAGAGAGAGAGAGACTCCAGGATTTTATAGAAAAACCTTCTTTTTTTGAAATCCTCCAATCCTTATTTCCCGGCTACCTTGAATGGTGGCGGAGGGTCGCCGGTCATCGGCTGATGATGACCGGAATACCTCTGTTCCATCCTCTGCGCGGTATCCTGATGATTTTTATCATGGTGGATCCAAAAGTAGAGGCATTTCAAATCGGGATGGTTTGTTCAATCAGCGACCTCTGAGAATCAATGAAGGATGCTTCATTTCTACACATGAGTCAGCTTCGGTGATGGGTAAGGGAAAGGAAGTAGTTAAATCCCTAGATAAAGAAGTTTTGGTTGTACATTCTCCCCGATCAAAGATATGTTGACGGGTATGGCTAATGATTCAGAAGCATATCTTCCATTGGGTTGAAATTAAAAGTTAGCAGATTTTCTGTTGCTGAAATTGAAGCGGAAATTCAGGAAGAATCCAATTTGAATTCTGAAGTGATAGCACAAGAGGATCGGGTGCTGTTGGTGAATTGCAAAAGGAGAAAGAGATGAAAACTGTACCATATGCTGTCAACAATAATTTTGGTTCTGTGAATGATTGGTTTAATACCAATCATATTAAAGTAAATTGTGTGGAGATTGATCCTTATGAGGATGATGATGCAAACATGGTCAAATTGAATATGGATAAGGTATGTGAGAATGTTAAAATTCTTGAAAAATATCTTCTAGTGAAAATGTTTGGGAAAGTTGTACCATTTTCTATTTGTAGCATTGAGTTGAGAAGGAAATGGAATAGATTTGGTACCTTTCATCTCACATCTTTGGGCTTAGATTGGATTTTGTGTTCTTTCCAATCTTCTCAAATAATGGAAGAAGTTCTAAGTGGAGGTTCATGGTTTGTTGGTGGACATATAATAGGGATGGATAAATGGACACCTAATTTTTCACCATCCTCATTAAAAGGTTTATCCTAACCAATTTGGATCCGATTGCCTCATCTTCCGTTACATTGCTGGGATGAGTTGAACGTTACGAAGATTGTTTCAAAGATAGGAGTTCCATTGTTCTTGGATGGGAAAATGCTTAAATGGGGAAGACGTGAATTCGCAAGAGCCTGTGTTCGGATTAATCTTGACTCTAAATTAAAAAATGGAGTTTGGATTGATGGTTTTTATGGAAATTTTTTCAAAAAGTAGAGTATGAAAAAATTTCATCATTCTGCTTCAAATGTGGTAAAATAGGCCATAAGAGTGAAATGTGTTTGGATGCTTAGAATGAAGATCAAAATGAAATGCATAAGGTGGTATTGAATGATGGGAATAAAGTTTTGGGTAAAGAAGGAATGGCTAGTAATCATGCTATAGAGTACGGCCCTTGGATACATGTGAAGGTGAAGAATAAAAAAATGAACAAGTTTAAGAAACAGATTCAGATTCCTGCATCAGTTGGGAAGCTAAATCATGGTCATATTGAGAAGGCTAAAAAATTTGATGTATTATCTCATAATTCTGAGATTGGGGCTCGAATGGAAGAGGATTTGTCAAATATTCCTGTATTAGGTGAGCAGGAATATTTAAAACCTGTTGATGCAATTAATGAGGAGGCCGTTATAGACAATGTGGCTCATAAGGATCAGGTTTCAGATGTTGTGGATGCTGATCCAGCAGAATTTATAATTCAGATTTCTAGAAAAAACTTTGGTTATGCTGAAGGTATTGAGGGTGTTGTTCAGCAGATTGAGCCATCAGAGAACGGGAGTATACAAGCTGTCATAGAAGACAAGGGTGAAGAAGTTCTTCTTGCAGAGGTGGTTGAATATAGTTCTGAAAAACTGCATTCCGTTATGGCCAAGCCCGTGCATAATATAGATAATAACAAGGATTTCTTGTTCGAAGATGGTAAATTTCATTTACCATCTAAATCTATTCAGCAAAAGAAAAAGTTAAACAAAGATTTTGGGCCTATCAAAGGCAGCCTTAGAGGAAGGAAAATAAGTATGCTTGGAGTAAGTGATGGATTCACTTCGCAAGCTATCACTTAATTAAAATTGAATGGATAAGGATGGTTTGTATCAAGTGAAAATGGGTGTTGTATTGAAGGAAGAATGATATCTATGGATAGATATGTTAAGTCATTACATTGGTATTATGGTCTTTAAAAGAAAGTTTTTTCTTTATAAGACTATGGAGCAGGATGTTTGTTGGCTTGAAGGTCATGGTATGGTTCGGATGAAGGCATTGGAAGTGAAGGAACGGTGGTCTTCTAAGCATGAAGTTCATTGGTTTTATTTTATGTTTTCTTCTTTTATTTGTTATTATGGTTATTGTTTTTTTAGGTTTAAATTAAGTACTATAGTGTATTTGAAAGATGGGGATATAATTTGGAATTTTAAGAATCGTTCTATTCCTTATTTTTTACTTAATCGGGAACTCTGGGATACTACTCAACCTTTTGGGTTGTTTAATTTTTGATATCTCCTCCACCCCAATTGGTTTAAAATGAGTAGAGGATCTTATGTTTCTTATGAAATCTCCTATCTTTCAAATATATTTCTTTTTCTTAATTTTAATTTAATAAGGCTTCCTTTCGTTGTTTTGGAAGGATTGCCATTGGATTTTTTCTATTCTAGTTTGTAATAGCTTTATTTTCTATTTAATGCAATCAGCATCTTTCAAAAAAAAAAGTACCAAGATTATATGTAAAATTAATTTTTAGCTCGCAATTTTTTTTCTCTCAGAAAATTATTCCTTTATAACAGGACACAATGGAGAAAAAGGATTCATGTAGCCGACCCCACATAGTGGGGCAAAGGCTTGATGGTGTTGTTGTTATTGTTGTTGTCAGAAAATTATTCCTTTTAAAGTATCATTTTCCTTAACATTAGGTGCATTTATAAATTTTATCATTTTAATTATAATGCCTGTTATTTTAAAATTTATTTTTCATAAATGTTCATGAATATTTAGTTGGATCTTTTTCCTTTTTTTTTAATATTTTATGTGAAAATCCCAACCGTTCCCTCTCGAAGGAGATCCGACGACCACGAAGATCAATCTGTGGTAAGCTCGCAATCAATCACACAGGATCATACTGATTCCTTTCCAAAATGAAGTAGCTTATTTAGGAAGGAATGTATTAGGGCTATTATGCATGAATCTAAAAATATTTGTTACTTTGTTTAGATATCCTGTATAGATCTATAAATAGGGAAGAAATTGAGTAATGTTATACGATTTTTCCCTCTCAAATTCCTAATTTCAACATGGTATCAGAGCCACGAAGGAAGTAAAGAGGAAACCATAGGAAGTCGAGCGAGAAGAATGGAGCCAGAGCCTACTAGTGGGACGAAGCCTTACCAGATGAAGGCCGAAGTAGAAACCTAGATCTCATGGACGAAGCTTTGCCGACGGAAGAAGAAGCCTCATGGACGGAAGAAGAAGCCGCAAACATGCGAAACAAAGCCTTGTCGACGGAAGCCTCGAGGAAGGAAGAAGAAGTCGCAACTTTGCCGACGCCTCATAGAAGAAGTCGCGACCTTGACAAAGCTTTGCAAACAGAACCACTAGACAATCCACGCGTACGGGAGGAGAGAAGACTCGCCCTAAGCGGGACGGAACCCCTCCGCTCAGGGAAGATCAGGCCGATACTTCCTATTTTTCCCCTCGAGTCCCGAGACAAACCTACTTACGCGAGTCTTCCGCCTTCATTGTTGATAAAAGTATATAAAAATAGGCCTTTAAACGTAGTCTTTATTACAACTTATTGTAACACCACAATGTCTGAAGAAAATTCATCCCATAATTTTGATCAAATAAAATATTCTATGATACACCAAGAAAGAGGTGATCTTAAAAGTATGCAACCTTCCTATTGCCTAAACGGGAAGAACTACCTAAAGTGGTCTCAATTTGTAAAAGCCTACTTAAAGGGAAAAGGAAGAATACACCATCTCCTTAGAGGAGGAACAAAAGGAGAATATCCTAATTTTGGGGCTTGGGATGAAGTAGACTCCATGATTATGTCATAGTTGTGGAATTCCATGGCTCCAGAAATTAGCGATAACATTTATGTTCCTCTCCACTGCAAAGGACATATGGGATGCCGCTAGACAAACTTTCTCAAAAGCTCGGGATGCTGCTCAAATCTTTGAAATCAAAATCGAAGTAGGGAACACAAAACAAGAAAACAAGACCGTGACGGAGTATGTCAACCTTCTACAAAAACTTATCAATGACCATAATTGTCAAGCACTATTTAACCCTACCAATTGCTTATTTCAGGACCAGGGATCGGGGAAGAAGATTGGACTTGCTAAAGAGAAAGTTGGATTGTACTACCTAGAAGAGTTGAACAAATCTAAAATTAGTTACTATGTTATCTCTTGTTGACAAGAAATATATTATTTGGCTTAATCACTTCAAATTAGGACATCCATCATTAGAGGTCCTAAAATATATATATCATAAACTTTTTCATCATTTGAAAAATGAACATTTTCATTGTGAAACTTATGAATTAGCTAAACATAAAAGAATCACTTTTCCAAACAAAAATGAGAGATGCAATACTCCCTTCTATCTCATTCATAGTGACATATGGGGACCCTCAAAAATCCCCAACATCTCTGGGGCTCGTTGATTTGTATCTTTCATTGATGATTGTACTGGGGTATCTTAGATCTATCTCCTCAAAAATAAATATGACGTTAGCACCATTTTTCATATCTTTCACACTATGATCCGGAATCAATTCGGGGTAAAAATCACTATATGAAAATTGATTACCGTCAGAGCTTCCGACCTAAAAATATACGTAGGAAATTACGACGTTCAAATTGACAGTCTTTTCGACGGTAATATAATGGCGGTATTTCCAGCGTATATTACACCTGTAAATATCCGGCGCATTATCCGCTGTAAAAAACGTCGAAATCTGTGAAACCCTTATGATAATGCAGCATATTTTCCATCGGTAATTTCCGGCATACTCACTGATGGATATTACGTTAGTGTATTTAAACACGACGACTACTTTCGGTCGCAATGTTCGATGGAAAAGTTCCGGCATCCTAGCCGTCGAAAAATCCGCCAGTCAAAACTCTATTTCTCTCCCGAAACCATCTGGCTTTTAATTTGATTCCTCTCGACATTTCCATTCGCCTCAGCTGAACGCCGCCACTGCCGAGACCGACCATCGCCTAACGAACTTCCACCAAGGTTGTCGACGTTCGCCGCCTCAGTCGTCGACTTTCGCCGGTGTTTTGACGAAAATCCACCGTAAGATTTTCTTTTTTCATGGAATTTCTCGGTAGACATTAATATACGATGATATATGCATTTTGTTCGTGGTATTCTTCTTGTTGTTGAGTCTAGAGAGGGATTTGAGGTGTATATTGTTAGTAGAATTCCAATTGGATGGTTAAAATAGATGAATGCGGTGAGATTTGAGAGGGAGTTGATGTATAGAATATATGGTGAGACTTGAGAGGGAGATGATGTTTGCAAGATGTGATGAGACTTGTAATGTGAGATATAAAATTCACCTCATTCTTTGGTAAGGGTTCTAGAATAAGATGTGGTGAGACGCATCAAAATTTTGGAGAAGCTCTTGTGCAAAATTATCATTCTCCTCATTCTTAGGAAAACCATTGATTACCGTTGGAGCTTCCAGCGGAAATTGCGGCATTTGAATCGATGGATAATACGCCGGTAATCCACTGGAAACAACGATACAACGAATTCTATATCGATTTTCAACGCATTTTTATGCCAGAATTTCCGACGTACAATACATCGTTTATCTTCTTCGTATACTTTTCGGTGTACATACTGACGTTTTATCCGCCGGTAATACCGACGTAATTTTACGCTGGAAATTCTGGTGGATATAACACCGAAATAAGACAAAAGGAAATGACGCAACTGCAATCATTTTTTTGCAATTATGCGCCGGAAAGGCCGCCGGAAACGTTTCCCGCATAATATTTACGTCGAAAGTTTTTTCCGACGCGCAAATTACTATCGTATAGAAATTCGATGGAAACATCGAATTTTTTATGTTACCGGCGGATGAAGTTTTCCTGTAGTGAATAAAGAAATTTCGTTCAGACAGCGCTAAAGACTATTCAACCAAACCTTATACTCCTATTTTCATAGTGAAGGTATCATCCACGAATACTCCTGCGTTCACACCCCACAACAAAATGGGGTTGCATAAAGAAAGAATGGCCACCTCCTAGCCTCCACTCGCGCCTTCCTACTCCACCAAAATATACCAAAATCTTATTGGAGAGAAGCCCTCCTAACTAGGACTTACCTCATAAACCAACTACCTTCAAAAACCTTGGGATTGAAAGCTCCAATGAATATTTTGTCCTCCTTTTACCCGATATTCGAACCCATAATAACCTTACACCCAGAATCTTTGAGTGCACTGCCTATGCTCACATCCACATCAAGAATAGAGGAAAAATAGATCCAAGGGCACTCAAATGTATCTTTGTCGAATACTCTGCCGCCCAAAAAGGTTACAAGTGCTATCACCCCCTATAAAGAAAACACATGTATCCATTGATATCACTTTTGATGAACAGAATTCCTACTTCACCAAACCTCATCTTTAGGGGGAGACGAAAACAATGGAAGATGATGAAAGCATACTTGCCCCTCTTGACCTTTCCCCACTACATCAAACTAGTCCACCTAAAATTCAGAATAGGGAAGCTGAAGACAAAACCATCCTTAGATTTGGGAATGTTTATTCTAGGCGTACAAGTTCAAACTGTGCTCCAAAGCAGATCCATGAATCTGAACCATCTCCGAAAAATAAGATAAATTCACCACCTCACTTATACCCTATAACCAACTCCATATCCTTCAATAATTTTTCGTCTCCGCATAAAAACTTCTTGTTTACCCTAGATGACATTCATATTCATAATGATATTTTTGAGTCTTATCTGATGAGAATTGAAAATTTTCCATGAAAGAAAAAATGCAGGCCTTATAAAAGAACACATGGAAAATCATCAACCTACCGATAGGAAAAAAAGCAGTCAGCAGCAAATGGGTGTTCTCGATAAAATACAAAGCCGATAGTACACTGGAAAGATACAAGGCTAGACTAGTGGCAAAAGGGTATACTCAAATATATGATATTGATTACCAGGAAACCTTTGCAGCTGTAGCCAAGATGAACACTATCAGGATTCTACTTTCACTAGCAACTAAATACAACTGGCACCTGGAACAAATAGATGTAAAGAATTCATTCCTACATGGGAACTTAGAGAAAGAGATGTCTATGAAGATACCACCGCGATTTAAGGAAAAATTTAAAGGTAACAAAGTATGCAGGTTGAGGAAGGCCCTATATGGGCTAAAACAATCACCTAGGGTATGGTTTGGAAGATTCTCAAAATTCATGCTTCTTAATGAGTATCGATATAGTCAAGGGGACCATACACTCTTCTTTAAACACACATACTCAAGAGAAGTCTTGACAGAAGTTTAATGAAAAACCATACCAAGAAATTCGATATCAAAGAACTTGGAAGGCTAAAATATTTTCTTGGAATTGAAGTAGCTCATTCTAGCAAAGAAATCTTCATCTCACAACAGAAGTATATTAAAGATCTTCTAAAGGAAACAGGAAAACTATCATGTAATCCAACACCAACAACAATAGAACTGAATCTCAAATTGGGAGAAGCAAAAGAAGATCTAGATGTAGATAAAGTGTCTTACCAAAGACTTGTGGGAAAGTTGATCTACCTTTCCCACACAAAACCAAATATAGCATTTGTTGTAAGATGGTCAATCAGTTTATGCAAAATCTAAAACAGACTCATATGCAAGCGGAAGAGAATGCTACAGTACTGTACTACCTTAAGGGTAACCCAGGAAAAGGGATTCTCTTCAGAAGAAACCATGGAATAACCCTACAAGTATACACCGATGTTGGCTTTGCAGGATCACCAGTAGACAGAAGATTTACTTCAGGGTACTGCACATTTCTTAGAGGAAATCTAGTTACATGGAGAAGCAAAAAACATAATGTGGTGGCAAGATCTAGTGTAGAAGCAGAATATAGGGCTATGACCCTAGCAATATATGAGGTACTATGGATCAAGATAATTCTAGAAGATCCAAGGATCAAGTGGGACGAACCTATAAAGTTGTATTGTGACAACAAATTAGCAATTAGCATAGCTCACAATCCAGTCCAACATGATAGGACCAAACACATAGAAGTTGACAGACATTTTATAAAGGAAAAGTTAGACAGTGGTCTTGTATGTATCAACCATGTGTAATCAAAAGATCAGCTCGCAGATATCTTACCAAAAGATTATATAACTCTACCTTTCTCAAAATGATAGCCAAGCTGGGAATAACAGATCCATACCTCACAGCTTGAGGGGGAGTGCTAAAATCCTAGTTGTTCCCTTTCGAAGGAGAACAGACGACCACGATGAGCAATCCATGGGAAGCTTGCAAAAATCACGCAGGATCATATTGATTCCTTACAAAAATGAAGTAGCTAATTTAGGAAGGAATGTATTAGGGCTATTATGCATGAATCTGTAAATATTTGTTTCTTTATTTAGATATCTTGTATAGAACTATAAATAGGTAAGAAATTGCGTAATGATATATGGTTTTCCCCTCTCAAATTCCTGATTTCAACATTTACAATATCTTTAAAACACAAGTGCTACGGTATGTGCTATGTGCTATAGTGCACTACTCGCCTTTAACAAGTATGTCTTAGGCCTTTTAAAATAAAGGTGATGCTTAGCATTGTAGCAAGTTGTGAAAAATAAAATTGTCATACATTAAAGATGTGGGTGGGTAATGAAACAAAAGTAATAAATAAATAAATAAATGCACCTAATCAATATAAAATAATCAAGTTGGGTTCATCCCACAAACATTCACTAAGGATCTGATTTTTCAATATAAAGCAACAAGATCTTCCAATATTTGTATTGATCTTGGGAAAGCAAATGATTGAAAATTGTAAGAATAATTGTTTTTATAAATTAAGAAAAATGTTTGTAAAAGATAAATTGAGCTTTCATAGATATTTATGGTGGATTGATGCTTAGCATTATTATTGGCAGCTTGTGGAGCCAAATATCTATTAAAGACCTAATATGAACAAAAAAATTTATTCTTGCACCAACTTCTTATTGAGTTGAAGGGGTAACAATAAGGCATCATATCATGCAGGACATAGATTTTAAGAATAATGTAATTTTATAGGTACATTCATTAAGAATACTTAGAGATAATGTAATTTATTACTCAATTGTTGACCACCCTAGCATGCAAGTACATAAAGACTTAAAGATCTATAATTATAATTTTCACAATATATTGAAATATGTCGACAACGATTTTGGAGGAATGATCTCCAAACCACATAAATTTTGGATTTTTAGCAAATTCCTACTTATTTCTCTTTCGATTTCATTAATAACAATTATTAGTTGAGTGATCAAATATTATCCAATCAAAATAAAGTTAGATTAAGGATTAATTAGTCCATTAACTTCAAATATCCAATTTCGAGTGTGTTGGTATATAATATATGTAGAGTTCTACTTCGCAGCGAACGAAAAGTTGGATCAATTGAATAAATTTTTATTATGACCAATGCATTGCAAAGTCGTCACCCATATTCTCTACTACTAGCGCCATACATTACCCATCATTTGAATAAACTCAAATAATTCACATGAAATCTTGTGGCTAATTTGTTTTTCTTGTAACAATTTGAGATGAATGTACTTTTATCAAAATCTTGTTATTACATTTTTCTTTTTAGCAATTGAATTCATGCATTTATACCACAGCCAATAGGCAGTAACCTAGGAAAAACAAGGAATGGAGGAGAATAATGTCACCTAGGAGAGGGGTCTAAATATAACTTGTTGTAATTTCTGCTTGAGAGAAGTCAATTTAGGCAACCAACCTACCATCCATTTCAGCAGAGAAGAGTGGAAATTTTTTATAAGAAACTTCCAGAGGACAAAAGAGTGCGAGGAAGATAGAACACAGCTAAAGAACAAGCAAGATCAATCAAAGAAAAAGACAAAATTATATAAGTTGCTCAAGCAAGCATATAATTCCCATTAATATCAGTATTGTTAACACAAAAAAGAATGTTTTTACTGGCCAAGCAATACAAAGAAGACAATAAATTATTCCAATGAATGTTGTAACTATGGCTACACATGTGTTCTAAAACTTGTACAATTTTCTTTTTTGCTTGATGATTTTAGAGTTTAGCTGATCACGTAATTATGTTTAGTTTTAAGGAAATGCAATTTATTTTATTTAATACACAATAACTAACTTGAATGTGCTCCAATATAAGTTATGGCACTTAGATCATTTGATAACATAATGCAGCAGCATAGCAAACTGAAATTGGATTTCCACAACATTAACGAGCAATTTTTAAGTTGCATTAGTTTCACAACTGAATTTTAAGGATAGCTACAGCCATTCCAAACAGGCCCTTAACTAATTGCTTCGATGGGTTTCCCAATTACTGTAGGTGTCTTTACAAATAAATACAGAAAATATACCAGTTTTTTTACTAAATCTAGGTGGCAGCATAAGAACAACTGAATGCAAGGGGTAGATCATCATAAATTTGAAGCATCAACTGAATGCTTTCAAATCTTCCCTTGATCCGTAAAAAGAAGCCTAAAAAATTGAGCTCATGGTTCAAATTTGTTTTTCTAGGCTAAAAAACAATACATGGGATAGAGAAAGTTCTTTTTTTTTTTTCTAATTCTTTCAAGAAGGGCACATGCATTGCAGGCTAATGAGATTTAGAAGAATCAAGCCTGAACGGAAATTTATAGGTACTGAAAATATGTTGAGAAAAAAGATTTAGTAGATTCAAAACAAGCAAATCAAAGCATGGTGACAAAGAGGGATAAACGGTAAGAGTTACGAGGATATCAACTCCTAAACATAGAAAAAGATGAAAGATCGCATACAGAAATCAGAAGTCTAAAGGGATCCTAAGGTTATTAATAGGAAGAACTTACGGCGGTCTGCAAAAGTTCTTCGGTGTATGACCCAGCCCTTATCGTCGCCGCCCGTGGAATCTCCGTCCTGAACGCGAACCGCCGATTCAGCGAACTACCGCCGCGGATCCAGCGGCTCGAAGGAGCATTCAGCTTCACGGACGCCATCTCCATCTCCCTCCCTCAGTTTGGCCGCCTCACAACAGAAAATAAGGTGGAGTACAAGAGATTCAGCTTCGATGACTTCGCCTTTGCCACGGGCTTCTACCGTCGAGACTCGGATACGAATCATCAATATTATTAAAAATACAACATATGAATTGTAGAGTTTGGTAGGTATATGTCCTTTGTGCCCAGTTCAACTAAAGTGAGCCAGATTCCGACCACCTTGTTGGATGCACGGGATAAAATTAGCGAACTAGCGCGTATGAACTCGTAACAAGGCAGGAACTCGCCATAACCATGAGCACACCAAGATCAACAAGGCAGGAACTCGCCATAACCATGAGCACACCAAGATCATGAGCTCGACATCGTCACTAAATCACTAATGTCTATCCTTCCTATATGGACAGAACCGGACTCTGTGAGGATGAGCAAATGACTTTTAGTGATAATAAGAATATGCCCCTTCCTGTCACCCTAAAAATATATTTTGCACAATCTTAAAGAATATTGCCCATGTCCAATCTTGATCCTTTTCACGCTGGTACAATCTCTCACTGTATCTCTCACACACAATGTTTCTCCCATCTTGTTCATTTTTGTCGGACAACGGAGTTCAAACAACCCGCCGCCAACTATTTGGATGTGTTTACACCTGCCACCCACATCTTAGAACACCCATCGTCAGCTTTACCAAGATGTAATGTTGGTTCCACCCGATATCCCTAGAGAAACTTAGCCTACTCACTCAAGTTTTGCTTGCTCATTCTTGACCTCATTTTTTTCTGAGGTTAAAACCCAAAATCAAAGCTTCACTTTTGGTTTTCAATTCCTTGAAATCCACTTCAAAGCTTAAATCCAGTCCTTTCACTATGCACTGATATGGTTATTTAATCATTGAACCCTAAATCAATCATTTTGCAATCACCCATGATAGTCACTTGATCAACCACTGAATCCTACCAATCACCCAATGATTGTCAATGATTTGAGTATTTCAATTATAAACCCTTCAATCAATGATAAACCTCAATCCTAAATCAAATATAAATCCAAATTCAGCTTTAAAACTCCAAACACTAAAATCCATTGTTCAAATCTAAAGCCTAAAGCCTTTGGACTTTTTCCTTATTTTAGGTGAATTTTCAATTGATTAAAAACCCTGGTTGAAGGCTCTGGAATGATGTTTGATCATTTGCATATTGATCAGGCATGTCCTTAGAGTTTACATAATCATTTTAGAAGTTTTCATGTCCTTCTAAATCCTAAAACATAAAGCATATTCCAAGCTCGTAAAAAGCTCATACCAATGTACATGACATCCTATAACAAACTGCACTATAAGTCTTTATAACTTCACTAAACATGCTTATAGTCGTTTGTAGATTGATTTAGACACATATGAGTCCATGGTTAACATAGGTTGACTTAGTTTGACATATGGATTCCTTTTAAACTTAAAACCTTCATATGCATGAATTATATTGAATTGGCTAATCCACGGCAAGGATTCCTGACGCCGGAGCTGATGAGAACATATCCCCAGAGCTACCAGCACAACGTCCTAAGGAGCATAAACGGCAACTTCAGTCGAGCTCTAGTCTTGATTAGTTTTTGTCTTCTTATTTTGCTATAGCGCTTTGTGTGACTTCATACTAACTCTGTTTTGAATAATAAGGCAGCTGATTAGTTGATTTTTCCCCATTCATTTTCCCTTCGAAAATTATGTCTTTATCCAGTTTCAGGACGTGTGGTGGTTTGGCGCGCGCCATGAATTCAAATTGAATCAGGCGCTCTCGCCTGAATAGTTCTTCGTGCAGGTTAAGACCTATCGATGCCGGAGTAACAACTATCGAGGCTCTTTCAACCTCCTGTCCAGGTTAAGACCTGCCGTCGCCGGAGCAACGACGATCGAGCCTCTTTGAAACTCCCGTCCAGGTATTTTTCCGTGACCTTTTCTTAGCGTCCGGAGTCAAGTGGTATCAGAGCCGGCAAGCAAAATGCCGCCTAGCCAGAATGTACAAAGACCAGTTCAAGAAATCTTGGTTGAAGATTTGCAACGGAAAATAGCTCAGCTTCAACAGCGTTTAGCTAGATTTGAATAGAGAGAACCAATTACAAATCCAAATGGGGATGAAGATGTTAACCCATTTCATTAAGAAAGTTTGAGCGATGATGACAATGGAAGATGACCAGTAGAGAGGCATAACAAGAAAATGACTCATGATTATGAAATTAAACTGGATTTCCCTGAATTCGACAGACGAATGGATCCAGACAAGTTCATTGGTTGGCTACAAACAGTGGAAGCGATTCTTGAATTCAAAGAAGTACCTGCCGACAAAACCCTGGTTGAAGGCTCTGGAATGATGTTTGATCATTTGCATATTGATCAGGCATGTCCTTAGAGTTTACTTAATCATTTTAGAGGTTTTCATGTCCTTCTATATCCTAAAACATAAAGCATATTCCAAGCTTGTAAAAAGCTCATACCACTGTACATGACATCCTATAACAAACTGCACTATAAGTCTTTATAACTTTACTAAACATGCTTATAGTCGTTTGTAGATTGATTTAGACACATTTGAGTCCATGGTTAACATAGGTTGACTTAGTTTGACATATGGATTCCTTTTAAACTTAAAACCTTCATATGCATGAATTATATTGAATTGGCTAATCCACGGCAAGGATTCCTGACGCCGGAGCTAATGAGAACATATCCCCAAAGCTGCCAGCACAACGTCCTAAGGAGCTTAAACGGCAACTTCAGTCGAGCTCTAGTCTTGATTAGTTTTTGTCTTCTTATTTTGCTATAGCGCTTTGTGTGACTTCATACTTGTATAAATAACTCTGTTTTGAATAATAAGGCAGCTGATTAGTTGATTTTTCCCCATTCATTTTCCCTTCGAAAATTGTGTCTTTATCTAGTTTCAGGACTTGTGGTGGTTTGGCGTGCGCCCTGAATTCAAATTGAATCAGGCGCTCTCGCCTGAATAGTTCTTCGTGCAGGTTAAGACCTATCGACGTTGGAGCAACGACGATCGATCCTCTTTCAACCTCCTGTCCAGGTTAAGACCTGCCTTCGCCGGAGCAACGACGATCGAGCCTCTTTAAAACTCCCGTCCAGGTATTTTTCCGCGACCTTTTCTTAGCGTCCGGAGTCAAGTGGTATCAGAGCCGGCAATAAAAATGCCGCCTCGCCAGAATGTTCAAAGACCAGTTCAAGAAATCTTGGTTAAAGATTTGCAACGGGAAAAGTTCATCTTCAACAGCGTTTAGCTAGACTTGAATAGAGAGAACCAATTACAAATCCAAATGGGGATGAAGATGTTAACCCATTTCATTAAGAAAGTTTGAGCGATGATGAAAATGGAAGACGACCAGTAGAGAGGCGTAACAAGAAAACGACTCATGATTATGGAATTAAACTGGAATTCCCTGAATTCGACGGATGAATGGATCCGAACGAGTTCATTGGTTGGCTACAAACAGTGGAAAGGATTCTTGAATTCAAAGAAGTACCTGCCGATAGAATCATGAAGTTGGTGGCGATTAAACTCAAGCATGCTGCTTCTCTTTTGTGAGAAAATCTTAAAAGATCGAGGAACCGAGAGGGAAAGAGCAAGATTGCCACCTGGGCGAAGATGAAGAAGGAAATGTAGAGAAAATATATTCCTGATCAATACAAATAGGATATCTTTCTAAAATTTACCCATCTCCAACAACAATAGATGACGGTGGAGGAATATATATCTGAGTTTGAGCAATTGTCCCTTAAGTGTGACATTGTGGAACCTGAAGAACATACCATGGCCAGATTCTTGGTGGGACTACACCCTGCAATTTCCAACGTAGTACAATTACAATCCTACTGGATTTTCCAAGATCTCACTGGACTGGCTTTAAAAGTGGAAAAACAACAGTTGAAGTATCGAAAATTTAACTATAAAAACATCTCTCCAGAACCTACAGGTGAAAAGGAGTCTAAAACTCCCAAACCTATAGTGGGAACGAGTAAGCAACAAGAAGAACCACCTACTCAAACTTCAACTTGTTGTACTCAATCTCCAGGTCCTCATCCCATCCGCAAATGCTTCAAGTGTCAAGGGTTCCGACATATAGCTTCCAATTGTCCCAATCATCGTGTGGTGACACTTCTTGCAGAACCAGTGCTGAAGGATTCGACCCTCACCCAGACGCCTGAAACTATAGCATTTGAACTCGTATATATGTCTGGAGATGACGAGAATCTGCTAATCTTGCAACAAGCTTTGAATATTCACAAGGGAGATTCGTGGCAACGACATAACATCTTTCGAATGAGATGTACAGTAAAAGATCGTGTAGGTAATGTGATCATAGATAGTGGAAGCTGCGAGAATGTTGTTGCCGTTGTTATGGTGGATAAACTACAACTTGCTACTACAGAACATCCAAAACCGTATGCTTTGTCTTGGATCCGCAAGAATGCAGAAGTTCAAGTGGACAAAAGATGTAAAGTGGATTTTTCCATAGGCCACTTTAAGGATCGGGTGCAATGTGATGTCGTGCCCATGGATGCCTGCCATCTCTTGTTAGGCAGACCATGGCAATTTGACAAAGACACCATACATAACGGGACCACGAATAATACTCTTTTAGCCACAGTAATCAACAGATCATACTTCTACCGACTCCGGTTATCGACGAAGTTGACAAATCTGCGGCAACATTATTTTATCGAACTCTATTTGCCCAGGAATTGAAAGTTGCACAACAGGGATTGTTTGTGATGTTGATAGAAGAAAATTCTCAATCAGAAGTGGTGTCATAAGCAATTAGACCCTTGTTACAACTGTTGAGTCCAGTAATTAGGTTGTTAAGCCTAAGTAAATGTCCCACGGCTACCAAGAGGGGGTGAATTGGTAGTTTAAAAAATTTTAAACCCTCTTTGAAGATTAATTTAAACCGAAATAAAAATTTCTTTTAAAGTTTGTAGAAAAATATTTTTCAACCACAGAGTTGTTAAAACTGAAATTTAAAGTGTGGAAACGTAAAAACAATAAAGTAAATGACACCAGATTTATAGTGGTTCGGTCTATAACCAGACCTACATCCACTCCTCAGAGGCACCCTCTGAGTATTGCACTAAAACCAATAGTGACTCTCCTTTAGCACCCACAGCAAGGCGGAGATGCCTTTACAACACACTCTTTTCACCACTACCCGGTGCGGCAGAGAACCGTCGTCCTTTTACACAATCCACAGTGCTGGCAGAGAACCGTCGTCCTTTTACACTCTCCTAGTGTGGGCAGAGAACCCTACGGCTGTTCACACTCTCCAAGTGTAGGCAGAGAACCTTTCGGCTGTTCACACTCTCCAAGTGTAGGCAGAGAACCCTTCGGCTGTTCACACTCTCTAAGTGTCGGCAGAGAACTGGATCTCCTTGACTGATCTTCTTACAAGAATCTAGAAGGAAGAAGGAAAAGAGTGAAGTAATTCAAATTCACAAGTAGAGACTCTTACCTTTGAAATCTAAGTGAAGCCTTCTCGCTCCAGTGGTAGGAATTCTCCCTTGAATGCTCTCTTCCACTCTCTCCTTGGCTATTCTCTCAAGAGGTACGAAGATCAAATGACAAAATGATTGGGTGGCAGTCTAATTTGGACTATTTATATAAAAGACAAGAAAAACTGCCCAAAAACTGCAAGTTTTCAATTCTATACGCAGTGGATCGTCCTGTACGATCATGGATCATCCTGGACGATTTTACTTAAACGATCTGAAACGACCCTATTTGAATATGTGTACGAAATTTCTTCGTACAGATGATCGTCCTGTACGAACTAGGTTCGTCCAGTACGAACGGTTATTACTAGGTCGGTTCTAGAAACTGCTGAAAACTGTTCTAAGTCGGTTAATCATTTGGACGAGAATATGTTCGTCTGGACGAAAATTTTCCAGAGACCCGATCGTCCTGGACGATATTTTACTTCGTCTGGACGAAAATATTTCAGAGGACCAATCGCCACGGACGATAATTTATTTTCGTCTGGACAAAAATTTTCCAGAGACCCGATCGTCCTGGACGATATTTAATTTCGTTTGGATGAAAATTTTCCAAGGGACCAGTCGCCACGTACGATAATAAAATTCGTCTGGACGAAAATTTTACAGAGAACCAATCGTCTGGTATGATAATTAATTTCGTCCTGGACAAATAGGACTTAGAAAAAATTTTTTGAGCAAGTTCCTATTCGTTCCATGTGCCCTATAGGAGATAACTGTCTGATCGTCCCGTACAATAGGATATCGTCCAGTACGATAAGTATAAAATTTTATGATCTCCTTATGTGTGTGTATGTTTTTTATTCACTCAATTACAATCACTCCCTTTCAAAATTAATTCAAAGAAAAAATGCAAACTTCAAATTAACAAAGTATCTCATGTTGAATTTGATTTGAAGTTATCGTAGTCTGGAGTCTGATTTTTCTGAAATGTTAGTACACACAAGAGCAAATACAAATCTTATAAAATTGTTAGGAGATAATTACACATTTGAACAATAATGTTTGAAATCATCAAAACTATTCAAGTTGCAAAAAATGTAAAGGCATTCAAATAGCAACTATTCGAACAACAACGTTATGCAGATGTCTTAGCACCTGATCTACCCACTAGATTGCCGCCCCTTCGTGATGTGCAACACCATATGGAGCTACTGCCAGAGTCGGTCTTACCGAATAGACCTGCTTACAGGCTCAGGCCGGATGAGTATCTGGAATTGCAATGCCAAGTTGAAGAGTTGATTACCAAAGGCTTCGTACGACCCAGTGCCAGCCCGTGTGCAGTCCCGGCATTACTAGTTCCTAAGAAAGACGGAACCTTAAGAATGTGCATTGACAGTCGTTCTATAAACAAGATTATAATAAAATATCGCTTTCCTATTCCCCAAATCGATGATATCTTTGATCAGATGCACAGTGTTGCCTTATTTTCCAAGATCGACTAGAGAAGCGGCTACCACCAAATAAGGATGAGACGGGGTGACGAATGGAAAATTGCGTTCAAGATGCGGGAAGGACTATACGAATGGACTGTAATGCCATTCAGGGTGTCCAATGCATCCAGCACTTTCATGAGGCTCATGAATCAAATTTTTTAACCTCTGATTAACAAATGCGTGGTGATCAACTTTGATGACATATTGATATATAGTCCCAACATGGAAACTCATTTGGTACATTTACAGAGTGTCTTTGAGATCCTCCGAGAGCAATGCTTATTTGCTAATCCTAAGAAATGCCAGTTCCTTACCAATAGCATTTATTTCCTTGGCTTTATCATATCAACGGAAGGGGTTGATGCACATCCTAGTAAGATTGAAGCCATTGTTTAGTGGCCTGTACCACAATCTATCACTGAAGTTCTCCAATTGCATGGACTTGCTTCATTTTATCGTCACTTTATCCAGAACTTTAGTTCTATTGCCACCCCCATCACTGAATTGCTCAAGAGTTACAAGTTTCATGGACCCAGGAAGCTGACCGTGGGTTTAAACAACTAAAGCAAGCTGTTTCTACAGCACCCGTCTTGGCCCTACCCAATTTGAAGAAGTATTCGAGTTAGATTGCGATGCTTCAAATGTTGGAAATGGAGCCGTGCTCAGTCAGAAGGGCCATCCAATTGCTTTCTTTAGTGAGAAGCTCAATGAAGTTCGCCGAAAATATTATGTATATGACAAGGAGTTTTATGCTGTCGTTCAGGCTCTGCATCATTGAGAGCATTATTTGCTAACCCATGAATTTATCTTGTTCACAGATCATGAAGCTTTTAGATTTCTGAATACTTAACAAAAGTTAAAAGGAAGGCATGCCACGTGGGTTGAATACTTGGGAGCTTTTCACTTTGTCTTCAAGCATAAATCAGGCAAATTAAATCAAGTTGCTGATGCCCTAATTAGCCGGCGGGTAGTTCTGCTTCAAACATTACAAACTAAGGTAACGGGATTTGAGATACTTAAAGAACTGTATTCGTAGGATCTAGATTTTGGAAACATATGGACCAAATGTTAGGAAAGCCCCAGCCAATTCTATCATTGCCAAGATGAACACTTACTTTACGGTAATCGACTTTGTATTCCTCAATGTTCCACTTGTATTACTATCATTACGAAATGTCATGAGTCCAACATTGCGAGCCATTTTGGAAGAGACAAAACTTTGGCCTTAACCAAAGAACATTTCTTTTGGCCCACACTCAGTCGGGATGTTGATCATTTTGTCTCACGCTATCGAACTTGTGTTGTTGCCAAGACGCATGGACGAAAATTGGGATTAGATAAAATTGCCTGTACCTTAAGGTCCCTGAACTGATATAAGTTTTGACTTTGTGCTATGATTACCGAGGACACAGAGGAGCAAGTACTCTATCATGGTAGTGGTGGGCCGTTTTTTAAAAATGGTCGATTTCGTGGCTTGTAGCAAGATATTATATGCCTCTCATGTTGCCGACTTATACTTCAAAGAAGTTATCTGTCTGCACGGAATACCCTGAACTATGACCTCCGATAGGGATGTAAAATTTTTGAGCCATTTATGGAGGACTCTTTGGGCTAAATTAGGCACCAAATTACAATTCATCTCCACTCTCCATCCTCAAACTGATGGTCAAACTGAGACAGTTAATAGAAGTCTGGGAAATCTGCTCAGATGCTTCGTTGGGAAGAATTTAAAAAGCTGGGATCTAATATTACCTCAGATTGAATTTGCATTCAATCAATCTGTGAATCAGGCAACCGAACACAGCCCCTTCTAAGTAGCGTATGGCTGTAATATTCTGTCTCCTCTAGACTTGATTCCTCAAGTATAGAATAGCAGCTATAGTGAAGATGGAGCTAAGCGTAGTCAGGAGATCCAAAATTTGCACAAAAAAGTATAGGAAATGATTACTAAACACAACGACAAATGTATGAACAGGCCAACAAAACTCAACATTCACTTCAGTTCTAAGAAGGAGATAAAGTTTGGATTCGACTACATAAAGAATGATTTCCTCCAAGCACATTTGGCAAGCTGAAGCCAAAAATAGATGGACCTTTCAGAATTGTCCAAAAAATTGGAAGCAATGCTTATCAGATTGAACTGCCTAGTGACTACAACGTATCCGCCACTTTCAATGTGGCTGATCTTGCTCCTTATTATGAACCTGAAGTTCCTCCTACCCTGGTAGACTAACACCAGAGCTGATGAGAACGTATCCCCGGAGCTTCCAACACAATGTCCTAAGGAGCTTAAACGACAACTTCAGTTAAGCTCTAGTCTTGATTACTTCTTGTCTTCTTGTTTTGCTATAGTGCTTTGCGTGACTTCATACTTGTATAAATAACTATGTTTTGAATAATAAGGCAGCTGATTAGTTGATTTTTCCCCATTCATTTTCCCTTCAGAAATTGTGTCTGTATCCAGTTTCAGGACTGGTGGTGGTGGTTTGGCACGCGCTCTGAATTCAAATTGAATCAGGCGCTCTCGCCTGAAAAGTTCTTCATGCAGGCTAAGACCTGTCGACGTCGGAGCAATGACGATCGAGCCTCTTTCAACCTCTTGTCCAGGTTAAGACCTACCGTCGTCAGAGCAACAACGATGGAGCCTCTTTGAAACTCCCGTCCATGTATTTTTTCGCGACCTTTTCTTAGAGTCCGGAGTCAATTCCTATCATAGGCATTGAAAAATCATTCATGATCATACATAGATCATATTAAACCCTTTAATGGACTAAAGCGACCACCATTAGTCACCCCATCAATTTGAGGATATATTTACCCTAAATCCAAACCATGTATAAAAGCATACCTAAACCCCACCAAATCCTCCTTTAGATTAAAATAAAAAATAAAAAACACCCCCACCAAGTCTCTAAATATTTCTAAAACTTGAATCTTACATGGCTAAACTAAATTGAACTTTGGTGGACTTTGGTTGACCATGATTGATCAAAATTCCTTAAACCTTAAAATGACAATATATAAACATTTGAGTAAACCCTTCTTGGATCAATCATGCCATAATTAAGACCACTTCCATCAAACATCAAATGTTATTTAAAGTAGATTCAACCTAAACTTAAGCGTTGGTCAAGCTTAGTTGACCAAGTCAACTTAGATTGACCAAATCAACCCATAAGCCATTAAACAAACATTTCATGTATATAAGCAATGCCATAACTTAAAACCTCATCCAACAAGTTTCAAATATCATTTGGAATTGATTGAACCCAACCCCAAACCTTGGTCAACTTTGGTTGACCAAGTCAACCATGGTTGACCAAGCTAAATCTAAACCCTCTAAACACTAAATTCAATGATCTATACCATAGGCATATAAACCCTGTGAGACTATCCATTGAGTTCCCAAGGATTATCTCTAGGTGACCCAATACTTCAGTCCACCTAGGTTAGCCACATGACTTGACCCAAGGGGTCAAAAAGGGTTCCCTATGAGCATCTTTGAACCTACATCAAATTGATATATACCAACACTTACTTTAGGTGATCCATGACCTTGTGCATTTATTATGGTCAGCCCATCCCATGGCCTGACTTGGTCAGCTAATTGGGCTGACCCAAACCCCTAAGTTCCTAAAATTCATGAACCATGTTCACACCTAGACTAACTGAAGCCTTGTATTCACATGCATTAAACTCAAGCACCTTTCAGACACCTCACCCAATCATCTCAGGCTAGGTGGTGGTCTAAGTTGGCTAGAATTCAAGAAACTTTAATCCAATCACCTAGATTTAACCCTAACTAAATAGCCATGTGCTCATATGGGCCAAACTTTCCAAAAACCTTTCTCGACTCCCATTGGACTGTTAATAATAAAATTTATGACTTAACATAGCTAGAGGAGGCTGAATTCCTAGCTAAATGTATTTCCAAATACTCTATAAATATCTCAATTTCTTAAGAAGAAGAATTTTATTTCTTACCTCCAAAAGTTTCCTAATAGTGAGAGTTTTCCATCGTCAATCACCAAGACTCTTTATTAGTGATTTCAATGAGCTCGTCCTAACTAAACATCAAGTTATTATCCATCCACCCTCTGATTTTGCCACCTAAAGGAGATTAGTACCTTGGAGTGAGAAGAGTCTACCTAATCAAGATTCAACCCAATTTAAGCTCTTGTTATGTTAGAAATCAAATCTGAGCACTCTCTTATATGTTTTAGTCAAGTGTGAAAAGAACCTTCAATCTAATAGGATCTAATTATTAAATTGAAGGTTCTTACTTAAATGAAGCTCTTTGAGAAGTTGCATCAAAATCTGTGGAGTCAATCTCCCAGATCTTGAAGAATTTTTTTTTTTGGCTAAAGAATCATATGGGAGGTTAAAGATAAAATTCAGGCAGATGGTTTTGATCAATAGTTTTGATTAAGTCATATCTGATCCTTTAATTCATCTCATAGTTCTGAATCTTTAATCCAGAGATATCATAGGCTATTAATTAAATCATGTGAATATGTTTTGTGACTAATGATTGGCCATCCAATTAGACAGGGTCATATGTAAAAAACATGCACATTCAATGATTGGATATCTAAATTGGATTAAATTTGTTATTAAATTAATTAAAACTTCAAAAAATGCATAAATCCACTCACACTTGCCTAAATTTAGTGATCTTAGGCTCTATGGATCTGTCTTGAGGAGTAAAATAAAAGCCCTATGATTTAAACATAAATTTTCTAAAGCATGTAAAGTAATTTCATCCTGATTTATTTTTGAAATTCTTAATTAAAAATAATTCATATTAATTTCAAACTTGGGGATATTAATCTTGGACTTGTTTGTGATATGACTAAAATTAGTCACCTCTATTTGAAATCTCTGAGGGCTTTAATTGATCAAATCAATCTCTAAGGTCAAAATTTGACCTAGAGATTAATTTTGTTCTAAACACAAATTCATAAAACATTAGGGTTTGGTTGTTTGTGTTTTATTAATGTTATGCATTTTTGTTAGTTTGTTATTGATTTCAACCCAATCTAATGTCTAGATCTCCCAAATAAAATTTATAAGCAATAGATGCATTTACTTTATAAATTAATTTTGAACTCTAAGTTGACTTTGATGATTATAAACTTCTTGAGTTTGTTCTTTAGGTCTTAATTTACTTATGGTTCAAATTTAAAGAATTTTGGAGATCATTTGGCCAGTCAATTAGTGAACCCTAATTCACCTTGTATGATTGACATGAAATTTTTAATAAAACCAAGCTTGCTCTCTCTACTCTGGCTGTCGAGTTTTGGGCAATTACAATTTCTACTTTTTTCTCTCCTAGTTTCTAGTATAGATTGGCAATACTTTTTCTTTTCAATTTTTTTTAACTGTGTTTAGCTCAATTTTTATTCCTCTTCTAAGGATGGTTGGCCTTACGACTTTTTCTTTGTAATTCATGGTGGTTGGATCGTCTTCAGTGGTTTTGAGCCCTTGAGGAGTTCGTCCTTCATCTTCTGATGTAACTTCGAAAAGTTTATTGGTAATGATGGTCATGACAATACATCTTGCTCATTTCATGATGTTCTTGTTGGATCTTCCCCTTCAAAGGATCGTATTTTCTCCACAAAATATAAGGTAAAAGGTTCCCTACTCTTTTGATATTTAATGACGATATCATTAAATTGGGAGCCCTTTTCAATTCACTTTTGTTGGAATACTTGTGGTCTTATATACTAATCTAGATGTGATTCTCATTTTTTTGTGAAGTTGAAACTATATGCTAATTTTTATATCGATTTACTTGATGCTAGACATGTTGCGATTCAACTATCCAATAATCTTGATTACAGTATGGTTTTTGTTAGAAGAACTTACTATATTCTAAACTATCAAATGAGATTACTGAAATGGACACCATTTTTTGATATCAAAGAGGAATCATCCATTGTTCTTATTTGAATATCTTTTCCTAATTTACAGTTGCATTTTTTTAATTATTATGTCTTTTATGTTTTGGGATCTATTTTTGATAGGCCTCTTCAAACCGAGCAAGAGACCATACCAATTAAGGCCTTCAGTGGCTCAGATACTTATCAAATTGGACATTACTAAGAAGTATCCTAAAGACATTTGGCTCGGATCTAAAAATTCAGGGTACTTACAGAAAGTATAGTTTGAAAATGTTCTAGATTTTTGTGTACACTGTAAAGTTCATGGACATTTGATCAATGATTATTTTGTTGTCCATTCTCAACTTAGGAAGAATAATATGGCCTCTAAACCTTTTGTTGAACCAATTAATGGAGAACCTGATGTGCATGGAGATCATATTATTTATAAGAAACATGCTCAAAACATGAATTTGGTGGAACCAAAAGCTTCTGGGGATGACATAGAGAATGACCCTTTAGACAATTCCATTAGTAGGGATGGTATTTTGGATAAGGGTAACAATGATGGTTAATACATTATAAATAGTGTGGATTTTGTTGATGAACAAGCTTTAGTGGATTTGGGTGATCATAGTTTAGGGGAGAAAGTTGTTGAAGATCAAAATTGAATTAGTACAAACTCCTTGATTATTAAAAAAAAAAAAGAGAGGATAATAATATTAGTTATGAAGATTTATTTCATTGTCAAGAAAATGATTAAAATTCTTGTGCTTTAAATCAAGTGGGATAAGTGTGAAATTCAATCCGAGCATGCTTCTAAAAATATTCATATGACATATGGGGATAAGGTTGATGATATGGAGGAAGGGGAAATTGAATCTCATAATACTTTCTCTATTAAGGATAGTCTCAAGGGTTCCACTATTAACTCTATGTTGTCTCCTGATGGTAAGGTTGACAATAATGAGGAAGGCTATACTTCAGTTTCCAAAAAGAAGGGTAAGAAATATAAGAATAAGTTTGGCATCACCCTAAGGGTCACTAGAGTGTGGAATATTAGGGACATGGGTGGTTCTCTATCTAAGGATAGAGTCAAGAATTTATGTAAGATTTATGATATTCACCTTATTGTTTTAATCGAGCCATTAGTTTATGTTGCTAAATTAGATTATGTTCATAATAAGTTGGGTTTTGATTTGTCTTTTGGCAATTGTACTAATAAAATTTGGATTTATTGGAAACACTTTATTTGTTTAGATATTATCATAGATTTACCTCAATTAATTCGTACTAACATTACTTTTAATCATGTCTCCTGTTATGCTTCCTGATCAAGATTAGGTAGGAAAACTCTTTGGAATCAACTTATCAATTTCTCTTCTTTTATTAATGCTCCTTGGCTAGTTGGTGGGGATTTTAATTATGTTACTAATGCTTCTGAAAGATTAGGAGGAAATCCTCCTAATTATCATGCTATGGAGGACTTCAATGACATGATTATGAATTGTAACCTTTATGACATTGGCTTTTTTGGTAATGCTTTTACTTGGAATAAGGGTACTACTTACAAAGATTATATATTGTTCTTTTTAATCATTTTTAGATTTCTACTTATCAAATGACTCATATAGATCATTTAAATTGAACTTTATCTAACCACTCTCCTTTGTTGTTAAGTATTAATAGGAATAGTAGAATTATTTTTCAACCTTTTAGATTTCAAAATGTGATGAAACATTTTTAAATATTGTGCAAAGTAACTGTCAAGCTCCCCTTTTTCCTTTTAATAATGTTTCTTGTATAACTAGGTTGTGGTTTAAATTAAAAAGACTTACACAAAAATTATCTTGGTGGAATAAATGCATATATATTTAAGAATATATTTTCTAGTATTTTGCTTGCTAAAAAGGACGTCGAAAATGCTAAATGGCTTATATGCAGGATTCTTCTTTTGAGAATTTGTCCATTCTCAATGATGCTAAGGCTACCTTATTCAAACTCCAAGAAAAAGAAGAGGTTTATTGTAGGTAGAAAGCTTCTTCTAAATTTCTTGTGGAAGGTGATCATAATACAACCTTTTTCCATAACATTGCTAACCACAATAAAGTGAGTAGGAAAATTCATAAGATCAATCCCCCTGATGGTAATGTTATTGAAACCCTTATTTGATCATTGCTTCTAGTATTAAATACTTTAAGAAAGCTTTCAATAGATTTTTTTCCGAATCTTAACATTGATTTTTTGTTTATTCCTATTATTATGATCGAGGAGGATAATTTGTTGTTGACAAAGGCTCCTTCTAAAAAGGAAATTTGGCAGACTATAAAAGATATGAACTCTGATTTTGCGGCTGGCCTTGATGGATTCACTACTAAGTTCATTCATAATTTTTGGAAAATTATTAAAGAAGATCTTGTCAATGCTATTGTGGATTTCTTTTTGGGCAATCCTATACCTATACTTTACTTTTTACTTCAATAGCTTTAATTCCTAAGTCTTGTGCCATTAATTTTTGGAATGATTATTGTCCCATAAATTTATGTACCTTTTTCAATAAACATATTGCCAAAATCATTATGGGTAGGCTTGCCTTTATTTTACCTTATATTTTTTCTTTGGAGCAAATGGGCTTTGTTAAAGGTATATCTATTTTTGAGAATGTTTTACTCACCCAAGAATTAGTTCAGAATTTGCATGCTAATGTTACTGGTGGAAATATAATTTTAAAAGTTGATATTACAAAAGCATACGATAATCTGAATTGGAATTTTCTTTATATTATTTTAAAGTTTTTTTGTTTCAATATGAAATTCATTAATTTGATTAAGAATAACATTGATAATTATTTCTTTTTTGTTATTATCAATGATAGGTCCCATGGCTATTTGAAATCTTCACATGGATTAAGACAGGGGATCTTCTATCTCCTGCTCTATTCATTATTGATGTGGAATTCTTATCTCGTGGTATTAATAATATTTTTATAATTCATCCAAATTTGCAGTGTAAAATTATTGGTGGCTTTCCTATTACCTATTTGAGCTTTGTAGATGATTTTATTATTTTCACTAATGGGTTTATTAAAATTCTATACATTATGTTTAAATTTCTTAACAAGTTTCAGCATGCTAGTGGTTTGATTTTTAACTATTCTAAGAGTTGCTTTAGTCCTATTAAGTTTATATCTATTATGCGGGTTACTAGTATTGAAAGAAAATTTGGTTTAAAAAAAACCCTTAAAGTACTTGGACACTTCTCTTTACAACGGTAAGAAAGATCTCATTTATTTGATGATATTTTTAATACTATCCACAAGAAACTCTCTTCTTGGGCTTTTAATTTCTTTTTATTTGGTGGAAGGCCTATTCTTATTAAACAAGTTATTTGTTCCATTCCTATTTATTTGCTTCATACTCTTTGTCCTACTTTAAATGTTTATAATAGAATGGAGACAATATTTAATAAATTCCTTTGGGGTGCCAAAAATGGTAAATGTGCTATTTTGTGGTGATCTTGGATGTTCTAGGGATGTTGATGAGGGGGCATTAGGCTTTAAAACTTTCATGGATATGACCAAAACCTTCTCTCATAAATTGTGGTTTTCCTTTAGAGCTAAGAAAAGTTTTTTGGCCAAGTCATGGATTCCCAATATTGTGTTGGAAAATATCCTCTAAACTATTATCTCAAATAAGGTGACGCTTTTAACTGGAAACTATTATGTTATATTAAGTGGCAACCTGAAGAGTTTATCTTGTGGGGTATGGTATCTGGTAAATTTTTTTTGCAAGATAAATGGTTGGGTAAAGTCAAGGATTTTATTATTAATGGAAGCTAGAATATTGATTTACTTACTAATTATGTGTCAGATTTTATTATCAACTTAATTCTTAATATTTCCATTCATTTGGATAATGAAGATTGCATTTTATTTAATCTTTCTAATAATGGTAAGTTTGCTATTAAGCATGTTTGGAACTCTATTAGCCAAATCCTTTCTAAAGAGTTTCTTTATTTAGCTTTTTGGCATGCTAGCATTTCTCCCTCTTATTCATTTCACTTATTGAGGATTTTACTATTGCAACTCAAGAGTTAAGATAGTGATTATGATTTTTTATGATAATGAAATATTATTGTTCTGAAGATTTTATTATTTCTCCTAGCATATATTAGATATATTTTTTTGTGTGTACTAACATTTCAGGGAAATCATATATTATTCCAGATTGCTGAAGACTTCAAGATAGGGTAGAATAGGATTTCATGTAATAGAGTCTTATATCTCTATTTTTATTTCTTAAGTCTAAGAAAGTGTGATTGGAATTGGGTAATCATGCATACACACATAGGGAGAGAGATATATAATTTAAGTTTCATTCTAGATCATACCAAACTAGCACATTTTTCTTTTATATGTTCGTACAGTACTAACTTCATTCGTATAAATGACTAACAGTGTACGAAACTGAGTTCATCCAAGTTCGTACCAAAAGTAAGCCAAATTTTTTAAACTATTCATACAGGATAATCCACAATCTTACAATACAAATTTAGGATGGTTCTCATGAAAATTTTAGTTTTTGGAAGGGTTTTTATGTGTTTTCTATATAAAGAGTCATAAAAACTATATTAATAATCCTTTACTGCAAATTTCTCTTGAGAGTAACCATTGAATTTCTCTTGAGAGTAACCATTGAGAGTATGCTTGAGAGAAATTTTGCTAGTGAATAGTGAGAGATCTAGTGAAGGAGAGTTATGAGGGATTCATAAGGTTACCCAAAATGAGGATCTTATTGTCTTCTTCAAGTTTTAGCCCCTTCTTTGGAAGCTCTTGAGAGAAGATCTTCAACATCGGATCTAGGTACTCTGCCTTCACCAGAAGGATGAAAAAGAACATGATGGCACGCTTCCATCACTTAGTGAGTGTAAAAGTCAATGGTTCTCTATCACACCAGGTTGGTGGAAGAGAGTTTGTAAGGGCTTCTCGACCTTATTATAGGGGCAAAAAAGAGTCACTATTGTTTAGTGCAATAATTAGAGAAAGGGTCTTCAGAGAGTGGATGTAGATCAAGTTGGACTGAACCACTATAAAATTTAGTGTTTTTCTATTGTTTTAAAATTTTCCCACATTTTTATTTTTTGCATTTAAAATTTTTGTGGTCGAAAAATCCTCTATGATAATCATTTCTATAACGATATACATATTTCTATATTAGTGATATAATTTTTCAAAATATCTAAAACAATTTTAATAATTCAAGAAAATTTCTTTTATTTTATAACTTATTCACCCCCCTTTAGGTTAGCCTTGGGCAGTTCTATAAGGACTCACAACCTACACGAACTTTCAAAAGACATCAGAGCCAATTTCAAAAATTAAGGTTTAGACTACGTTTTGAAAAATGATCATGGCTAATTTTTGAAATTGAAATACTTCTGAAGGATAATTGATCACTTGACCACCTTTATTTGATAATATTCTTTTTAATTTTTTAAAAATTCACATATCTACTTTTCTATAATCACTTAACTATTGGTTTTCAATATTAGTACAAGAATGTTATACTAGCCTACTAGAATTATTGATGGCATTTGATTTGAAATATCATTTATTAAGTGAACTTTAGAAGAAAGAGAATTAGCACAATTAAAAATAAAATGTTTAAATAATTTTTTTTTTGTGCTTTGAAATCTGAGGATTATATGTGTGTTTCTACTTGCAAAATTGGAAAAGAAAGTTGGAATAGACTTTTTCTAACTTATGAAGGAAAAAATGAGATAAAATAATCTATGTTTAACATTTTATTACATGACTATGAACTATTTTATTCAAAACCAAATGAATCAATTTCTAATATGTATATAAGGTTTACTTAAATTGTTACCTCATTACATGCTTTAGGTAGATAACTTATAAATTCAAAAAAAGTGAACAAAATTTTACATTGTTTATCTACTACTTAGGATGTAATGATAATTTTCATAGCTAAGTCTAAAGATCTGAATGCATATTCTATTGACAATATGCTTGGATCATTTATTGCTTATGACCAAGGTGTGAATCAAAGATAGATCGATGTAGGTGACAAAAGGAAAGAGAGAAATATAGCTTTGAAAGTTAATGATTCAGAGAGTGATCAATCAATACCAGAGGATGAAAAATATATTGCACTTTTGACTAAGCAATTCAGAAGTTTTCTAAGAGAAAGCAACAATGACGTCAGCATTGAACAAAGGCAAGTTCAATAAGAATCCAAAAGTTTTTAATGAAGTCATTTATTATGAAAGCATGAAGCCTGGAAAAATAAAGATTGAGTGCCCAAATCTTAAAAATAATCCTGATAATGAAAAGGTTGAGGAGAAAACTAATGTTAGGAAGGACAAGAAAATAATACAAAGAGCTTTCTAGGCTGACTTAGCTTCAGACTCTTTAGAAATAGAAGCAGAAGAGGAGGTTACAAATTTGTACTTAATGGCATATAAACTTGATCATTCATATCAAGAGGAGGTATGCGATATAGAAAACTTAAAAAATTACATGCTAATCTTAGAATTGAGTATTTGAATTTACAAAAAGAGCATAAAAATCTTAGGAATGATCATGCATACATAGATATCAATCACATGGTTTTGCTAGATGAATTTGATTATTTAAATGTGAAGCATGAACTATTTAAAACATCTTATATTGAGCTTGAAAATGGTTTTAAAGAATTTATGGATGAACCCAATTGAAAGGAAAATGATTTGAATATTGAAAATTCAATTGTGGAAAGTACAAATTCATATCTTCATATAATATTGAAGGCTTTTAAGGAAAATAAGTCAGTACCCACACTTTAACAATTTCATAATCCTAACCAAAAGCATACAAGTTCAAAACCTAGGAAAAGATATTATAAATCTTATAGATTAGCAAATTATTTTCTAGGTATTAAATATTTTTCATGTGGCATGTTGGGGTATGTTTCCCATACTTGCACTATTCATAGTAGAACATATCTAGTGTGGGGACCTAAGATGCACCAAACACAATATATCAAACATGCATCTGGATTATCATTATCAAGAGGTGAACCTAAATTTATTTGTGTTCCCTAGTCTAATATTTGATAATTTTGTAGAAACACTCTCATATAAGGCCTCGTGAGAGTATTTGGTACATGGACAGTGGATGTTCAAAACATATGACTAGAGATGCACATCAATTTATATTGCTGGATGTTCAAAACATATGACTGGAGGAAAAGTGATACTAGGAGAGAACTCTACTATGAGAGTGGTAGGTTCAATTATGTTTGGTAACATGAAGAATTTTTTTGATTGAAAATATTTCATTAGTAGAAGGCTTAAAACATAACTTATTAAGTATTAATCAGCCTTATGATAAGAGTTTTAACATTAATTTTTTGCCTACAAGCTGCATTATAAGTCAAAATGAAGTTGATGTGTTGTATGGAGATAATGTAAATAATATTTACATGCTTGATTTAAATTATGTTAACTCTTCCAATGCTTTTTGTATAAAAACTATTATTGATGAAACTTGGTTATGACATAGAAGACTTTATCATGCAAGCATGAAAAATTTAAAAAGATTACACAAAAGGAATTGGTTAAAGGCATAAACAAATTAGACTTCACAAAGGATCAGCTGTGTGATGCGTGTCAATTAGGGAAACAAGTCAAGTCTTCCTTTTATTCAATTAAAGATTTTAGAACTAGTAAACCCTTATAAGTCCTTTATATGGATATCTTTGGACCTATTAGCACTATAAATCTATGAGAGAATGTTTTTGGGTATGTGATTATTGATGACTATTCTAAGTTAACTTAGATTAAATTCTTATCACATAAATTTGAATCATTTGATGAGTTTAGAAATTTTTTTACTTGGATTTAGAGGAAGCTAGGTTGTGAAATTCTTGCAATTTATAGTGACCATGGTGGAGAATTTGAAAATAAAAAATTTGAAGTTTTTATAAAGTGAAAGGGATAGATCATAACTTTTCAACTCTTAGGACCCATCACATAATGGAGTTATTGAAAGAAAGAATAGAACTTTGGTAAAAGCTGCTAGAGCCATGCTGGCTGAATATTCACTTCTTAAATTTTTTTAGGTAGAAGTGATTAATACAGCCTATTATGTTTTGAATAGGGTGAACATTAGATCTATGTTGAATAAGACACCCAATGAACTTCTTAAGAGTAGGACACCCAACCTCTCACATCTACATGTCTTTAGATGTAAAGTGTTCATTCATAAAAATGTCAAAACTATTTTAGGAAAATTTGATCCTAAATCTGACATGGGAATTTTTCTAAGATATTCAGGTTTTAGCAAATCCTATAGAGTTTTTAATAAAAGGACTTTCCTAATAGAGGAGAAAAGTCATGTAGTTTTTTATGAATTTGATATTTCTGGAGGGTCTATGTTGGAAAAAGAACATGTTTAAGAAATTACCTAAGAAATTAAAAATGCGAATCTTGAAGAGAAGGTTGGAACAGAAAATATATTGCCAAGAGAATGGAAATATTCTAAAAGTCATCATAAATAACTAATTTTAGAAGATCCGGGTGAAGGTGTTATAACTAGACATGGACTTAGCAAAGGGGTGAAACACTTGGTATTTATTTCAATGATTGAATCCACTAGTATAAATCAAGCACTTTTTGATAAATTTTGAATTCTAGCTATGCAAGAAGAGTTGAATCAATTTGTTAGAAATGATATTTAGGAGTTGGTAAAAATACCTAAAAATTAAAGTGTTGTTAGAACTAAGAGGGTTTTAAAAAATAAGATGAATGATTCAGGTGTAGTAGTCAGAAATTAGGAAAAATTAATGACCAAAAGGTACAATTAAATAGAAAGAAATAATTTTTAGGAGACTTTTTCCCCTGTAGAAAGACTTGAAGCAATAAGGGTGCTTCTAGCTTTTACCTATTTTAAAGGATTTAAATTATTTCAAATAGATGTTAAAAATTCCTTTCTTAATGGTTTGGTAAAAGAGGATGTTTATGTTAAGTAAACTTGAATTTTTGAAAATTCATAACTTCCTAATCATGTGTTTAAATTGAAAAAGGTATTATATGGACTAAAATAGGCACCTAGGGCATAGAATGAAAGACTAAGCACATTCCTACTATAAAGATCTTTTGTTAAAGGTAGGGTGGACACCACTCTCTTCATAAAAAGTGTAGGAGACAATATTCTCATTATTCAAATTTATATTGATGATATCTTATTTGGATCCTCTCATAAAAATCTTTATGATGACTTTTCAATAACAATGAGTTAGGAATTTGAAATGAGTTTGATGGGAGACTTGAGTCACTTTCTTTATTTTATCATAAAGTAGAAACAGGATGGTACTTTTTTTATTTAGTCAAAATATATTAATGACATCATTAAGAAGTATAAAATGGATAATGTTAAACTAATAAGTACTCCCATGAGCTTCTCAATTTTATTAGATAAGGACTCTAAAGGCAAATATGTTGATCAAAAGAAATTTAGAGAGATAATTAGATCATTAATTTATTTAACTCCTAACATACCTAATATCATGTTTAGTGTTTGGCTTTATGCTAGATTTCAAGCTAATCCAAAAGAACCCCATTTGAGTGTTTTTAAAAGAATTCGTAGATATCTTTTAGGAACTCACAACTTAGGGATTTGATATCTTAGGCACAACATTTCTTTTGAAATCATTGGATATTATAATTCAAATTTTACAAGATGTAGGGTTAATAGAAAAAGTTCTTCTGGAACTTATTAATTCTTTGGAAACTCTTTAGTTTTCTAGTCAAGCAGAACATAAAACTCAGTGGCCCTTTCTACTATTGAAGCAGAATATATAACCTTAGAAAGTTGTGTGTCACAGGTTATTTGGTTAAAACTATAACTTATGGATTTAGGTTTTTCAATTGGCACTATTCAAATATTCTATGATAATGCAAGTGTCATTTGCATTTCTAAGAATCCAATCCAACACTCCATGACTAAGCATATAGACATAAGACGTCACTTCAATAGGGACCATGTCACCAAAGGAGAAATTGTGCTACATTATGTAGCTACTAAAAATTAACTTGTAAATATTTTCACAAAACTACTGATTTTTGAAACTTTCATCATCTTAAAAACCATATTGGATGTTATTGATATTCATGCTTAAAATTTTATAAGTCAGCAAAATGCGATTGTATATATTTTTTTCTTGTGTTTGTGATTGTAATTAATTTTCTTTTTCTGGTTTGCCTTATTTTGTACTTCTTTATTTTGTTTTTGATTTATCCTTTTATTATTTTTATTCTTGTTTTTGTATTTAATGTGTCTTGTTTTGGTTTATTTTTGAAAGTATCTTGATCATCATGTACAAATCTAAAATTTCATTTCCATTCATACTATACAAACCACTTTCATATTGTATAAATTCTCAATATTTTTTATAATCTCTTTTCTAAGTTGGATAGTTGAATTTTTGATAACTTTTAATGATAATCGTACACTACGAACAGCTCATCCTCTATACGAATCATCAATCATTCATCCATATGAACACGTGGAAAAATGCTTTAAAATGAATTCATTTAGGATTTAGGGTGGTTACTATTCTATAATTATCTTAGACAAACAACTTTTCGTTTGTATGATCCACTTATCAGTTTTCATGTGAACAAATTCATTTGGTAGGTATGGTCATTATTATTAAATCATCCCATACAAACACCTATTCATATGTGCGATCAATTTTGATCAAGCATTGTATGAAACGACTCATCGGGAAGGTAATTTTATGAAAGTCATTTTGGTTCAATAATTATTCTTGACGATTTATATTCATATGCATGAAATTTTATTCATATTATACGAAGTTCAAAGTCGTACGTACAAACCCAATTTTGTACTGTATTAAATTGTCCGATTCCTTTAATTTGGAAGCTAAATTTATTCACAATATCTTTCACATTCATATTCTTATGTGTTTAATCATCTTCAAATGGAAAGCAGTAGAAAATGGGTACGTCACTCCAAAGGAAGTTCATCATGCACTGAATGAGATAATTACTTTCTTTCAAGAGAGAACGAATAAGCCTACGATTGTTTTGTTCAAGCAAAAGTTACTCTGTCTCGTCTTCTTATTCAAGAAGACATCAATTTTTTAATTATGCATCTATTTTACTCCACTCAATTTTCTTTCATTCTCACATTTATATACGCATTTAACTCTGAACACTTTTTATTATTTTCTTACCAACATGAAAATGAGATAGAATAACACAATAATGTTCTTATATGTCTTCCACCAACAAGTAGAAATCAATAAAGAGGATTTAGGCAAATTTTTACATCTTAGAATTGAAGAAGTAAGTGCACATTCTATGATTTCAATAAATGATTTTGATTAGTCTGCTATAAATCAAACTCTTAGGGGTATACCTTCAATCCAACACTTACACCTCATTCTTTTTTTTTTTTGAAAATGCACTTTGCAATTAAGAGAAAAGTGCAAATTACAAACTAAAGAAAAGGCTCACATTCCTTCTTCAGCAAAGAACAAAGAGAAGGAGGAATGTTAGCAAAAGAAGAACTATCAAAGTAAAAGTTATTATCAAAAGCTAAACTAGCACACAAATCGGCTACCTTATTATAATCTCCATGAACATGATGAAGAATTACCTTATTGAAGTCGGCCAAGAAAAGAAAATCCTCCTCAATCCGATTGTGACCTTGCAAATTAGCCTTGTTCAAAGAATGTTGAATGAATTTGATAACATTGATGTTATCACCTTCAGTTATTACTCCTTTACTTTCAAGCATCCACGGTTTTAAGAGTCTTCTAAGAGTCATAATAACATCCATCTCAAGATGAGCTATATCCCAATGAGTTCTTTTTTCTCCAAAAGCAATCAATAATCTCCCTTTATAGTCTCTAAAGCAACCTCCAATTCCAGCACTATAAGAAGTAAGGAGAGAAGCATCAACATTAATCTTAATCCAATCAAGCAGTGGAGGGTGCCAAGAAGTTTGAAACTCCCTATGGAGATTAGCACCCCAGCTATCAATGAAAGGATTAGAGATTTTAACAACAGAATAAAGTACATTAGCTGCTAAAACAGAAATGGAAATTGCAGTTTTGCCATGTTTTATAGCATTTCTGTTCCGCCAATTTTGATACACAACATTGCAATAAAGCCCAACTGTGTTTGGTGCAAAATTAGAGAGAGTTCTCAATTCAACTAAGCACTCATTTATAGATTCAAAAATTGGAATATAGAACCCCCAATTTTGGATCTGTCTAATGATATTCTGCAGCTCTTTGCACTGGACAGAGATGTGTTCCATATTTTCACACTCTAGACAGCCTCTAGCACACAAATCTTCATTTGTAAGTTTTCTATACTTCAAAAACTCATTAGTACGGATGGCTGCTTTACTAACTCTCCACGAGAAAAGCTCTACACGAGCTGAAAGCTTTACTTTCCTCAACCAAGTGTAAAATCCCATATCTCCTTCACCATAGTTGCATTTGTTGTAGACTTCAAAAGCTCGAGCTGTGATGGATTTGCCAAAAAGAGTGCAAATTTCTTCCAAGTAATCCTCATTAGCATCCCTATCAATTGATATATGTAATACCAAAGTGATGACATCTACATTAAAATAACATTGCAATTCTTCCAAATTCCATAACCCATTTTCTATAATGAAATGGTTGAGTTTAAGACCTTCCAAGCCTACACAGTTTGCTATAATTGGCCACTCATTCAAGCATTTGTCTAACAACCAAATATCCTTAAGAAGATCAATTTTTCTCCCATTAACCACTTTCCACCTCAAAAGAGGCTTTAAGTATTCAGCTCCTTCATTCAAGATCTTCGAAGCAGTTGATTTGCCATTACTACAATTACCTTGCCACCAACTATCAACATATTTGGTTGTCATAACCTGATGTAATAAAGACTTTTGATTTTGTAGAAATCTCCAAGTCAATCTATCTTTAAGAGGACCAACTCTACTAACCGTCGAATGAAAGTTCAAACCTCCTTGAACTTTTGGTTTTCACATAGTTTTCCAAGCAATAAAGTGCATACCCTTTTTCCCATCTCTTTTATGCCAAATAAAATTCTTATAGCATATATCAACCTCATGTAGAATCTTCTTCAGAACCAATGTGTGAGTAGAAATAAAATTTGGAAGAGCTAATTGGGAAGTCTTAGCAAGAATAATCTTCCTCGCCAAAGACAGACATTTACTTCCCCAAGTATTCAGTTTATGCATAACCGAATCCAAAATAAACTTGAAATCAGCTTTCACAGGTCTTCTCAACATCAGCTTCACCCCAAGATACTGAAATTTCTCAACCATTTTAAACTTAAGAATTTTCTTCACTTGTAACATGTCCACTCTATTCATCCCCTTACTAAACAGGATTTGAGATTTGACATTATTAACTCTTTAACCAGTCCAGGAATAGAAATCCAAAACAATTTTTTTCAACTTGACGACAAGATGTTTTGAAGCTTGAGAGAAAAGCAAGATATAATCAGCAAACAGCAAGTGACTGACTTTTTGAGCTCTATGTGAAACATGAATTCCCAAATCTTGACCTCTTTGTGCCATTGCCAAAGAAAAAAGCTGAGAACAAATAATGTACAGATATGGCGATAGAGGGCAACCTTGCCTAAAGCCATTCTCTGCAATAATCCACTTGGAAGTTCTACCATTTATAATAAAGGAAAATATAGCATTCCTAACACATTCCATAATAAGCATGGTCATCCTCCTTGGAATACCAAACATGTTTAAAGCTTGAAATAAGGTTTCCCAACTCATACTATCATAAGCTTGCTCCATATCAAGCTTAACCTCCATTAGCCCCTTTTTTCTTTAGACATTCTAAGCTTATGGAAAACCTCTTGAGCTAGTAGACAATGATCAGACATTGATCTACCATTAAGGAAAGCTACTTGTTCTTCTGTAATACACTTGGCAATGTAATTTTTCATTCTATTTAAAGTCATGGTAGCCACAAACTTATAAGTTGTTTGACACAAACTTATAGGTCTATAGTTGGACCGATTAATAGGCTTTTTAATTTTAGGAATTAGAACAATAAGTGTATCCTTCCACTCATTATGCATAATGCCAGTTTTAAAAAAACCATCAACAACCTTCCACGTGTCCTCCTCCACAATCTTCCAATAAAATTTGAAAAAAGTAGTAATACCATCTAACCCAGGGGATTTATTGTTACCTTGCTTAAAGACTGCCTTGATCAATTCTTCTCTAGTGAAATCCATATTTAACAGCTTAGCATCTTCATTGGAAATTCTCAGATTTTCTAGACAAGAAGGCCAACACGTTAGCTTACATTCTCTTGCTGACCACTTATTCTGAAAAAGACTATAAAAAATAGTTTCAATTTGGTCCAAATCTTCAACAACAGTCCCGTTCTCATTTTTTATTTGCCAAATCATGTTCCCATTCCTCTTGGCTAAAGCATATTGATGAAAATAGCTAGAATTTATGTCTCCATCTTGCTACCATCTGATTTTTTATCTTTGATTCCACCAATTGGAAAGTTTTCCCAAAGTCACATTAAAATCATGGAATTTGTTCCTCAACATTTTCAGCTTTTCTGTGGTTAAGCCTCCTACACTAGATTCTTCAACCTGTAGCTACAAGATGTCCTTCTTCAACTCATCTTTTAATGAATTTAGTTCTTTGCACTTGTTCTTATTCCAATAATAGAGAGCTTTTAATGATCTTTTCAACTTCCTTTGAAGGATTTCAGCACTAGTACTAAAATCCAACTTTTTCCAAGCTTTTAAAATAATGTTCCAAGTGGCTGGATACGATTTCCAAGTGTCTTCAAATCTTAAGAAAATAGATTTCTGATTTTGATGTTCTACCAAATTGATGGAGATAGAAGCATGATCCGAAGCAATTCTAGATAAGTGACGCACCTTAGCCATTGGGATATTGTGAAGAGCTGTAGAATTTAATAAACACATATCTAGTCTCTCCCAAATTCTAGATGTTCCTTCTTTATTATTACACCACGTATTGCTAGGACCCACAAATCCAATATCATGGAAATCATTATTCATTAAAAACATTTTCATATCTTTAGAACCATTAGAAAGATGGAATCTATTCCCACCCTTCTTATTCTCTTTAGAGAGGATACAATTGAAGTCTCCCCCTATGATTCCTGGTTCATCACCAATCATATATCCTTCAAGTTTCTGCCAAAGTGATCTACGGGTTTGAGCATCCTTACCTCCATAGACAGATACAATGTTCCATTTACCCAAAGCATTGATGTTAAGAGTTCCCATAATCATTTGAGAAGAATGATCAATGACTTCAAAGGAAGCTACCTCCTTTTTCCACATCACCAAGATTCCACCCGACAAACCAATCACTGGATGATGAAAATAATCCCAATCATTACCAATAATCTGGTTGATATCATTCCTATCAAGAGAAGATATCTTAGTTTCAATTAGCCCAACAAAAAAACCCATATTGTCTTTCACAATCTCTCTAAGATATAAGGAGGCCTCTCTCTTCCTAGTCCCCCTACAATTCCAAAAAATGATGGAAGCCATTAAGAAACAATAGGGGAATTATCCCCTATCATTTTACTATTTTTCTTGTCCCCTCTCCTCTTCCTTTGATCTACTTCCATAGTTCCCAAAGAACCCAACTCTTTAGAAAGCTTGAATTTACCTGAATTTGTAACTGATAACATTTTATCTTCATTATCATGTATAGAATTAGAAACAGCTTGTTCTGGATTAATATCAGTTTCATCAGAATTCAAATGCTTGGATTTCTTCAGCAGCTCTGCACTAGCCCTTTCAATAACTTCTCCTTCCTCTAGATCATAGTCCAAGGCTTGAAATTTATTCAAAATAACTGGGATATCCTGCACCCGAATGCTTTCAGAAGTTATTAAATCTTCAGGAACTTTCAATTGCATTCCTTCTGAATTAACTAGATCTCTCATCTGTTCAACAACCTGTGCCTGTTTAATAGACTCAACAGGTTTATAAACCTGTCTACTTTGAATATTTGATCCATTATTCCTTCTAGAATTTTTGAATCTTCTATTTCTGAAGTTAACATGGTTCCAAGGCCCATATTCTTCACCTTGCTATTTTAATCCATCATCCTTTACAACATCAATTTGTTTCAAAACTTCCTTAGGTTCTTGAACAATTTTCTCCTTAGGCAGAACTGTAACAGCTTCTCGACAGGCATTTTTATTATGTCAAACTCTTCCACACTGATAACAGAGAGATGTCAGCTTCTCATATTCCACTCATTGAAATGTTCTTCCATGAATTCCTTCAATCCACACTCCCTTAGGGAATTTCCTTTCCAAATCAATTCGAACGCAGCACCGAGCATATTCCCTCTTACCCCACTTGAAAGAATTCCCATCAAGCATCATTGGAACTCCGATCATGGAAGCAATCATAGGAATATTTTCCTCATTCCAGCAGCTTAGTGGTAATCCAGGAAACCGAATCTACACAAGAGAAGTAACACCCTTTAGCGATTCAGTGGAGAAGGACGACGACCATCTATCCATACCAATAATGTGATTCCTAATATACCAGGGACCCCCACTTAATACTTCCTCCATGGATTCCATGTTAGTAAACGAACACAGAATCCATTTACATCCCAATGTAGTTAGATGAAAACTACCATATTTGCTCCATTGCCATATGAGTTCTTGACTACAAACAAAGAACGACACGTCATGTCCCAGCACCGTGATAACCAAAGATTTCTTCAAAGCCTGGGAATTGGCCAATTCATTGTCAGTGTTGAGCTTAACAGCCAAACCATCTTCTGATAACTGGGTAGAGTTAACATTAAAATTCAATTTGATATGCTGCTTCTTCTGCCAGGCCGACGTAAATTTATTTACCGGAGCAGTTTCGACATTCATCTTAACAACATCATCTACATTATCTCCATCTTTCTGAAAATCAACCGAAAGATTTTTATTAATATGTTTCTAGTTCTCCTAATCAAGCATACCGGCACATTTCTTCACTTTCAAAATAGCATTCGACGATGATAATGCTTATATATCCAGTTTCAAAGGAAAAAATGGAATAACGTTGTCTTCATCAATTTGATCAATAAGAACACCTTTACCTTTTCCTTCCACTATCGATTCTAATCTCACCGAAGGCCTATAACCTTCTATGATCACCGGATATGACGAAATCCTGGTCGATTCTTGATCCAAAGAATCACTGCGAATTCTGATGTTTTTCTGATCAGTAGGCTTCAGAAGAACATTATGATGAAGATCAGGCAGAGGATTACCACCAGCAAGCCACTGCCAACGGTCAGTAACCACCATCCCCACAGTGCGATCTGATCACAAAAGCCCACGAAAACAGAAATAAAAAAATAAGAAGAATTTCTCTCTCTAGAAAATCACATAGTTTCTCTCTCTAGAAATTCCCATATTAGAAAATCCTCCCTCCCTGACTTACCCCTTGTTCATTCTTTAAATGAAAATGCTAGAATCATCCAGCATATTTTAAGAACCTCCATTATTTGTAAAGTTGGTGATCAAGTCAATAACACTCATTTGCATACTATAGTAACATACTACATAATGTTAAACACTCCAATTAATGAAGCCCAGTGATTCTAGACAACATCAATAACCTTACTAACATAAGACTCCTTGTCATTAGAAGGAAGAAGAATGTAGCCTCAAGGATACTTGATTGCCTACATCATTGAGAAGAAATATAATCTTATTCATCCCGATCACCAAAATAACTTATCTATCTATTTTAGTGATGCTTCATTTTGCATTCTTTTCAACCAGGATCAAGGGGATGAGGGAGATGAGTTTGGTGAAGAAGTGGGACATGCTCCAGCACCTGCACTTGCTCTTATTCTTGGACCTGAGCATCAATTCTACCAATATTTGATCCAAAGATTTGATTGCCTCGAGTCTCATATAGATAAATGAATTGATCATATTAAGACTCATTTAAACCAGCAGAACTATAAATACAATGAGGATATGACATGGGTTAATTAGAGGATAATTTTATTCACTTAATACTCAAGTAACTACCATTAATGGCTACTTTACCGAGCCTTATCCAGATCAAAATCCCCACGAGTTTTAGTTTGGTTGTTGTTAATGTATGTTTTGATAATTTAGTTTTTATTATGTTGCATTTAGATGCTTTTGTTTTGGGTTAGTTGTATTTGCTTTATGTTTGAGCCTGTGTTATTTAAAAAAGAGGGGTTTAGTATAAATTAAAAAAATAAAAAAAAGAGTGGTTGTTGTTGACTTGTTTTATTTTTTAATCATTATAAATTGTCTATAAGTTACTATTGACTAATCTAAGAATGTTGATCTAAAAGATAAAAATTTTAATTTTTTTGCATTATAACATTATTTCCTTAGTAAATTTTTTTCTCAAACTTTAAATCAAATTATCATTAGATTTAGATAAGGATATCATCTTCATGTTTTAATAGACATTTATCTTATAGTTATAATTATTGCAAAAATGTGACTTATAATTATCAAAATTTTCTTGTTCAATGTGTTGATTTTATTATTGTTTATTGGGCTTTATTTTGTGGTTAATCTTCCTCATACGAGAAAGTTTTTTCTTTTATTTGGAAGATAATCACACAAGCTAATATTTATTGATTTAGGTTATGGAAAGAACCAAATGTTAAAGACGTACAAAGTGTACAAAATTTGACAAGAAAAACAAAATTAACCCAACATAAAAATATGCACAATATTTACCAAATAAAGTTCAAAATTAAAAGATTTACAATAACGACAATAAAAATTTCTCAATTCTAGTTGATAAAGAGGTATAAAATCAGTCCACACTACATTTAGTTCTTTTCATTATATCTCTAATTCTTAGAAAAATCTATGCATTAAATAATAATTTTAACTTTTGAATTTGAAACTATTTGATTTTTATTTAGTTATTTTTGTAATAATTATTCTATTTGATATTTCTAGTTTTTAGAATGGGCATTAAAATTGGTCAATTATTCTTATCTTATTTGTTGTTTGATTTAAAATATTAGTTTTTTTTAAATATATTTATATATATTGTTTTTGTAATAGGAATTTAATATTTTTCTTACAAATTTTAAAATTCTTTTCCTTATCGACTTATAGATTCGTCCATAACATCTTATTAATTCAAGGGATTTCTATATTGCTTATTTTATCTCTTCTTAATCTCTTTCTCTCACTAGAGTGCTTTAGAGTAATAGGCTTTCAGATGCTTAGAGGGGGTGGCCCTAGGTCACCTCCTCCGATTGGTGGTGTTGGTGGTAATAAGGCAGCACAATAAGGGAACTACTGGAAGTTTCTCGTGATAGATGATGGGGTGGCTGCAGTTCAGCCACCTTGGGTTACTAATGCTTTGGCCTCCTCCAGATCTATGGTTACTCCTTTGGGGGGAATAGAGCCAAGGGGGATGCCTATTTTGCCTCCCAATGAGCCAGCACTAGAGCTCTGCTTCAATCAGTTGTCAGGATAACAATCTCTTCCAGCTCGCTTGAGAATTGGTGGATTTCTACTGCTTGCGGCCCTTGGGATCAAATCACTACTGATGCCCAAGCTATTCTCCAGCGAGGTAGGGAGGACGACAACAGAGTAGACAACAAACTAACCCAGCTTGCTTCATCCAGCTCTATGGGACCGAATGAGGGTGTGTAGACCATAAACATCTATGCCTCTGAAGGAAAGGTTATGTGTGGGTTCAATGCACCGATCAAAAAGGCATCAACTCCCTCAACCATTTGTGCTGGTCTTGAGCAGCCCGTCGGAATTGCCTAGCTAGAAGAGTTGCAATCTTCGACATTCGATAGTGAGTACAATTCATATAATGAAATAAAGAGTTTAGAGGATGACATGGATGAATTGAATGTCCACTCTGACTCCCATACAAACATGGTGGATGACTAGGCGTCGCCTGATCCTCCTAGGTTAGCCCAACATTAGGATCCGCATGAATAGGTCAACCATCCTGACGTAATATTGGAATAAGACTGCAATGCTTTTGATGACTGCTTGGATGCTTCAATGAAACCTGCCAAGCATGAAGGCCAGCCTCCTGAAAGGTGTGCCACTTAGTCTGAGCAGCCATATCTCAAACTGCCTGACCCCTCCCAGGTTCATAGAATGATTTATTCCTTTCCTTATGGGTATACGACTCCCTTTGTAAGAGAGGCTTATGGTTTTCATTGTGGCTCCAGTGAAGCCGTGGTCGAGAATGTTTCTCCTAGATGTAAGTGTTACAAATTATGGGTGTTACATTCTTTATTTAATCTTTAGGATGAGTGCATTTATTTTAACAGTCCTGTTGTTGTTGGAGTTTTAAATCATGGCTACTATTTCTTGCTTTCTAGATTTGTATTTATCTCTCTATTTTGTTTGAGCTTTGCCATTTCTTACCTGTTTATGGGTTTTTGGTGGCTTATTTTCCTTCATTTTGGACGAGGATGATGGTTATGAAGGATGATTTAGTTGGTTATTACTTGGTTACAAATTACTCTGATGCTAGTAGTGCTATCTCCTTTGTTTTTCTTGCTTCTTTGAAGGATACATATGATATGGTCATTGCTATTAATTATTTTCATATATTCTATTTTAAGATTATTATTCATTTTTGTTATATTATGGTCCTTTTATTGCATTATTTTTGGAGCTATCTTTTGCAGGTTCTTGGTGATGTCTCTATAGCTTACTATGGCTATTTTTTGGGCTCTGTGTTTTAGATGCTTCTAGTTTTTGGTGAGATGTGCAATCTATACTTTTTTGGTAGAAAGAATTTGCTGAAAGCGTATAATTTGTTCTTTCTTTTTTGGGTGTTGCCTTCTAGCCGGCTGAGCATATACCTAAGATATTTTGTAATTTTATTAAGAGGGGACTATCAGCTCATAAGTTTTCTTTTACTTTGTGATATATCTCTTTTGAGCATTAGTGAGCTGAAGGTCCCCTTTAAGGAACTTATATTTTTTCTTTTAATTAACGCATAGGCCCCATCCATGGTCGCCCATATTTTTTTTTAATAAATAGAAATAAAAAGAATTTTTAATTAATTAATTAATTAATTGTATATATATAACGTCTCTATTCTCTCTCCTCCTTACATCTTTGAGCTCTGACAATTATGGTTTTTCCTATTCCGTGGGTGTGACCTCTCAGATTTATCTCATTCGATTCATGATTTTGGTGTTTCATTCTGCTTGTGTTCCTATGGTCGTCTGGCCTTAGAGTTTTTTTTTTGTTGAATGGCATTCAATCCATCATCCTCTATGTCAAATCTATGGGGTAATCCTCCTTCGGCCTCTGCTCCTATAATGGTTTCTTTGATGCTAATGGTTACTCATCTTCCCCTAAATCTAATTTTTTGTGATGTGTTTGTCGGTGCTTTCTCTTCGACTGATCAAGCATTCACTTTTTCAAAAGCTTCAATCAAGGGTTTTTCAGTTTTATTAATTTGTGATGATGATATTTTTGTTGTTATCGAGAATCCCTAGTCTATGATTTTGATGATGACAAATATTTTTTATTGAAGATTTTTTGTTCTTGGATGACTTCAATAAGTTAATCTTTTACCATATTCATAGAAATATTAATAAGGTAGCTAATCTTTATGCCTTTTTTGCTTTAGAGAATAATTTTTGTTTTGATAGTTCTTCTTTTGCTAACATCCCTTCTTCTCTTGGTTGTTTGTTGAAGAAGGAATGTGAGCCTTTTCTTTAGCTTGTAACTTGTCATTTCTTTTATAATGTAATTTGCAATTTTCAAAAAAAAAAAATAATAAGAGTACTAACATTGCAGCTTAAGACTAGGTAGAATAGGAATGTCAAGTAAACAAAGTCTGTACTATTATTTTTCTTTAATTTCTATTTTTTTAGTATGATCATATAAGAGTGTATGCAATTGGGTGACCATGCACACACAAAGGGAGAGTGAGATTAAATTTAAAAAGTTAAAATTTTGTTTACTAATCATACTATAAGACTTACAATTGTACTGTACAATTAGTATAGAAAGAATGAGCTTAGAAGCTAATTGAACAATTAATTTCTATGAACTAACTGTACTGTTTGATCTAGATCGTATTGTATGATTCATTCCGATTTGAGAACCCTAGCCGCTAGATAAATTAAGTAAGATATTTATAATTAAAATTTTGAACTAATCATTCTGTACGATCAGATTCGTACTGTATAAAAATTTGAAATCTTACTTAAACTAACCCCCATAATTAGTCAATCAAATCATGTTTTAATTATTGATAGTAGATCATACAAAATAATATTGATCATACCGTACGATTGATAGAGACAAAATTTAGTCATCCCAATGTCATACCAAACAAAACCCTAATTTTTAAACTAGTTGTACTATACGATATTTATATCATATTGGATGACCTACTTGAAATCAACTAATAGTATTGTACGATAATAATAATACAACATAATTTACAGAGAAGAATTTTCATCGTCACAGGAATCATCTTGTACAAATAGAGAGAAAGCTAACATATTTTACTGGACGATATTTGGATCATAGTGTAAGATGTGTTCGAAAAGTTGAATAGTTTGTCCGAACAACTATTTACATAACACTGAACATGTCTATTTTTTGAACAAATCATACTGTACAATCTTAAATTGTATTATATGAATAGTGATGACTAACTTGGAATTTTAGGGTTTCTTGAAGCTTAATACTTAAGCAAAGCTTTCATAATCCCTTAGTAATGAGGAGATGATTATGTGACTACTGAAGGTACTTGGAGAGAGAAGCTTTGAAAGAAATCCAAGGTTTAATAGGAAGGAGAAGGTGAGGTTGAGCATGAGGGAGAAGGCGTGAGAGTAGATCACATGGTTGATTTGGGCTAGCTACACCCTTACTCTTCTTGTGGTCTTAAAGAGTTTTTGAAGGCTCTCTTGGGCTAAAATTTTGCATATATTGCATTCAACTAAAAGAAAGCTAATACAAATATGTATAAAAAGAAAGGGCCAACCAGCCCTTAAGCACAAAAAGAAGAGCTACTATCATCCTCAAGAGTATTAAAAAATTCTTGAGGAATACAAAGATTTATTTCTATCTCCTATAAGCAAAAAGAAGGAACTCTCTATAGCCCTTTGGGCACAAAATTGAGCTGCTTTGTTGAACCTTCTATAAGTATGCACAAATAAAACCTTGTGGAACAACTTTATCAAATTTTGTTTGTCACAGTCCTTCGGCTGCAAATTCCATAACTCCCTCTGCTTGAAGTTCTGCATGTATTATATAACACTGGCACTGTCCCCCTTGAGAGTTCGTTAGGGATGTTAAGCCCTATAGAATTGGTCCAAGGCTAGCCAAGTGGGGGGGGGGGGGGGGGGGTAAATTGGTATTTTAAAAAATCTTTAGGCAAAGCACGAGTACAAACCAAATCACCACAAAAAAGTGCGAAAGAAATAAATGCGAAAGCAGTAAAAACAAGAACACAAGGGTTTATAGTGGTTCGGTCAACTCGACCTACGTCCACTCCCCGGAGGCGCCCTCCGAGTATTGCACTACAATCGTGACTCTCCTTTAGCCCCCACAGCTAGGCGGAGAAGCCTTTATAAACACCTCTTTTTGCCACACCCGGCAAGGCAGAGAACCTTCCTCCTTTTGCTTCCTCCTAAAGCAGGAAGAGAACCACGATCACTCACTGGAACTTACCTCTCCCAACCCTTCCGAGGACAAGAGACTCTAGGGAAGAAGAAGTGGAACAATGCTTGGAGCAACCCTTGTGAATCTCTCATAAGCTCCCCCTCACAAGATCCTCTCTCTCTCTCTCTCCCTCTCCCTCTCTCTCTCTCTCTCCTTTAGGTTTTCTCAGCTCAAGACAGCAGCCAAGGATGTTCAAAAATGTTGAACAAAAGCTCTTAAATAGAAGAGCTTTAAAGGAGCTCATTAATTACAAGTTGCCGACAATATCATCCAGGCCGATATGGACATCATTCTGGCCGATCAGTACAAATCCCATGAGATCAGCCAGGGCATCGCCCTGAATGCAAACTGGACGATTGAAAATTGGCTTGATCATCCCGGATGATATCACGATCGTCCAGGCTGATCAGTTCAAATCAGCGGAAATTTGTCCAGAGCATCGCCCTGAATTTGTGCTGGCCGATATTAATCATCCAGAAGTAACTAAGGGTATTTGAATAGATCGTCTTGGCCGATCCTGTGATCATCTAGGATGATGTGATCGTATCAATCATCCTTAATTACTTCCTTGATTTGTCTGATTAATTAAGGTATAATTATGAATATCGTCCAGGCCGATCCAAGATTATCCTGGCCGATTGCCAAAAATACAGAATACCTTCATTGTTTATGGCGGTAATATCTTTCTATTTTGAGCATATCGTCCAGGACGATACAATTATCATACAGGATGATTGACTAATGACGGCTGCCTTAATTAAGAACCCTTGATTAGAACTTCTGTTTTGAGCCCGATCGTCCAGGATGATGTAAATATCGTCCTGGCCGATTTGAGTATAAACAGAAATTCTAAGTCTCTCAAGTGTGTGTGTGTGTGTAGGGTTACTTTGCATTAGTCACACCAAAGATTACAATTGACTCAAGAGGGGAAAAATAAAATTACAGACTGACTCAACCCTAATCTACCCCATCTTGAGCTGGCTCCATTTTTCCATCCGATCTTTGATTCCTAAAAGGTCAGTAGTAAAAGATAGTCCAAGTCAAGAAAGAGTGTTTGCCAATCATCAAAACATAGTTTATAGACCTGAATTTGCAATAATCTCCCCCTTTTTGATGATGGCAAAACACTATGACAAGAATTTGAAAAATAGCAGTGTAACATACGGAATTGAAAGTGCAAATAATATCCTAAAACTACTCCCCCTTTTGACATCTCAAAAAGGAGAGAACCATGAACAAAAACAAACCACAAGATCCCCCTTTTTTTTAAATTAAGGCATGATGATGATGTAGTATTCCATGTGCTTGATTTTTAAAAATTTGTGAGTTAATGAATTAACAGCCTCAATAATCCAAAGAACAGTAGAATATTTTATCATGATTACCCTTAGGTTGGACTTTCTCTTAGGGTGAAATTGTCTTTAAAAATCAATGACCTAACTCAAAGAATCAATTGGATATGAGGAAAAAGAATCCATTCATCACTTGGTTTAAGAAAAAATATCTTATAGAATAATGACCCAATGTAAATTTGTCACAATCGCAAAACAATCGAAATCAAGCCTTTGATACATGAAAACTTCTAAGTTTTAAAGGATTTGAAAGGAGAGAGGAGCTTGCCTTTTAGTGGGCTCATTTTATGCCTCTTATCAATTAATTGGTGCTTATGCACATCTTTTGATTTTTGATATATAATTTTTCAATTTGGCGTCATTGCGCACCTTTTGTTGGCATCATTGGCCAATTTTTTTTTTTATTTTTGCAAGCTCCATTCCCTTTTATAACTCTTAAAAAGTTTTTAGTTGTGAGTATATCTTCTAGATATTAGAGAATAGGGGCTCTCTCTCTAACATAGAGAAGAATTATCCACAAAACAGAATCAATTAATTAATGACAAGAGTAACGAGGAATCTTGATGTGACAAAAAGACTTTAAGCATTATAAGTACAAGATAGATTTGCTTAAGTGAGTTTAGAAAGGATCTAAATTTCATACACAATCTTTAATTTGAAATAGATTTTTGATTAAAAAAGAAAACTATCCCACTAAAATAGGTTAGAGAAGGAGACAAAATCAACGAAATATTCTTTCCATCTAACAGATTAAGAGATGCAAAACATTTACTACAAATTCTCAAAAACAAAGACAAGGCATACGATATCATATCAGTGATGATTTTTTAAGGTTAAAAAGCATTAAAAACAAAGCAAGCCAAATCAAATAAAAAAAGAAAACAAAGTGAAAAAAAAAAGAACAAACAATTAAAGCAAATAGAAGATCAAGTTTATGCAGTTATGTCAATCACTCAATATGGTCCTTAAAGAGCTGAAAATATCGAAGGCTAGTGGTTTAGTAAAGATGTCAGCCAGTTGATTTTCAGTTGTCACATGGTGTAGCTCAATGTCTCCCTTAGTCACATGATCTCAAATTAAGTGATGTCTAATGTCAATGTGCTTAGTCCTTGAATGTTGGATAGGATTCTTAGAGATGCATATGACACTAGTGTTGTCACAAAAGATTGAGATGGTGCCTACAGGTAATCCTAAATCCAATACCTGTTGTTTCAACCAAAGGACTTGGGCCACACAACTTCCAAGAGCAATGTACTCAGCTTCAGCAGTGGAAAGTGCAACAAAATTTTGCTTCCTACTAGACCACCATGAGACCAAAGATTGTCCTATGATCTGACAAGTCCCTGAAGTACTTTTTCTATCAACCTTGCATCCTGTAAAATCAGAGTCAGAAAATCTAATAATCTAAAAAGAAGTGTTGTGTCTAGGATACCAAATCCCTATGCTTTGGGTCCCCAAAAGATATCTAAAAATTCTCTTAACAGCATTCAGGTGGGATTCCTTAGGGTTAGCTTGAAATCTAGCACAAAGGCAAACATTAAACATTATGTCGGGTTGGCTCGCAGTCAAGTAGAGTAAAGATCCAATCATGCCTCTGTACTTCTTCTGATCAACATACTTAACACTTGTGTCCTTATCCAATGGAACACTAGAAGTCTTGGGAGTATTGATTGGCTTAGATTTATCCATCTCATATTTCTTCAAAATGTCTTTATGTATTTTGTTTGATTAAGAAAAGTTCCATCATCCAATTGTTTTATGCTAAACCCCAAAAAATAGGACAACTCTCCCATCATACTCATCTCAAACTCTCTACTCATTGTTTTAGAGAACTCATCACAAAGTTTTTTATTAAGAGATCCAAAGAGTATATCATCCACATAAATCTGAAAAATGAATAAATCATCTCCAATTTTTCTAAGAAAAATGGTGGTGTCTACGCTCCCCTTAACAAACTCCCTTTCTAGTAAAAATGTGCTAAGCCTCTCATACCATGCTCTTGGTGCCTGCTTTAAACCATACAAAATCTTTTTTAATTTAAAAACATGATTTGAAAATTGGGAACTCTCAAAAACTTGAGGTTGTTCTACAAACACATCCTCTTTTATTTCCCCATTCAAAAATGCACTCTTGACATCCAATTAATAAAGCTTAAATCCTTTATAATAGGCAAAAGCTAATAGCACTCTAATGGCTTCCAATCTAGCTACAGGGGCAAATGTCTCCTCAAAATCTATCCCTTCTATTTGGTTATACCCCTTAGCCACCAATCTTGCTTTATTCCTAATTACCACTCCTGAATCATTCACCTTGTTCTTAAAGACTCACTTTGTCCCAACTACACTTTATCCCTTAGGTCTTTCTACAAGCTCCCAAACTTCATTCATAACAAATTGGTTCAACTCCTCCTGCATGGCTAAAATCCAAAACTCATCAGTAAGTGCTTGGTTTGTGTTGGTGGGTTCAGTCATTGAGATAAAGGCAGAGTGGTTCACCTCCTTCCTAAGTCCATGTATGGTCTTAACTCCACTAGAAGGGTCTCCTAAGATCAAATTCTTGGGGTGACTTATAGAGTATCTCCAATCTCTAGGTAAGGTCTGAGAAGGTCTAACCCTTTCCTCCGGATCTAAATTTTCTACTCCTTGGGTGACATCTCCTACTCCTTCTATGTTTTGGTGACTTGCTTCCTTCTCCAAATTTTCTACTCCACTAATAATCTCTCCAATATCATCATCATCCTCAACTCCATGCTTTTTAGGATCAGACTCATCAAATACTACATGGGTAGTTTCTTCCACCACTAAAGTTCTCTTGTTAAACACCCTAAAAGACTTTCCAACACTAGAATATCCCAAGAATACTCCTTCATCAGATTTAGGATCAAATTTTCCCAAGTGAGACTTCCCATTGTTGTGAATGAAAACCTTACAACAAAAGACATGAAGGTGGGAAAGATTGGGTGTCCTGCCCTTAAGGATCTCATAGGGTGTCTTTTCTAATTTGGCTCTAACTCTAACGTTCACCCTATTCAACACATAACAAGCTGTGTTAACCGCTTCATCCCAAAAGTATTTTGGAAGTGAATACTCAGCAAGCATGGCTCTAGCGGCTTCCACTAAGATCCGATTCTTCCTTTCAGCTACCCGTTCTGCTAAGGGGTCCTAGGAGCTAAGAAATACTGGCTAATCCCCTTGTCCTCACAAAAATCTTCAAAATTTTCATTCTCAAACTCTCCCCCATGATCACTATGGATGGTCAAGATCTCACAACCTAGCTTTTTCTGAATCCAAGTAGAAAATGTTTTAAATTTCTTAAAAAAAGACTCATTTTTATGTGAAAGAAATCTAGTCCAAGTGAACCTTGAGTAGTCATCAACAATCACAAAACTTGATGAGTTGAACAACAATCACAAAACTTTCCCTCCCAAGCTTGCAGTGCTAATGGGTCCAAACAAATCCATGTGCAGTACTTCTAAAGGTCTAGAGGTGCTAATTTCTTTAGTGGGATGAAAGGTGGAGTGGACTTGCTTTCCTAGTTGACAGGCATCGCAAAGGTAGTCTTTTGAAAACTTGAGTTTGGGGACACCTCTAACTAGGTCCTTTTGAGTCACTTTCCTAAGGGTTTTCATACTTGCATGACATAGTCTCCGATGCCACAACCATGAATCATAAATCACTATTTTTAAGCAAAATGAAGCAATACATTCAATGTTATTTAAATCAAGCATGTAAACATTGTTGATCCTCTTTCCCTGCAAAATAATGTTGTTACTTAAACTTACAATGCATGAATTTACAAAGAATTGCACAATGAAGCCTTTGTCACAGAGTTGACTGATGCTGAGTAGGTTGTGCTTCAATCCATCTACAAGCAAAATATTTTCAATCATAAGATTCTTGGAATTACCAATTATACCTACGCCTACCACCTTCTTGGTGGTATTGTCTCTAAGAGTAACCATGCCTCCAGTCTTGGACTCCAGTGAAACAAATTGATTGGCATCACCAGTCATATGTCGAGAGCAACCGCTGTCCAAATAACACATGCTCTCACGAGGTCTTTCGTGAGAGTCTACCTATAAAATTATCAAATGTTAGATTTAGGAACCCAAGCAGGTTTGGGTTCCTTCTTATGAAGAGTAGAATGCAATGAATGTTGGTATGGTGTGAATCATGCACCTTGGATCTCCACACCCAATGTGTACTATAGTGCACAGTGCAAGTGTGTGAGATGTGTCCTAGCATGCCACATGAAAAACATCTAACTCCAGAAAAAGGGTTTCTTAAATGGTTTGAGTTATAATGCCTCTTCCTAGGTTTTGGCTTTTGATCAAAAGTAGGTGTCATCCTAGTTTTCTTATATGCATCTAATTCATTGTGAATCTTCAACATGCTCTTCAATTAATTCATAATGTTTTTTGTCTAACTCATCAAATTCATCAAGTAGAGCCATATGATTTGAATCAATTATTGAATGATCTTTATGAATAACTTCATACTCTTTTTGTAAATTCACAAGTTTCAATTTTAAGTTAGCATGTGTTTTCTTGAGTTTCCTATATGATGCATGAATTTTTTTCAGAAACTTCAAGAAGTTGATCGTAAGAAAGTTCACATACCTCTTCTTGATCAAGGTAATCGTCAGCCATCAAGAATAACTTTATTATCTCATCTTCTAGTTCCGTCTCTGATGAATCCGATACAGAATCCGCCCAAAACACCTTTTGGAGTCTCTTCTTGTCCTTCATGAACTTGGGTTTCTCCTTACCCTTTCTTTTGCTTGAGTGATCTTGAAGTGTAGGATAATCGGCTTTCACATGTTCAGGCTTCCTGCATTCATAACAAACAATATCAGAAGATCCTTTAGAATATTTATTATCCTTACCTTTTCTCTAATGATGCTTTTGCTTCTTCCTTAGAAAGTTTTTGAATTGCCTCGAGATGAAGGCAACTTCATCGCTCTCAGACCCGGAAGAATCGGAGTCAGATTTGTGTGCCTTTAGTGCCACCATTTTATCTTGGTTTTTTTCGCCTGCATCAAGATTTCTTTGATTCACCCCTTGCTCATAAGCAATGAGTGAGCAAAGTAAGTTGTCAATCGAATACATGTTCAAATCCTTAGATTCAGTTATAGCAGTGATTTTAGTATCAAACGATGATTGCAAGCATCTCAACATTTTGTTTACTTTTTCAAAATTTGAAAGTTCTCTTCCTAAGGCATGCAAAGAAGTAACAATCTGAGTAAATCTTGTATGCATGTCAGAAATAGATTCAGAAGGTTTCATACAAAAAAGTTTGTAGTCATGCAAAGTATATTCAAGCGAGATTGTTTCACTTCATCAGTTCCTTCATAAGTAATGCATAACCTATCTCAAATTTCCTTACCAGTTTTGCAAGTGGAGACACGCATGTAATCCTCAGACTTTAAAGCACAGAAAAAATAGTTCAAACATTTTGCATTCAATTGAGCTAAATCTCTTTCATTGAAAGTCCATTCAGTAAAAGCAATTTCTGTTTTAACACCATTAATTTCACGAGAAGGTGGAGAATAACCTTTTTTGATAAGCATCTACATGTGATAATCAGTTGATTGTAAAAATGTTGACATGCGGGTTTTCCAGAAATCAAAAGGTAAGTTGTCAAACAAGGGATGTCGTGTAATTGAATAACCTTCAGTAGTGTTTCTATTCTCAAAGTTAGCCATGGATCAAATTCAAAAAGTTTTCAAACTTAAATTTTTGAATCCCTCTCTGATACCACTTGAGAGTTTGTTAGGGATGTTAAGCCCTAGAGAACTGGCCCAAGGCTAACCAAAAGGGGGGTGAATTGATATTTTAAAAAATCTTTAGGCAAAGCACGAGTACAAACCAAATCACCACAAAAACGTGTGGAAGAAATAAATGCGGAAGTAGTAAAAAAAAGAACACAAGGGTTTATAGTTATTCGATCAACTCGACCTACATCCACTCTCCGGAGGCGCCCTCTGACTATTGCACTACAATCCTGACTCTCCTTTAGCCCCCAAAGCTAGACGAGATGCCTTTACAAACACCTCTTTTTGCCACACCCGGCAAGGAAGAGAACCTTCCTCCTTTTGCTTCCTCCTGAAGCAGGCAGAGAACTTTGATCGCTTGCTGAAACTTACCTCTTCCAACCCTTCCAAGGATAAGAGACTCTAGGGTAGAAGAAGTGGAACATTGCTTGGAGCAACCCTTGTGAATCCCCTCATAAGATCCCCCTCACAAGATCCTCTCTCTCTCTCTCCTTTAGGTTTTTTCAGGTCAAGACAGTAGCCAAGGATGTTCAAAAATATTGAACAAGAGATCTTAAATAGAAGAGCTTCAAAGGAGCTCATTAATTGCAATTTGCCGGCAATATCGTCCAGGCCGATATGGACATCGTCCTGGCCGATCAGTACAAATCCCATGAGATCAGCCAGGGCATCACCCTGAATGCAAACTGGACGATTGAAAATTAGCTTGATCGTCCCGGACGATAACACGATCGTCCAGGCCGATCTGTTCAAATCAGAGAAAAATCGTCTAGAGCATCGCTCTAAATTTGTGCTGGCCAATATTCATCGTCCAGAAGTAACTAAGGGTTTTTGAATAGATCGTCCTGGCCGATCTTGCGATTGTCCAGGACGATGTGATCGTATCAATCATCCTTAATTACTTTCTTGATTTATCTAATTAATTAAGGTATAATTGTGAATATCGTCCAGGCCGATCCAAGATCGTTCTGGCCGATTGCTAAAAATACAGAATACCTTAATTATTTATGGCGGCAATATCTTTCTGTTTTGAGCATATCGTACAGGCCGATACAAGTATCATCCAGGAAGATTGGCTAATGACAACTGTCTTAATTAAGAACCCCTGATTAAAACTACTATTTTGAGCCTGATCATCCAGGACGATGTAAATATCGTCCTGGCCGATTTGAGTAAAAATAGAAATTATAAGTCTCTCAAGTGTGTGTGTAGGGTTACTTTACATTAGTCACACCAAAGATTACAATTGACTCAAGAGGGGAAAAATAAAATTACAGACTAACTCAACCCTAATCTACCCCATCTTGAGCTGGCTCCATTTTTCCGTCCGATCTTTGATTCCTGAAGGATCAGTAGTAAAAGATAGTCCAAGTCAAGTAAGAGTGTTTGAAAATCATCAAAACATAGTTTATAGACATGAATTTTCAACACACCTCAATAATAACACCATTCAACTCAAACATCCAATCAATAAGAAGCTTATCTATATAGTGAAAAGCCATCAACTCCACCTGTGAACTATTCCAGTGAGTAACACTCCATCTAGCTGCAACAATCAATACACCAAAGCTATCACGGATAACTATACCAATTCCCCCAGCATTCGATCTATAAAGAGCTCCATCTACATTTATCTTCAACCAACCTGTACAGGGAGGACACCAAGAAGGAGTAAACAATCCAAAGGAGTGAGAGTGTCATGTTACTCCATGGGGGATGAAAAACAATCCTTATTGAGATCTTCAAAAATATTCGCTGCCATGAATACAAACGTACATCAGCTCTTACCATGCTTAATGGAATTTCTAATTATCCATAATTGATAAGTAGCATAACAGTATAGCAACACCAAACTGTCCTTAACATCAGCATGACCCTTCAATGAATGTTGCAGTCCTGTTAAGGAAGAGAACCAAGGGGTTGTAAATCTCCATCTATCCAGAATATCTAAAGTGTCCCGTAGCTGTTTACATCTAGTTGTGATATGGTAAATATCCTCAATCTTTTGGAAACTAATAGGGAAATTAAAATTTACCTCTAGTCCACATGCATACAACCAAAATTTTGTTGGAACAATGCCTTTGTATATCCTCCACTAGAATAGTCTCTCCCAAGGCCTTAACCTGATCTTAAGAATAGTGCAAATTGAAGAGTTTAATGGACTTTTCAAAACCTATTATAACTAGCAACCAAAATTGAAGAGTTTAATGGACTTTTCAAAAGTTCTAAACAATCTGAACTCATATCATTCCTAATTGAGATTTCACAAATTCTTTCAACCAATAATTTTCCAAAACAGACAAGTAATTTTTGGCTTATCCCATACTCTCTCCACCATGATGAATTCAGCTACTGTCAAGCTCTCAATTACTTCAATGTCACAAAAAGTAGGCCATACAAAAATAGCTCTATCCAATATACATATATGATTTAAAACATCAATCTCCCTGCCATTGAATACCTTCTAGTAAATGCAATAACTCAAATTGTTAGCGCGTTCACATATAATCTTCAAGCAAATTAGGTCCCCACGCTTAAACTTTTGATCCCAAGGCCAATCACCATACTTCTTCCTCATACAATGCTGAAAGAGGTCTATTGGCTTGTTGATAAAATCCCAAGTAATCTGAGCACACAAAGGCCTAATCTAGTTAGCACTAGCATGAAAGTCAAGTCCTCCCATGTGTCTTGGTCGAGTAATACTTTCCCAAGAAGCATAATAGAGACTTCCATGATTAGAACCCTTGTCCCAATGGAAACTATGACATAGATTTTAAATGTCATTTAACACATTTTTTAGGACTAATGTATGGGTCATCATATACACAAACAAAGGAAGCAACACAAAATTGATTAAGATGATTCACCCCATCAATGAAAGATGTCTAATACCCTATGCCAAAGTGTTAGCTCATGCTTTTGTGTAGTAGTGAGGTAAATCAGCCTTTGTCAACCTCCTCAAAGCAAATTTAATGCCTAAATATTCCATCTCCTCAACCTTACGATAGTCAGTAAGCTTTGCTAAATGGGACTTTATGGAAGAGGACACCAATTTACTGAATAAAATAACATACTTTCTTCGATTAACTCTTTGGCTCATCCATAAATAATTATCCTCTAGAATAGATATAACCTTCTTTATATTTGGGATGGAAGCACCTGAAAATATCAAAATATCATCATCATAAAGAAGATGGGAGATAGGAGGTCTTCCCCACACTGATAGAAATGCCCAACTCCTGAAAGTTCAGATGAAAATGTAAGTACAACATTTCTGAATAAAAGATGAACAAATTGGGAGATAACGTACACCCTTGATGGAATCCACAATCTATTGCAATCCATTATGTAAGATGTCCATTAATTAGAATGGAAAACCTTGGATCTTGAACACAATTCAACATGCATAAGAAAATTTTTGGAGGAAACCCGATTCTCCTTAGAACAAGCTCAAGTGTCTTCCAACTCATCTTATCATATGCTTGTTCTATATCCACTTTCAAAGCCATAAGCCCTTTGTATGAAGTAGAAAATTTAAACTTATTCATTAATTCCTACCCCAATAAATAATGTTTAGAGATTGAACACCCTGGGACAAAGGCAGCTTGTTCCTCAGAAATCAACATAGGTAAAACCCCCTTGACCATGTTAACTAAAACCTTAGCAACAATCTTATAGATTGTTTGACAAAGGATGATTAGTCTAAATTTGGAAGGATGATTAGGATTCTTAACCTTAGGAAATAAAATCACAATATTTTCCTTCCAAAAAGGATCAATACAACTAGTGGAAAAAAACTCCAAACAAGCATTAGTTACTTGCTCCCCCACTATTTCCCAAAAAATCTCAAAGAAAGAAGCTGTGACACCATCTCGTCCAGGTGATCTGTTACGACCTAGTGAGCATATCACATTCCAGATTTCCTCCCTCGTGACATCACTGTCCAAGACTTCAGCAAATTGTGCCTTAAAACTTCTTTGGGTCTCAAAAGAAGGCTAACCATCCTCCAAAATAGCCTACCCACGCCATTTCTGATCAAAGAAACCATAAATTAATCTAGAAATCTCCTTCTGTTGCATTATTAAGTTCATGTCTGGTAGTTTCATAGAGTCAATCTAATTAGACCTCCTCCGAGCAGATGCCATAAAGTGAAAAAAATGAGTATTCCTATCCCCTCTTCAAGCCATTTAACTTTAACAAGTTGTTTCCACCTAGTCATAATAAGAACAAGTTTTCCATTCAATAACTTCTCCTTATACTTTAATGATTTAGTTTGAACCTCAGAAAGTCCACACTGTAAACATTCAATTTCCCGCAAAGCTTTAATTTCCCTATCAAATTTCTCCTTCAACTGATTAAGGATTTTTATCTTATTTTTACTCCAAAAGAAAAGTTCCTTAAGAGACCTCTAGCACTTTTTTTGGAGCTTGGAAGCTTCATTTCCCATATCTTCCACCTTCCATTTATCCCATACAAACTGTCAAGCTTTTAGATAGCTAGCTCAGTTGTCTTTAAACTTGATCTAGTGAGAATAAGCTATTCTCAATTCCCCTTGGATAGTACACAAAATTGGGCAATGGTCAGATGCCAATCCTTATTGTTCGTTTAAGTGAATGCAGGAACAGAAAACTCAAGGTCCAACAAGTCATTGGCATCTATAAAATCTTCCATTTAACTTGCAACCGAAGAGTAATGGAAGGCCTTACCACCCTTCTTATCATCCTGTGACAGAAACAATTGAAGTTTCCCCCAACCAACACAAGGGATCCCATTATATGATACCTAAAGATATCATTCCAAACTTCTTTCCTAATCTATCTATGCTTATTGGCATAAATAACCGCTACCTACCAATCAATATATTTATCAATTTGAAACCTTCCTATAGTACATTGATTAGTTTGAAAAGTAATTTGAAAGGAAGCCACATTACTTTTCTAGATTACTGGAATACCACTCGATCTGTCATTAGCCGGCTGGAAAGCAAACTCCCAATTTTGTTCCACAATCTTATTAATATCTTTTCTAGAGAAAGAATCTATCTTTCTCTCAAGTAACCCAAAAAAAAAACTAACATTATACTCCCAAATGAGGTGTCATAAGTAATTACCCATCTCCTTCTTATGAGCACCTCTACAATTCGAGCATATTAGGCTATACATTAATTCACTAGAGGGGATGCGTCCCCACCACTCATATTTTCATAAAAATTACCTTGATATGGGTAAGAAGCCACTCAATCCATAATAGCACCACCTCTTTTCTTGCAACTTAAATTATCTATTACAGTAACCAATTGCTCTCTGGAAGAGGCCACCAAATCAGCCTCCAATACACTCCTTCTCCTAGCGAAAGGTAACTTCTTTAAAGAGTCAAGATGAGGTAATTCTTTGGCAAAAAGAGCCTTAAAATTTCTGTCCTATTTTCTCTTAGGCTTCAGCAGTCTAGCCTTTCTAGGATTGCTATCAGAAAAATTTTTAACCTTAAGAACCAATAGTTGGGAAGGAGACTTCACTGTAGTAGGATCTTACCAATTCCTTAGCTTCATCGGCCTCTGTGAATGGGATTGTATCGCCACCCGATGTTACACAACTACCAATAGGCATCTCACCAATTTGCTTCTTACCCGACACTTTAATCTTAATATTCTGTAAATGGGATTGCATCAAGCTGCCCCGAGTCACACAACTTCCAATCGACACCTCACCAATTGGCTTCTCACTTGACACTTTAACCTCAGCATTATCCCGAGCTTTGTGAACTTTTCATTCAAACGGGCTTATTAGTAATAATATGATAAGCAAGCCTGATGTTAATAGCTTGTGATTTATACCCAGATCTAGAATTATTAAAACATCTTCTCCTCGTAACCACAATCCACTCCCCATAGTCTATGTCCCCAACCGTGGATTGATCCTGAGATGAGCTAGCCTCCTCTTTCAACTTCCCTTTTGTCAAACTAGATTCTGGACAACACTCAGCCACCGAGCATACTAAACCTCTTTGTGTTGAACCATTACCACTCAGTTTTTTCTGCTCACCTTTAACGTTTTGATCATGCTGCATAGGTTGAATGCAAACCTCCTTGCTCAAATAAGCCTTATGCCCAACTTTCCCACACCCAAACAAATAAATGGTAAACCTTCATACTCTATTGGCTGGAAGAAAGTCCCTCCCAAGCCTTGTACCCAAACCCCTTTTGGTAACTATTTAGCCAAATTTACTTGCACACAAATACATGCAAAGGCACATCTATTGCACGACTTTGTCTAATCATTCCATAAACAAAGGTTCTCCAATACTCACAGCCAATCGAGCTAAATTAATTTCATCCCAATACTCCAGAGGCAAGTTTGGAAGCCGTTTCCAAACCAGAGATGTTAATCCTTTCAAGGATTTAGATGATAAACCTGTAGTCCATTGGTCCACCCCAACAATCTACCCTGCAATATACCATGTCCTTCTAATCAGTATATTATTATGTGCTTCCATGTTATCAAACCAACAAAGAAAGCAATCAGAACACATTGGCATAATTTGTGTAAGGCCAAGATGCCCCCATTTACATTGAAGCTCATTCTACACCACCCAAAAAGGAAGACGACATCGCAACAAACTCCCGACTAATGCCCTGTTCAACTTTTCTATATTCCCCCTGGCCTTATTTAGATCCAACCTCACCAATCCATCCCCCCGTAAGAAGCTTTCTACATTATGTGACAAGCTTAATTTGATTGTCATTGAATTCTTCAAAGCATTAGATACGACCCCATTTCCATTAGCTCCCCTCTTAACATACAGGGAAGGCCCAGAATTCCACAACAGCTGCTGTGGGGATAATTCCTTCATTGAGGCATTCATACAAGCAATAGATGCTCCTCCAGAAGTATTAAGTAAGTCATTACTTCCAGTACCTATACCTTCACCATTCATTAACTGATCAACATAGTTCCCCTCAACTATATTCCCAAATACGCCAAAATTGACCCTAGCCTTCTATAAAATAGTATCAAGGTCCATGAGGACCTCATCAGAATTTTGACTTGAAGAAGCATTAACCAGGTTCCCAATTCTTCATATATTTCCAAATGTAAAATGTACATTTTTAGGTTCAAACATTGGATTGTTTAATATTCTACTCACATCAATCTGTTCTTTGAAGTAATCTTCACCTTCTCATCAGAATTCATTAGCTCAACTTGCTTCAAATCGGCACCAATGCAGCCATCAGGTCTCAAAATAGTAGCAACACTGTTCTTGACCATCAATTCTGGTAAACCAGCACATTCTATCACCTCCTTAGGAGATTCCACATCCTCACAATCACCAAGAATTTTCATATCCTCATCCTGAAAAGATGAATCATGAAGTGACATTTCTTGATCAAACTTCTCCTAACCCACAAGATTTGGCTCAACATCCAGCCCATCACTGGATGCTATATAGCAATGAGACCTTACTCCTCTAGCTTTAACTAGCGACCGAACATAAACCAGGCACTTCCCTTTTACCCCAATATATGCCAAACCACTAGAACCAGCAAACGTGAACCTTCGATCACCACCTATCCCACCACTATTAACAACCCTATCTTCCAAACTACTCCCACCATCCGTATTCCTCCCTTCGCCATTATTTATAACCCTAGCTTCCAAATTGCTCCCACCATCCACATTCATCCCTATGACACTCCTCATGGGGTGATGGGAGGGTGAACGACAGTCACCCCCTACCATATCCCCATAGCTTTTGTGATTTTGTTGTGGAAGTTCAAGAGGATTTTTTCTCTTGAGCGAGATTGTAGGAGGAGAGAGAGAGAGAGTTTGAAAGTAAGGGGAAAAGGCCGGCTCTCTTGGGAGAGAGGCTATTAGGTCAAGTTTTCAAGGTAGTATGCCTTCTCCATGAGGGAGAAAAAGATTTGAGATTTTCTTCCTATGAAAGGACTCCAATTCTCTACCATCTCCAGGAGTGAGAAAAAGGATTCGGGGTTGCCCACTATCCTGAGGAGGGAGAAATAAGATTCAAGGTTTACTGTCATCTCCGATGGAGGGGACATAGCTTCCAACACTCTGCCACACCAGGCTTTAAAAAACTTTTAAAAAATGATCAATGACACATTTTTGAAAATTTTAACATTGTGGAGGGTTATTCAATAAACCGTCCACCTTTATTTGATAATATACCTTTTAACATTTGGAAAATTTGCATGTCTACTTTCTTACAATTTATAAATTATCGCATGTGGATGTTAGTCCAAGAAGGATATTCTGCACTTTTTCATTTTGTGAATGACATCAAAATTGAACTATCATTTAAAGAATGGAGTAATGAGGATAGGCATTTAGCCTAACTGAATGCAAAAAATTTAAATAATTTCTTCTATGCATTGAATTCTAAAGATTATATGTGTATCCACTTGTACCACAAAGAAAAATATTTGGGATAAACTATTCATAACCTGCAAAGGAACTAGTGAAGTAAAATAGTTTAGGCTAAATATTCTACTTTATAACTACAAACTATTTCACATGAAACCTAGCGAATCAATTTCTAAAATGTATACTAGGTTTACACAAATAGTCACATCCCTTCATACATTAGGTAGAAAACTTACAAATTCCAAAAAAGTCAATAAAATTCTATGTTGTCTACCTAATTCTTATGATGAAAAGATAACTGCAATAATTAAAGCTAAAGACTTAAATATTTACTCGATTGATAATTTGCTTGGACCACCCATTGGCTACGAGTAAGGAGTGAGTCAAAGGCAATATGATGCAGGAAAAAAGAAGAAGGAGAGAACTATAGAACTAAAAGAAAATGATTATGACAGTAACAGTTATGTAGCGGAGGATGACGACATCGCCTTAATGACATGGTAGTTCAAGAGCTTTTTGAATAGGATATGGCAGTTTAAGAGTTTTTTAAAAAGGAAACATAGGCATCTTCAATAGCATTTGAGTAGAGGTCAAAAATGTTAAAGTTTATTCTAACACTATTTGCCACAAATGCAAGAAATTAGGTCACCTCCAAACTGACTGTCCCATCCTGAAGACTCACATGATCAAAAGAATGGTAAGGAGAAGCTAAAGTTCAAGAGGGGCAATGAAAAGACAGAAAAAGCTTTCTAAGAATTCTTAGAATTAGAAGTAGAGGAGGAGATAACATACTTGTGTCGATAATCTTGATCAATCAAATTAATATGAGGTATGTAAACATTGCTATGACGAATTACTCAGTAGTTTTTAAAATATTCATGATTTGTATATGAAGCTAAAAAAGATGCATACTAGTCTTAATACTGAAGTGTCTACATTGCAAAAAAACATGCTAGTTTTATTACCAAGCATTCTAATTTCAAGAATGATCACATGACCTTGCTTGATGAGTATGATGTCTTAAGGAAGAAGCATATCGACTTAACTAATGCACAAGAATTGCTGATGACATAACATCTTGAACTAGAGAAAGTATATAAAGTATTAGAAGCATCTGAACTAGAAATAGATGGTAGGGAGCATGCATTGAAAATTTAAATGTCCTTTCTTGGAAGTGCAAAATAATTTTTGGAAGGAAAACTAACTGCACTTAAGAATAACAAACTATCACCTACCTTAGAATAATCTCATAAGCCCTCAACATAGCATGCATCACATAAACATAGGAGAAGGTACCATAACCCACATAGGTTAGTAAATCCATTTTGTGGTGTTTTTTTTTGGTAAAACCCGCTTAGGGGCCTATTCGTTAGTATAAAAAATGATTACAAGGTTCTTAAAGGGAAGCTTCATCTCACTATTGTTCAAAAGAGCTACAAAAAAAAAAAGTCAAAAGAAAACCTATAAGTTGATGGTTCCCTATTATAAAATTAACAAAATTTCCTAGTAATATTCTAGGGAGGCCAGAAGCCTTCACCCCAAAAAGGATTAAAATAATCTAAACTTTTGACATAATCTTCATACAAAAAGTATCCATCTTGTCCACCAAATCCTTAATCATTAAATCTGCATGAGAAATAGACTTCAAAAATAAACCATGTAAAGATAGATATAGAAAGAAATATAAATTATCCAAATAAGAAACCAAAGGATGCAGAAATGTCTGTTGGAAGCCTCAAGGAGCTTACCGGCACCATAGAGACAAAGATACTAAGAACTACTATAGTCTTCAACAAAGTTGGAATTAAAAATATTAAAGTAATGATAAATGCAAATTAGAACTAATATAATTCATATACATGTTAAGATCAAGTAATTAGAGAGATTTGAGTGAAATAAAGTATAAGGATTCAACCATTTGTGCCAGAAATTGTGATCCCCTGAAATATGCAACCTAGGGAACAAAATATGTAACAACATAATTCCAATAGAATGAAGAATCCTAGTTTAAAGAAAATCCTTGGAAGGGTACCCAAAATTAACACCATTCCCATACTAGCCAATCATAATATGATTGAGAGAAGTAAATAGATCAAAAATGAATCTGGACCCATGACACTTCCACTTAAAAAAACCAGAGAATAATAATATTAGTTTTACTTAGGGACCTAAACTTTACAACAACAATAATAAAAGTCCAAACAATCCTGTAGATATAATAACTGGCAAAAGTGAAGAAAATACATCAAGCAGAAAGTAAACCACCCAATCATGCATGATACTAATAATTTTGGTATAGGTCTTACAAAATTTAGAGGTAAACATATTGTCAAAATATAACCAAACTTTAAGAGAAACAAGACCATGGAAAAAAATGATTCAAATTCTCAGTATGATAACAACATTGGCAATTGGAAATAATATAAAAACCTTTTCTCATCAAGATAGTACCAACATGTTGCAACCCATGACCCCGAGTTTGAGATTTTGATGATGACAAATAATGTCATTTGAATTATCTATTTATTGAATATTATTTTGTTTAATATTGTCCGTGAGTACTAACATTTGAGAAAGATCAAAAGCTACTCAGGACGACATGAAGACTCAAGAATGGGTAGATTAGGAGTATGAGTATGACAATATGTTTTGTTATTTATTTTATTTTTGTTTTCTTGAGTCTGACCAAAAAATGCATAGAAGTCTGAGCAACCATGCACACACATAGGGGGAGAGTTTTTTTTAAAAATGAAAAATTTAGAGATTTTCTTTCTCTGTAGATCGTACTGTACGATGTGATTTCATACCGTACAATCAAAGTTTTGTAGGACGATTCTGTGAATAGATCGTACCGTACGAATAAATATCATACTGTACGATATGTTCAAATCCAAAACCCTAGCCATTGTTTAACTTAAGTAAGTTATTTTACGCCGTTTATACTGTATGAACACTTTTGTACTATATGATTTATTTTAAATACTTAATTTAACCTATGATTAGTGCAAGAAATCCAGACTTAATTATAATTTGAACATCATACTGTACAAACTCATTTGTATAATACGATGAACAGAGACGAATTATAATCGTCCCGGGGATTGTCCTGGACGATCTCTTCATTTTTGTCTCATCGTACTGTACAATGTCAATCGTACCAAACGATGAACAGAGACGACATTTGATCTTCACGACTATCATCCTGTATGAACAATATTGTTGTGGATCGTACTGTACGATTTAATATCTTACTGTAAGAATTTTGTACTGTTCATACCACTTCGTACCAGAACGAAGTTTGTTTATACATATCGTACTGTGCGATTAGAAACCATACTGTACGATAGTAATGGCTACTTTGAGATTTCAGGGATTTTGGAGCCCATTTTTATGTATCAAAATTGTAATGTTTTCAGAGAGTGAACCAGAGAGGAGAACGTGGTTAGAGAGGGATTCTGAGGGAGAGAGCTCTTGAGAAGTTCTTTAGGGTTTGAGAGAGGAAGGAGAAGGTGAGCGTTGTGAGGGAGAAGAGGTGTGAGGGAGATTACATGGTTGCTTCGAACTTGCAGCATCTTGTTCCTCCTGTGGCCCTAGAGAAATTTATGGGAGGATCTCCAAGGGAAGGCTCTTCTACATCCGTGACCTCAAGGTACTCTGCCTTCTCCAGGAGAGAGAAAAATGAGAAGGTTCTCTGCCGTTGCCAGGAGGGTGAAAATAGAGTTTGGCACTCTGCCACACCGGGTTTGTGAAAGGGAGTAATGTAAGGGCTTCTCCGCCTTGCCAAGGGGGGCAAAAGGAGAGCTATTTCTTGTAGTGAAATACTCGGAGTGGACTCCGGGGAGTGGAGGTAGGTCATGGTTTGATCGAACCATTATAAAAATTCGGTGTCCTTTTTCCTTATCATTTTTATTCTTGCGTGCATTTTTATTTTCAATATAACTGCTTGGTGAAATATTGTGATTCAACAGGATTCCATTGTTGCACGTTGTTTTTCATGTTAAAACCTTAAAAAATATCAAAAATATTAGAACTCTTGTTGAGGTTTTATTTATTGCTATATATCTTTCACAATTCACCCCCCTCTTATCCATCTAGTAATTTCAGAACATATAGTTATTAAAAATTCTCCAAACTACTATAGAGTAAGAAGCCGAGATACCTTTTTGCCAAATGGAAGTGAAAATATTAGACTTAGGTTGCAGATTCCTTGTTGATGAGAGAGAAGACTCCAAGTTTTGCGTGAAGAGAGAGAAAGTTCAACAGAATTTTGAAATTTTGCATTCCCGCAAAATTCGTTCGCCACTGATGGCGACGGAAGGTCGCCGGACCCCTTCCGGTGCCGGTGATAGTCGTATCCCAACTACGTCTTCTATCAAAATATTGTCTTGGAGTAAGCATGGTGTTTCGCCTCCAACTTTTGGAGATGCAAGTATGATGTTCGAGTGAGAAAATAATTTGAGGTTTAAATCTGCTAAACCTCTTGTGATCAATGAACGCGGTTATCAATCTCCAAAAAATTTTTCTGAATGTGTTGGCAAAGGGAAGAATATTTTGTTTGAAGAGAAGAACTTTTTTTCAGAAGGATTCTTACAGTTTTGAAAATGCTGCTGCTAGTGGAAACAGGGGAGATCTGGAAAATGAATGTTTATTGGATGAAGGAAGAAATTCTGTAACGAAGTTGGCTATGAAAATGATTAATGTTCCCATGAGTAAAAATATTGAGTTATCTTCGGATATTCTCAATAATGTGGAAGAAATGGATGAAGGACAAAAGAAGATTGAAGATCTGAAGAGGGTCAGAGAATTTGAATCAGCAATCTTGGGTAATTGTGTTGATAAAGGAGAATTGGATTCGTCCATCCCCCATCAACCGATCAAGACAATTTTAAATGTATGGAACTCCAAGCCTAATTTCAAAATTATTGATTTTGATTATGGGAATGATTTTGCTGAGGATGGTGCTGTTAAACTTCATCAACAAAATGAGTTGGAGAATTCTGGAAGATTGAAGAAGGCTTTGGTCGTCAAGGTGTTTGGTGAAATGATTCCTTATCATGTTATTGGTGCGGAGTTAAGGAAGCAATGGAACCGATTTGGTAGATTCCATATGACTCTACTAGCTAGGAGGTGGATGGGTTCTTTGTGCTTTTGAGGAACAAGAAGCTATGGAATCTGTTTTAAACAATGGCCCCTGGTTTGTTAACGGTTATGTTATTGGTTTGGACAAATGGTCACTAGAATTTAATCCTTCTTCACTAAAGGGACTTACAACTCCCATTTGGATTCGGCTTCCGAACCTACCTCTACAATGTTGGGACAGGATTAATGTTTGCAGGATAGCCTCAAAGGTTGGAGTACCTTCTCTAATCGATGAAAATATGTTTCAATGGGGGAGGCGTGAATATGCAAGAGTTTGTGTTAGAATCAAACTTGAAGGCAAGCTACCGTTAGGAGTATGAGTAGAAGGAGCACTGGGAAGATTTTATCAGAAAGTTTGTTATGAGAAACTTCCTATCATTTGCTTAAAATTTGGAAAGATATGACACTTGGAGAAATTCTTTCAGGTGAGCAAGGAGGTACCTGGGTAGATTTTTAGTAAATCTCTATGAAAGCCTGTTATAGAAAAAACTACTGTTATGAACAAGAAATCAGATGCATAACCTGTAGAAAATGATGCTCTCAAGGACAATAAAGATGGATATGGTCCATGGGTACATGTTAACTTGGGAAGAAGAAAGGCAGAAATTACAGATTGCAAAACAACCGAACTTGGCAGAAAGTTCCAGGGAAGAAAGTTATAGAAGATGAAGATGAAATCCATATAGATGCACCTTTATCGGGGAACCAGAGAAAGCTTGAAGTGGTTAAAACAAACTTGAATTCAGAAGAGAAGTTGCTGATATCCAGTAATCTAGGTGAAGAAAAGGAAGTTCCAGAAAAAGGAAAAAGTTTTAACAGCTGTTCAATAGCTGTTGAAAAATCTAATCAATTCGATGCAGTGGTTAATTTAGAGGAGGAGGGAGAAATTATTGAAGGTAGAAATGAAAATCCTGTGGTGATTGCAAACTCAAAGATTAATTCTAAAGAAGGATTTATTGAAGAAGGTTCAAGCAGAGATATTATAGAGGATGATTTCAACTTTTCAGGAGAAGGATCAAACAAGACAAGGACGAAGGGGACTAAGCAGTTAAAAGGCTTAGGACCTATCAAACTGAATTCTAGAAGCAGGAAATTGGAAGGAGATGCTAAATCAAGGGCGGGGAACCTCTTCCCCTTAAATCATTAATGTCATCCATTGGTTTTTGGAACTGTAGAGGAGCTAGAAAGGTGAAAGCTTCTCTTTATGCAAAAGATTTCATTAAAGATTTTGGAGTTTTTTTTCTTGGCTTAGTTGAGACTAAGCTTACTGTTGTGGATTTAAAAGTAGTGAATTCCATAGTTGGAGTAGGTTGGGACTTCTATCAAGTTCCTTCGGAAGGATGCTCTGGAGGAATTCTAGTGATTTGGAGGAAGGATATGGCCACTTTTAGCATGCTGGAATCTTCTAACCAGTTTCTTATTGGAGATCTTAATGTTTTCAATAAGGGCACATGGAGAATTGCTACAGTTTATGGAAACAATGATATGTACAAAAGGAGGAGGTTATGGGAGAGATTGGACCATCATTTGACTAATGATTTCCCAATGGTTATAGGGGGAGATTTCAATTGTCTCTTGTCTAAAGAAGAGAAGAAAGGAGGGAGAGGCTTTGTTTTTGGTTTGGGCCCGAAAGAAATGAAGTCTTTTATTATCTGCAATGATTTGCATGAGGTGGCTGAAGTTGGTCCCAATTTTACTTGGTGTAATAATAAGAAAGGTGCAAAGAAGATTCTTGAAAAGCTGGATATATGCCTAGTAAATTCAGCAGCATTCAACTCATCTCATAGACTGATGGTGAGAAATTTAGTAAGGATGGCTTTGGACCACTGTCCGATATTACTAAATCTGTTAAAATTCAATCCTCCAAACAGGAAAAGTTTGAAATTCGAAGAGATGTGGACCTCTTTACCGGCTTCAGTTGGTGTTGTGAAGAATTCTTGGAAGAAGAAGACTATGGGAGATCCTCCTCATGTTTTAAATAAGAAACTTAAGAGGACTTTAAAAGATTTGCATTACTGGAGTAAAAATAAATTAAAGGTTCTTAATCTGGCGAAAGAAGATCTGAAAGATGAAGTTTTAAAACTGCAGGATATTGAAGCTGAAAGTGGTAATAACTAAGAAGAAATACTTTGGTTAATCAAGGCAAAGATGGAAGAATTAAATTCAGTCATGTCTAGACTTGATTCATGGTGGAACAAAAGAGCAAAAGTCAACTGGTTGGTGGATGGAGATACAAACTCTAAGTTCTTTCAATCATACGCTAGTGGGAGGAGGAATACAAACTTTATCCATAAAATCAAGGATGAACAAGGAGCAATGGTTGAAGATCAAAAATAGGTTGAAGATGTTATTTTTTGGTACTTCAACAACAAATGGTTTGAGAGAAACTGTGTTCTGGATAATTGGCCTGATTCCATATCATCGCTAAGTGATGAAGAGAGGGAAATTCTTAACAAGGAATTTTCTTTTGAAGAATTGGAAGAAGTGATCAAGAAGCTAGGGAGGAACATTGCTCCTGGGAAAGATGGTATGTCTTACTCCTTTTTTAGGCATTATTGGAATATTATCAAAATCGATCTTTGTGAAGATGTTAATCATTTTTTTAAGCATGGTAAAATGAATGAAAGTTGGAAAGCCAAAAATATTGTGTTGATTCCTAAAGTAAAAAAAAAATCCAATTTCTCCTTCTAATTATATACCAATTAGCTTATGTAATTCGATTTATAAAATTGTGGCTAAAATGATTCTCAATAGAATATTATTGGTAATTCCAAAAATCATTTCGTTGGAGCAAGGAGCTTTTTTGAAATGAAGATCTCTCTCTGATCACATTCCAGTGGCACAAGAAGTTTTTCATAAATTTAGACATTCCAAATCTTCTAAGGGAATGGTTGCTTTTAAAATAAATATGGAGCAAGCTTATGACTCCATTGGATGGCAAACTTTGGTGAAAGTTTTAGAATACTTTAAATTTCCTATCATTTTTTCTTGTAATGGGGCTAAGATTTCACATTTATTGTATGCCGACGACATTATTATATTATCCAATGCTCAAGACAAATCGATCAAGATCATCAAATGAATTCTTATGGATTTCTGCGGATGGACAGGTCAAAAACTGAATGTGGAAAATCTGGAGTACTTTTTGGACTCTCTGTGAAGACTAGAAGGAGGAGGAAGGTTTGTAAAACTATGAATTTGAGAGAGATTAAAGAATTCTGTTATTTGGGAGTCAAGGTGGTGCTTAGAAGATTGCATAAAGCCGACTTTCAATTTCTATTAGATAAAACTTTGAGTATGCTTGGAATTTGGGGTGGTAAGCTATTCTCTTTAGCCGGGAGAATAACCTTGGTAAAATCAGTGTTACTTTCATACCCAACTTTCCACTCTACAAATTCTATGGTTCCTAAGAAAGTGCTGTACGAAATTGATAAAATATGCAGGGAATTCATATGGAGAAAATGTGATGGTAATGCAGGCCTGCATTATGTTAACTGGGAACTTATGTGCAGACCAAGAGTTTGTGGTGGACTTGGCATCAATTCCTTCTCTAAGCATGCAGGGCCTTTGAGGGCTAAAATAGCTTGGAGATATATTCAAAATGAAGATTCTCTGTTGCACAAGCTTTGGTTCCCTAAGTATGGAAGGTTCATAGAAGGACAACCAACTAACAGAAATGGATCTGTATCTTGGAGATTGATATGCAATGGAAGCAAATTCTTGAAACCAATTATTAGATGGACTGTGGGGAATGGAAAAACTATCAAAGCATTTGAAGATGTTTGGGTTTTAGACAAAAGATTTATCAACTGGCCAACTTTTGTAAACATCACGGAAGGAAGCAGCTTCAAGTTAATAATTTCTTACATGATGGCATTTGGAACACAGACAAGTTGAAAGAATTCTTTGGAGATGATCTAATTTATATTCTCTCTTCTACTGAGATACACAATGGAGAAGATAGAATTGAGCTTATACATAAACTTTCAGGCAAAACTATCACAGCTCTTGCAGCTGAAGCCACTGTTTCTAAAAAAACAGAGGACACAACCTGGACCATTTTCAAGAAAATTAAGTTAAATCAAAGAGTCAAGTTATTCTGGTGGAGACTGATTCAGAATGCAATTCCAACTTGTCAATTTCTATGCTATAGAAGATTACAAGAATATGATAAATGTCCTAGAGGTTGTGAAGAAGTGGAAAACATTGACACATTATTTTTGGGTGCAAAAAAATAAAGGAGGTAATGACAGTTTTGAATAAATGGGGTTTTGGCATTCCAGTTTTCAACTCCTTAGAAACTTGTTTATCATGGTTGGACTCTCAAAATTCTTGGATGATGTCTTTATTTTGTAATTCCATATTTCATTCATGGATAACAAGGAATCTATTTGTTCATGAAGGGAGAAAATATAGTTATGTTATGACTGCTACAGAAGCAATCTGTAGCTCAGCGGCTTTTAATGCTTCAAGCTGCTCAAATTCGGGTATTAAGGATGCTAATCAACCTCCTAGGTTGCTGAACTCTTGGCATTCTCCTCCACCTGATTAGATTAAAGTGAATATAGATGCGGCTCTCCATAATTCTTATAAGGCTGGAATCAGAGGGGAATTTAGAGATCATTTTGGAAGACTTTTATTAGCCTTTGGAAGACCTATTACTCATTGTGATTCGGCTGCTGTGTAACTCCAAGCTATTCTTACAATCAAACAAATGATTAAAGAGAGGATGCTTGAATATAGAGGTCTCATTATTGAAGGAGATAACAAGAATGTGATCAATTTCTTCAAGGAGATGGTGAGGAATGGTGGTAATATCTTATATGAAATTTTTTTTTATTAAAGATTTTGATTTTGTTATTTTTAATTATTCTAATAGAGAAAGTAATAAGTTAGCTCATCTTTGTGCTAACTTAGCTTGCTTTATCTCTTTTGTTTGGGAAGATGTGACTCTAGAGATCATCCCTCCTTTTATCTCTTTGTTAAGAGAGGAGTCAGATTCTTGTAAGTAGTTAGACTGCTTTTTCTTTTTTAATAAAAGCTTTTTAGCTTTTTTCTTTCAAAAAAAAAAAAAAAGGTTGCAGATTCCTAATAAAATACCAAAATTCTAAGAACACAAAGATCCCAAAATTAGATTTATTAAATAAAATGCAATCTTTTTGGTCAAGATATAAAGGCACTTTCAAAATGAGATTAATGACAAAATCAGGAACCATATCAGCAAGGTAATTCAAATTCCAAGTCCCATCTTAAATTAAATTAGCCACTTTACAAGCACTAGTAGTATGAGTGTTCAACAAATTATTTATAGAAGAGAAACCGAGCGAATTGGCTTGCCAAAAGAAGATGTCTCCACATCCCAAACCTCATTGAATGAAAATTTCAACATCACATTTAATCGAACAGAGCCTTTTCCAATTGAAAGAATCCCATTTTTTGAAAAAAAATAATAATTAAGAGGATGTTTACCAACACAATATTTAGCAATCATAAACTTCGACCAAAGGCTATTTTTTGACTTTAAATTAAACCAGAGTTTATGGGAAAAGCCAAGATCCATGTCACTGAGTTCTTAAAACCCAACTTTCCTTCATCCTGAACACCAGGACATCTATTCCGTGAGGGCCATAAAATAGCAGATTTACCTTCTTTTGCCACCCCATAGGAATTTGTTAAAAATTCTTTCAAGTCAAGTATAAATATTCATGTTCGGATATAAAGTGTGGAATATATATATAGGAATAGAGCAAAGAACGCTTTTAATTAAATCTAATTTTCCCCCAAAATAGAGAAAATTAATGGCCTAAATAGAAAGCTTTTTTTAACATTAAAAACAATTTCCCCAATTAAATGAGATATATTTTTTCCTTTAAAAGAGGGGTGACTAAATACTTAAGGGGAAATTGCTTATGTTAAAAATCAAAGTTCTCCAGATTCTAGTTTGAGTTATGGATTTAGCAGGGATAAATCAACTTTAAGAGGATTAAAAATTAATCCACTAGCCATTTGAAAAAGACCAAGAAATTTAAAAAGGATATTAAGCATCTTCCTGGACTCATTCATAAAAATAATGAAATCATCAAAAAAACTTAAATTGGACTCCAAAAAATCACCAATAGTATGATACTTTAAGTTAGGGTGTTTTCTAAACAGTTCATTAATACCTCTAGAAAGAAATTTGGTAGCTTCAATAAACAAAGTAGGGGATAGAGGATCCCCTTGCCTAAGACCATGAGTAGATTTAAAAAAAAATAATGACTCCTACCTTTAATAATAACATAGAAAAAATAGTGTTCAACACTGTCCTTAATGATCTTAATAAAATTGTTATTGAAACTAAATAAATGCAGCATAATGGTAAGAAATTCCTAATTAAGATTATCATAAGCTTTAGAAATATCAATCTTAAAAATCACATTTCCTCCAACAATCTTAGATTCCAAATCATGCACAAGCTCTTGAGCCAATAAAAAAAATTAAAAAATAGAATAACCTTTAACAAAACTAGTTTGATCAGTAGAGATGATATTAAGGAGAATTAAAGCTAATCCAGACATGGTTAACTTAGCAATAAGATAGTTGAAAAAAGAGCACAAACTAATAGGGAAAAAATCACTCTTAAAATTTGTGACATCACTCTTGGGAATCAGAGCAATAGTAATGGAGGTAAAAAGTTTAGTGTAAGGATTGCCTTTACATAAATCAATAACAACATTAACTAAATGTTCTTTAATGATATGCCAAGTTTTTTGGAAAAATTTAGTTGTAAAACCATCTGGACCAGTCACAAAGTTAGGATTCATCTCTTTAATAATAAACCAAATCCCCTCCTCATATGAAAATTTAGCGAGCATAATATTATCCTCTTTCGAAACAAGCAAAGGAATGAAAGAAAAATTCAAATCTAAATCAGGAATAAAGTTTTTTTAAACACATCCTTAAAATACTTAACACCCAAATACGAAACCAAATCAGGAGAATCAAAATGAGAACCCTCACGAGTGGAAATCTTGTGGATATAACTAGCAACTTTTTAATGTTTGGCAATATTGTGAAAAAAGTAGTATTTCTATCCTCCTTAACTAAGAATTTTCATGAAGCTTTTTGTTTCCAATAGGCTTCTTCTTGTTCTTTAAACTTCACTTAGAAGAATTTAGCCTCATTCAAAGAAGCAAGGTTATCTGGAGATGAAAGATTCATATAAATATTATATTTCAAATCAACTTGTTTCTCAGCTTCCACAATATTTTCAAATAAATGTTTAAAAACACATTTATTCCACCAATTTAAGTTTTGCTTTAGCTGTTTGAGCTTAAGCCAAAGCTAAATTATACTAACACCATTATTATTAGAAAATAATGGAACATGCCAATTTGCTTCAATATTACAAAGAAATGAATCATGCAAAAGCCAAATATTTTTAAATCTAAGAGGAGAAAAAGTACAATTATCATTCATATAAATATTCAAAAGAAAAGGTGAATGATCATAAAGAGTTTTAGACAAGTGCTCAATATTGGTTTTCTAATACTTAGAAATCTTAACACTATTGAACATGATGTGATCTAACTATTACAACATAGTAGCTTGATTCCACATAAATTCATTGCTAGAAAAACCAATATCATGTAAGTTAGAAACTAATAACGTATCATTAAAATCCTCCATAGCTTGGAAATTTGGAGGTTTGCCACCAACACTCTCCAACGCATTAGTGATAGTATTAAAGTTACCATCCACCATCTATGGTTTGGCAATATTAGGTGAAAAATCTATAATTTGATTATATAAATTCCTCATATCTAATCTAGAACATGAAGCATAAACAAAAAAGGCATAGTAGGAAAAATGAAGATAATTAATATTAGTATGCACAATTTGAGGGAAGTCATTTATAATTTTTAACTTAATTTAATGTTTCTAGAATATACAAATTTTATTCAAGCAATTACTATAAGAGCATTCAAAACCAAGTTTATTGTGCATCATGATAATATTTGAAGCAAAAATTAAGGGTTCAAGCAAGACCAAAACATAATATTATAAATTTTGCACAAGTTCTTCATCCTATCCCTAGAAGGAGGTTTACCCACACCTCTAATGTTCCAAATGAGGGCATTAACCATTTGAAGAAGAAATATGAGAAGCTCGGGTAACTCTAGAAGATTGACCTTTAGAGAGTTTATTATTTTTAGATTTCTTCTTTCCCACTTTGGCATAACCCTCTTCTGTACTATTGGTATGATGTTTTGATGGAGTGGATAACATAGAATGTCATTCATACCTTCTGATTTTCCTAGCAAAGAAACATCCTTGTTAGGAACAAATTCTCCTTCCTCCCTATGATCTTCCTCACTGCCTTCCTCGTTCTCCAGTTGTTTACCATTACTAACATTTAAAGAACATTGTTTATGCATCACCTCACCACCATCACTAACATTGGGTGGAGCATTAACTCTATATTCCATTTGGACAGTTTCCTTCATAGATGATCTTATAGAATCCACAGGTTCCTCTTCTATGTTTAGATCAGCCAATCCATCCTTTTGGGACACTATAAGAGATCCATTTAAAGAATGATTTCTATCATTAGCTTCCTCATGAATACTAGGAGTATCTCTAGTATTATAACAATATTTTCTTAAACAACTATATTATCATTATTCACTTCTAAAGGGATATGAACCTCATTATCAATAAACTAACTCCTAACATAATGATTCACATTTTCTCCCTCTTTAATCCCTATTTTTATATTTGGTTGAGCCACAAAACATTCATTAAACAAATGTCCATTGACTTTACAATGGGAAAAAATATGGTATATTTTCAAAATCAACCTTTTGCAAATAACACAAAGTTTTGATCCGATCCATACCTCACACAAATGCTTTTTAGTAATGTCCACTTTTACCAAAATTTGGGCAACAGAAGGCTGAGATCTTGAAGCAGTGGCCTAATCAGATTGAAGAGGTCTCCCAAATATGGATCTCAAAGCGTGAAGAACATGTGGATTAAAGAAATGTAATCTCAAATTCGGGAAAGAGATCCACACAGGGACAATACGATAATCCTCTTTAATATGAAAGTAAGGATTCCACTTCAAAAGTCGCATTTGACAGTTATTTATGTGATAAGATTGCCCGCAAAATCCTAGCTATAATCAAAATCATTGGTCAGTTGAATCACTAGATGAGAGCATCAACTAATTCAATTGAGAAAAAAAACCAAACATTGTGAGGTTACCGAAGAAAGACCTAATTGAATCAAGATTAGGGTGCCGTAAGAAAAACTTCCCTACGAATGCGAATTGATAGGGAGAAGCAAGTTTCATAATATCTTCTTCGAAAATCAACAAGGTAGGAAAACCTTTAACTAAAGATTGAGTAAAAGAAAAATTGGACTCTTTCAATCGAGCATCACCCACAAAAACATCACGAAAAGATCAAGATTTAGAGTTAGAAGCATTACCAACCACACAAATAAAAGCTTTATTGTTAACCACCGACACTAAAGGTGGATTACCACAAGGAGAGTACAATGAGGAAGACATGCTTGCTTTCGTGATGAAAATTAGAAGAAAAACTAAATGCTGAAAGGCCTTAGGTCACCAAAAAAGATAAATTGAGCAATAAAAATTGGGAACAATAAACCAAAACCATGAAATCTATAGTAGAATGCATGAGCTACAATAGGAGAAACTTGATCACTAGAGTAATGGAGTGAAGAGTAGAGAGAGTGTAGCTGTTGGAATAGTTAATGCCATTTCCTGATGTTAGGTATTACTCTTGTGGCATGTTAGATCGCATAGCATGCACTTGCTCAATCCATCATATGACACATCTAATATGGAGGCTTAAAAGACATTCACTACATCATATCATACATTCATTTTATTCATTCAAGCATAAGGTTGAACCCAAACGCACTTGGGTTCTCAAATCTAACCTTTGAATGACTATAGAGGGCTTGTCTCATAAAAGGCCTAGTGAGAACATGTGGTATCTAGGCAGTGGATGCTCGAAGCACTTGATAGGTGATATAAATTAGTTCATCACACTAGAGGCTAGGTTAGGAGGCAAGGTGAAAACAACACTAGGAAAGTGGTGGGCTCAAGTGTAATCAACCATGCTAAAAACTTTATTATTGAAAATATTCTTTTATGTTATTACTTAAAGTATAATTTATTGAGAATTAATCAACTATGTGATAAAGGTTTTGACATTTAATTTCTTTTTTAAAAAATGCATGATTAGATTAAATGAAAAACTTGTATTAAAAGAAAAATGAATGAATATTTTTTACATACTAGACTTGAACTGCATTAAAATTTTAAATTTTGTATGCTTAAAAATAATTGTTGATGATTCTTGGATATGGTATTGGAGACTATGTTATGCTTGCATTAAAACCCTTAGGAAGATTACCTAAAAAGACCTAGTTGAAGGCATACCTAAGTTAGACTTCACTAAGAACCACCTATGTGATGCCTGCCAATTATGAAAATAAGTCAAGTCTTCATTTCATTCAATTAAGGACATCAACACCTCTAGGCCACTATACATCCTTAATATGGACCTATTTAGACTTATTAGTACAGCCAACCTAGGAGGGAAGACATATAGATTTATGATAGTAGATGACTTCTTTAGATTTACTTTGGTTAGATTCTTAGCACATAATAGTGAGTCATTTGAGGAATTTAGAACTTTCTCCACTTGGATTCAAAGGAAATTTAGGTTTTAAAAATTCAACCATTCATTATGATCATGGTGGATAATTTGAAAATGATAGGTTTGAATTCTACTATCAAGAGATATATATATAACATAACTTATTTTCCCCTAGGACCCCTTAGCAGAATGGAATAACTGAGAGATAAAATAGGACCTTAGTAAAAGCTTCTAGGGCAATGCTAGCTGAATATAATAAAAGTTGCTAGGGTAATTCTAGAAGAATATAATCTTCCTAGATACTTTTGGGCAGAAGTAGTAAATATTGCTTATTATGTTTTGAAAAGGGTGAATGTTAGATCCAAGTTGAATAAGATACCCTATGAACTCTTTAAGGGTAGGACACCCAATCTTTCCCACTTATATGTATTTGGATGTAAATGTTTTATCTTAATCAATGGAAAATCCCCCTTAGGAAAATTTGATCCAAAATATGATGGAGTCTTATTAGGTTATTCATCTGTAGGGAAGGCCTATAGAATCTTTAATAAGAAGACCTTACTAGTAGAAGAGTCTACCTATGTTGTGTTCGATGAATCAGATAAGACCTGAATCTCAACCTAAAGAAGAAAACGTAGAGGTCATTCAAGGGGTAGAGGCCATTGTTACAGGAGATATAATAGAGACATAGATATTTGAGATATTATTCTAGTTATCTTAAATAATGGATCTTAGGAGACCCATCCAAAGGTGTGAGATAAAAGCATGGACTTAGGATGGAGGTTAGTCATTCTGCTTTATCTCCATGATAAAACCCACAGACATAGATCAAGTCTTCTTTGATGAATTTTGGATTCTAGCAATATAAGAAGAATTAAATCGATTTGTTAGGAATAATGTTGGGAAGTTGGTGAGTATACCTAAAGACCAGAGTGTTATAGGAACTAAATGGATTATTAAAAATAAAATGAATTACTCTGACATAGTAGTAAGGAATAAGGCTTGGTTAATAGCTAAGGGGCAAAAATTAGATTGAAGGGATTGATTTTGATGAAATTTTTGCTCTTGTAGCTAGACTAGAAGTCTTTAGGGTGATTTTAGTCTTTGCTTATTTTAAAGGATTTAAGCTATATCAAATGGATATTAAGAGTGCTTTCTTAAATAGAGTAATAAAAAAGGATGTATATGTTGAGCAACCCCCGGGTTTTGAGGGCTCAAAATCCTCAATTCATATCTTCAAACTAAAGAAAGTCCTGTGTGGATTGAAGCAAGCACCTAAAGTCTGGTATGAAAGACTGAGCATATTCCTTCTAGATATATATTTCATTAAGGGTAGTGTAAACCCCACCCTCTTCCTAAAGAAATAAGGAGAAAACCTACTCATAATATAAATTTATGTTGATGATATACTGTTTAGATGTACAAATAAAAATCTTTGTGACAAATTCTCAAAAATTATGAATGAGGAGTTTAAAATGAATATAATGGGAGAGTTGAAATATTTTCTTGAATTTAATGTAAAATAAATGCTTAATGGAACATTCCTTAGTCAATCTAGATACATCAAGGACATTCTTAAGAAATATGAAATGGACATGCTATGGTAATAGACACTTCCATGAGCTCTACTATACAGTTAGTAAGGACCCAAAGGGAAAGTCAATAGATCAAAAGAAATATAGAGGAATAATTGGATCACTTCTTTACTTGACTACTAGCCGACCTTATATTATATTTAGTGTTTGTCTCTAAACTATATTTCAGGCTGTTAAAAAAGAATCTCACATGACTACTGGTAAGATAATCTTTAGATATCTTTTTGGAACCCAAAACATAGGAATCTAGTATCTTAGGCATATCACTTCCTTTAAAATCATAGAATAATATAATTTAGAATTTATAAGATGTAGGGTTGATAGTAAAAGCACTCATAGAATATGCCAATTCATAGGATAATCCTTAGTTTCCTAGTCTAGTAGAAAATAAAACTATTTAGCCCTATCTACCGCTGAATTTGAATATGTAGTTGTAGAGAGTTGTGTTGTACAATTCCTATGGCTTAAAGAATAAATCTTAGAACTTGAACTAATTATAGGAACCATTCAGATCTTGTGTCATAACACTAGTGCCATTTACATATCAAATAATTATATCTAACAATCTAAAACTCGACACATAGACATCAGACACCATTTCATTAGAGATCATATGATAAAAGGGGATATAGAACTGCATCATGAAGCTGCTAAAAATCAAATTGAAGACATATTTACTAAATCCCAAACCTATGACTCCTTTAGCACCGTGGGATTAGATTAGGTGTTATATGCATTCATGTTTAAACTCAAGATGAATTAAACTACTCATGGCTTTAAAATTGATTAGGTGGTTAGCTAGCTCCCTAATCTAGGCCGGGGTAAGTCCAAGTTTTTGCACTGTATTAGTTAGGTTTGGGTCACCTTTATTGGGTGGCCAATTTAGATTTAGGATCCCGGGCAATTTTTGAAACATAAGACCCCAAAATTTCGGGAGTAGAATCCCAAATTTTTAATAAAATGTTCAACTCAAACTAAATCTTCTTTCAATCCAAAATTTAAAAACCAACACTTAGATTAGGTCGGAATACTTCAAAATTGTTTCAAAATATCAAAGTGCCTCCTACCCTTCTTCCTTTGACCCTAAAAATAAGTGCTCAAAATCATTAAAATCACCTTAATTAAATTTGTTTTTAAAATTTAATAAATTCCTAAACTTCTAAAAGTTATAACTAATTTTAAAAAATTCTAAACTGATCAAACTCAAACTTATTCAACTCAAATTAAAATCTAATATTTTAAAAAATATCAAACCTTCAAAAATCATTCCAAGTCAAAAAGTCAATAATATGTTCAAACTTTAGTCAATATCAAGTCATCATAACATTTTATAGAAAACTCCAAATTGGGCATACTAATAATCTAACTACTCATCACAAGGTCTAATATTTGTTAAAAATCTAAAACTTTCAAAAATAACTTGGTTTAAAAAGTCACTTTTGTTAATTAACACTATTAAATAATCTCAATAATTCTAAAAAATTCAATAATTCATTAAAATTCAAAAATTTCATTTTATTAATAAAATTACTTAACCAACACTCTAATACATAATAATAACTCGAAAGATGAAGTTTATTGGATGGACTACTCTAGGCTAGGGGACTAAGTGCACTAAGAAGGCCTGGTTCCTCGAGCCTGGTGGAACAACACAACGATAGATTGAATGGAGTGTTAAACATAAAAATTAAATTAATTTTAATTATTTAACCAAATTATAATCCTTAATTCAACTACATTAATAAGGTTATTAGGATGGACTACTCCGGGCTGCAGGGATATCTGTATTAAGGAGGTCTAGTTCCTTGAGCCTAGTGACACAACGCCATGAACTTGTTGATGGAAAACATAAATTAATTTAACTCCTAATATTAGTAATTAAATAAATTAATCAACATTAATCAACCCTTAATTTATAACCAACTAAACCAACCTAATCATCCTCGATTACTACTAGGTAACCCATGCCTACGAGGCTTTTAACTTAGCCCCAAGGAAAGTGAAATAAAATTTAAGGCTTCGGTGAGAAAAAAAGTATTAATCATTTAAAATCTAAAAATATACCATTAATTAAGATTTAATAAATTAAAATTTAAACTCAAATGTAAATCTCACATTTAACCTTTAATAAATGCAAACCTTAGACAATCTCAATAAATAACCCAGTTTAGAGTTTACCCCAGCCACATAATCTTCTACACACACTTTAGATGATTTGATAGGTTAATCAACTCTAGATCTAGGCTATGTAGTGTTTAATTTTTAATTGTGTCAGGTTTTCAAGATTTCATTACATGCTGTGATTGAAATATTTGATGCGAGAGTTTGTTTACTTTTATTGCACTCTATGGATTGATGGTTGATTATGCATTAAATTTATCCCTAGGTTGGTGACAATTTATACTAATTCAATCTTATGTATGTGGCCATTCTTATACAGGGCAATAAATAGGGCTAACTAAATAATAAATATAATTGCTACAAGTGCTTCAAGTGCTTAGCCCCCAAAATAAAAAAGGAGCGTGGCCAAGTGTGTTTATTTTTCTATACATAATTTTAAGTGCTTGGGAATTGATTTGATTATTAAATACTTAGGATAACCTCAAAGGAGAGTCTAGATTTTTTATTTTTATGTTAATATAATTCATTTGAAGTATTGAGTTATGAAAGTTACACTTTGAGTTTCGGATACACAAACCCAAAGATGAATTCCAAAAAGAAAAGGATACCCCTTAGGGGGATAGTCCTTTTCCATTTGGAAGCCCAAGTTTGGACCACTTTCATATCCAAAGTGGAAGGAATAACCTCCCCTTCAGGGGAAGAGATTTCTTTTTTATTTAGGTATCCATCTTCAAAGATTCCAAGGAGTTTGAAGAGAAGAAAACTAAGGAGTTTAAGATAAAGAGTATCCCACTCAAAGTTACTTGCGTCTGTACTAGGATTAGAATCTGGGTTATTATTAGTGGTGCCTGACCACTTTTAATTTTATGCAGACTATGTGTTATAATAAATGGGGTATTGATATTATTGAGTTGATTTAATTGTGTATATGATTACATACTTTTCTTTGTTTTTTGGTGATTGTGTGTTACTTTTATTTTATTTTAGCCTGGATACGCAGAAGCTCATGAGGTTGAGTAAAAATTTCTCTTCTCAAATTTGAATAAAATTTTAAGATAACATAGAAACTTTAATGGTATTAGAAGTAATAATGGGATTGCCGGAGTTCGCATATCATATTATTGTAATATTCTCTTCCTTTTATTAGGCACCTCCCCACTACGGGTTTTGGTAGACCACTTGGCCTATGAGAGTGTAGATCTATCAAGGGGAATCTATACAATCTCTAGGATAAAAACTATTTTTATGCATTTTTAAAATTACTACATTCTAATTTTATGTATTAATCAAGTTGCTCATCTTGCATTGCATTAGAAATATACTTAAAAAAAGTCAAAATCTTAATTGCATTTCTGTCTTTAGCATTTTCACCCAGTATAAGTCATTGGGCCACTTAAGACAATATCTAGATGTCAGACTCAACTCTCCAAAACCTTAATAAAAAAATATCCCTAGAACTCTTTCATAAAAATGACCATAAATAAAAATTTTGTATGTGTTATATTATGTGTGTAACTTTTCTTTGGTGTTTGTTGATTAATGTATTATCATTTAAAAAGAATTATTTCCTGATCATCACACACATTTATTATTAGTTTTAGAATTTAAAATAAAGGGGTAGAAAATAAAAAAGAAAGTAAAATGATTTTCTAGGATTAGATGGGGGCATTTAAAGGATATTAACAAAAGAATTTTTGAAAGTAGGATTTTAGATCTTAGGATTTTGTATGTGCATGAGGATGCTAATTTTATAAGCGAAAAAGTGGCAAGTGATATTAAAAATATTGCAAAGATGTGCGTGGAGTTTCGATGAAAAAAAGTCTCAATAGTAAAAATAGTTGGGGGTGGAATCCAAAAATGTAAGAAAAGATAAAAAATAAGAAGATTTGTTATAAAAATTTGTTTAGATGTAAAAATTCTTATAATTGGAAATCTTTAAAGAGGCTTATAAGGAATTTAAGAAAGCTATTTATGATGCAGAGAGCTTAGATTTTAATGATTTATATAATAGATTATATACTGAGGGAGAACATTATATGTAAAAGTTAACCAAACAAAGAGATAGGAGTAGTAAGGATTTAGTTTAAGTGAAGTGTATTAAGGATGAAGAGTAAAAAGTACTTTTCTTAGATCAATATTCAACAAAGGTGGATGAGATATTTTGCTAAACTTTTTAATGAAGAATGTGAAAATATGAATGTCTTTAGTGACTTTAGCACCCTAAATAAAAATAATGATTTTTGTTTTATTGATGTATAAGTAAAATTGAAGTTAGAGAGGCTTCAAAGAAAATAAAGTGCGGAAAAGCTGTTGGACTTGATGATATTCCAATAGAGATGTGGAAATACTTAGGAGATGAAGGAATTTCTTGGCTTATTAAACTTTTTAATACTATTTTGAAGACTCTAAATATGCCAGATCAGTGGATAATGAGTGTATTAATTCCTATTTTTAAGAATAAAGTTGATGCATAGGAGTGTGTGAATTATAGAGGAATTAAGTTAATATATCATACTTTAAGACTATGGGAGCGAGTAATGGAGTTTAGGTTGCGGCGTAATACTAATCTTTCTAAAAATAAATTTGGATTCATGCCGTGTAGGTCTACTGTGGAAGCCATACATTTATTGAGAGGTTTGATGGAGAAATACAGAGAGAATAAGGAGGATCTATATATGATATTTGTTGATATAGAGAAAGCATATGATAAAGTTCCAAGTGAAGTGCTGTGGATAGTTCTTGAAAAGAAAGGAGTTAATAACACTCATATTCAAGTCATTAAAGATATGTATAAATGATGTATTACTTGTGTTCAAACATAAAGTTTGACCAAGTATTTTCCTATTTCGGTTGGATTACATCAAGGATCAGCCTTAAGTCCATATCTTTTGTCTTTAGTCATGGATGTTCTCACTAGACATTTGTAAGAGGATGTACCTTGGTGTATGCTTTTACTGATTGTATTCTACTTGTTGGTAAGACTAGAGAGGGAGTTAAAGGTTAACTTGAATTATGGAGGTCAACCTTAGAGTCTAAAGGTTTTCACTTGAGTAGATCTAAAACTTAATATATGGAGTGTAATTTCAGTAGAAATAGACCTAATGTGAGGATTTTGACTTTGGGTGCTCAAGTCATTAATGAGAGTACTCAGTTTAGATATCTTGGATCTATTATTCAGAGTAATAATTAAATAGATGGAGATATTTTTAGTAGAATTCAAGTTGGATGGTAGAAATGGAGGAATGCATTGGGCTTATTGTGTGATAAAAAAGTCCCCCTCAAACTTAAGAGAAAATTCTATAAGATGGTGGTAAGACCTACAAAGCTTTATCATGCCGAATGCTCGCCTTTAAAAGATAAGCATAATACTAAGTTAAGTGTTACAGAGATGAGGATGCTTAGGTGGATTAGTGGCTTTACGTTTTGAGATAGGATACAAAATGAGCATATATGTGAAAAGGTTGGAGTAGCTCCAGTGGAAGATAAGATTAGAGAGAGTTACCTTAGATCATTTTGTCACATTAAATAAAGGCCTTTCGATGACTTGGTTAGGAAAGTTGAGTTATTAGAATTGACTTATTTTAAGAAAGGTAAAGGTAAACCTAAAAAGACTTGGTTGCAAAATATTAGAAATCATCTTTTTAATTAGAATTAAATGAGAATGTCACTTTTAACAGGACACAATTGCAAAAAAGGATTCATGTAGCTAACCCCATATAGTGGAAAAAAGGCTTTATGTTGTTGTTGTTGTTGATCATAAAAAACACACTAGATCCACAAAATTGAAAACAATAATTTTCTTATCATTCTATATGATCCCCTTTTTTAGTGTACGATATGTTTAATTTTTCATAAATCATAGCCATTAGCCAAATAAAAAGTCCATATGAGTTTAGTTATGTGTAATCATACTATACAAACAACACTTCATACTATACGATACATGTGTGAGAATCTTTTGGGACAAATTTCAGTACGATTGGTATGATCATTATTACACTTTATACTCTACGAACCTCCATTTGTACTGTACGATACACATATTAGAATATACTAGGATGACTTCAATATGTTCAGTATGATCATAATTGTTATTCATACTACATAAATTCCTGTTCGTAATGTATGTTGAATTTAATCAAAAGTTATTCAGATGACTCCTCAGAACAAACATAATTCCTTAACATCGCCCAGTAGATACCGATCATGATATATTATATCACATCATACTATACAATTTGCAAAAATCTATAAATTAGAGAGTTTTATAAAGGTTTCAATCAGTCAAGTCCTTATTCCTTCAAACTCTTAGCCTCTCCAATCTACACCCTTCAATGGTCGGTGGAAGCAAACATGATAGAATAACCCAAGGGAGCTCCTTCTCCTCTCGTTTCTTTGACAACCATTTTTTATCTGCAAGCAATTAAGATGCCTACTACAAGTTCAATGAGGCTTGAATCACCCCATTTAGAATGTTAAATCAACTAGCTCTTAACTTTAAGGTGATAAACCTCTTTGCATCCACCACTCTTCAATTTTTACTCACACTGGCTTTTCCTTTAAATTCCAAACTAGTTTATGAATTCTTAGTTAACCTTAGGCTAAATATGGAAACTTTTGCCATGTCTTCATATGTTTGTTGATAACTCATAGAGATTACCAAGAATGATTTAGGGAAAATATTGTCTTTTTGTTGAAGGGCCTCATCCACAATCCCTAATCTCTACTACTAACTTTGACTGGAGTTTTATAAACTTGACTATTAGGAATGTGGTCGTAAACTAGCATCAACCATTAGTCCACACCCTAAATCATAATGCTCGGGGTTATCCAGCATGTCCTTAGAACCTTAATTATACCCAAAGCTAGAGATCGGGTCAACATAACCCCAATTCTTTCCATAGTCACCTTTCTAATATTATCTGATACCCAATTTGATGAAGCCCAGATGATCCTTGATTACTTGAAAAATAAGATTCATATTCAACATTCCCAAACTAGAAGAATGCAAAATGTCAATTTAGGACACATCATATTGTATGTCCTAGAGAAAAATATCAAATAAGATATCCCGCTCCTTTTGATAATGTTCCCATTTTTTATACAGATGCCTCATTCTATATTCTTTTCCATGAGGGGCACAAGTATGACTAGCCAGAGTTTGTTAAAGTAGGGGACTATACTCCCACCAAAGGAGCTCCACTAATACCACTACCTCAACCTACTGACATGGCCTATCCTCAAGATAACATAATTTAGCAGCTTAAGTAATTAGAAACTTGATTGGACTATCATATCCAACAATAACAACAACAACATGAGAAAGACATGGGATGGTTTAGAGAAATGTTCTCGTAAATTGAAGTTCATTTCACCTCCATTCATAAATACTTTCAACAACCAAAACCACCACCACCTGATTAGGATCCATCTTATTTCTAGTGTTTGTTTGTTATGTTTTACTATTTGTATTTCTTGTATTGTTCACTTTGTTTGGTGTTCCTCCTCTTTTTGGTGATGTAAAATAGGGAAGAAAATGTATGTTTGGTGGTATGTTTAAGTTTACTAGAATATTGTGTTTGTTTTACTTTATTTTATGTTATCTTTTTTCCTTTTATCTTTCATTAAAAAAAAACTGCAACCCCTAATTTTTTAATCTATTGCCTAGTGAGGGAGAGCTTAGGAGAAAATAATTTTTTACCTTGCCTATTAACCAATATTATTTTCTATCATAAAAAAGGGGGAGATTGTCGCAATCCAGGATCCCTAGTCCAAATCATGACAAATATTATTAATTAAATTGTTACTTTTCTCATTGAATATTTTTAATATTTTTTTGTTTGTGAGCACTAAAATTGTAAGTAAAACATACACTACTCAAGGGTACTGGAAGCTCAAGACTTTATCGAATAGGAATGTCAAGTAAAAAAAGTCTGCACTTTTATTTTTCTTTATTTTCTAATTTTTTGAGTCTAACCACATAATAGTGTATGCAATTGGGTGATTGCACACACACATGCAGAGGGAGTGAGATAAATTTTAAAAGTTTTTTTTATATTAATCATATTGTACAACTTACAATCTTACTGTACAATCAGTATAGAAAGAATGGACAATAGCTAATTAAATAATTAGTTTCTTTGAACTAATTGTACTATATAAAATCCTTGCCATCGGATAACCTAAGTATGATATCCAAAATTCAATTTTTAACTAATCATACTGTATAATCTTATTCGTGATGTATAAAATTTTGAAATATTATGTAAATTATCCCATGCAATTAGTCAATCAAATCATAGTTTAATTAATGATAGAAGATCATACTATATGATATTGATCACACTGTGTGATTGATAGTGATACAATTTGGTCGTCCCAAAGGTCGTACCAATTCAAACCATGATTTTTTTAAACTAATTATTATGTATGATATTCATATCGTACTGGATGACCTGGTTGAATACAACTAGCCGTACTATACGATGATTGTAGTACGGGATGATTTACATGGAAAATTTCTAATTATCCCAAAAACCGTCCTATATAAATAGAGAGAAGCTAACAGATCATACTGGACAATCTTTAGATTATACTTTATGATGTGTTTGAAAAGTTAAATAGCTTGTCTGAATAACTATTTATATTACACTGGATGGGTCTAGTTTTTGAACTAATTGTACTGTATGAACTCCAATTATACGGTACAAATAGTGATGGCTAACTTAAAATTTTTTGGTTTCTTGAAGCCCAATACTTAAGTAAATCTTTGAGAATATCTTATTAATGAATAAAGGATTATGTGACTGCTGAAGGTACTCTAAGAGAGAAGCTTTTAAAAGAAGTCCATGGTTTGAGAGGAAGGAGAAGGTGAGGTTAAGCATGAGAGAGAAAAAGTGAGATGGGATAACACTGTTGCTTTAAGATAGCTACATCCTTGCTCCTCTTATAGCCTTGGTGAGTTCTTGAAGGATCTCTTTGAAGAGAGGTTTCTAAATTAAGTCCTCAAGGTACTCTAACTTCTCTAGGAGGAAGAAAAAAATTTTAGGTTCTCTGCCTGTGAAAGGATTCCGGTTCTCTGTCATCTCTAAGAGGGAGAAAAAGGATTTGGGGTTCTCTGCCTTCTCCAGGAGGGAGAAAAAGGATTCAAAGTTCAATGCCATCTCTAGGGGAGGTGACATACCTTATAACACTCCATTGTATATGTTTGGTGAAAGTGAGTCTATAAAGACTTCTCCATCTTGTTGTGGGAGCAAAATGGGAGTCACTTATTTTTAGTATAATTCTCAAAGCAGATGACTCTTGGGAGTGGAAATAGTTCAAGGTTGATCAAATAATTATAAAATCATGGTGTGTTCTTGTAATTTTTATATTTGATATTTTACTTTTATATATTTATTTTCTTAATAATTGAATTGTTAAAAATATGTGTTGATGTTATATTAAGTTGATTCAAATATTCTCACCATTATCATAATTATTGTTAAATTTATTAGCTTCCACATAGGGTGATCAAGTTATTCATTTTAAGTTTTGAAAAATCACAAAAATATTAGTATTCTTGCAAAGGATTTTTTTTTAAATAACCAATTCACCCCCTCTTGGTGCACCTCAGACTAATTCATTGAGGTCTCACAACCTCCTCAAACTTTCAATTATGAAACTTGCTGCTCCTTACAAGTTTACTTTGGTTGGGAAGTTCTGATTCATAGGCCCAATTTGGATTCTATCCATTTTTCTTTGGAAACCCTAAATTGTCTGGTGTTTTCTCATTTGGCTTATTTGATGCAAGCCACATTGCCATTCAACTTTTTAATGAATTGGGTTATAGCTGTGATTTTGCTAGAGGAACTTTTTATATCAATAATTGCCTAATGCAATTGTTAAAATGGGTTCCTTATTTTGATATTAAAGAATAATCACCTGTAGTTCCAATTTGGACTTCCTTTCGAAATTTATGCTTGCACTTTTTTAATCCTCATGTTTTGTATGCTTTTGGATCTCTCTTTGGTAGGAAACTTCAGACGGATCAAGCTACAACCTCTATATCGAGGCCTTCTTTAGCTTTAACTCTTGTGGAATTGGATATTACTAAGAAGCATGTAAAAGTCATTTAGCTTGGTTTTGAAAAAATCTGTCTATTTATAGAAAGGGGGATTTAAAAACATTCTAGATTTTTGTATTCATTGCAAAGTTTATGGGCATTCTATTAATGATTATTTTGTGTCCCATCCTAACCTTAGAAAGACTAATAAGACCTCTAAACATGTGGTTGAACCATTAAACGGAGAACCTTTTAACTATGGAGATCATTTTATTAATCATGAGGATGCTCAAAATGTGAATTTGGATGAGCCTAAGGCATATGGTGATAACATATAGAATGACCCTTCAGATAAGTCCAACATGGCAGAAGAGAATCTAAATGAAGGTAATAATGATGTTGATAACTTTGATGATAGCTTGGAATTATTTGATGGGCCTAGTTTAGTTGATTAGGGTGGGAAAGTTTTAGAGTGGAGAATTATTGCAGAAAATAAATCATGATATAGCTAGCATTATGATTAATCAAGGAAATGATGGTAACAATATGGTTGAGGGAGATTTATCTAATTAACACAATGGGGATAATAGGATAAAATCTCAAGATAATTATGCTTTAAACCAAGCTAATGGGGATAGTTGTAGAATTGGCTAAAATCGTGCTTCTAAAAATAAACATTTGACTATTTGAGTTTGGGTTGATGTTATGGAGGGGAAAATTAATTCTCATGATACTTTTGAAAGTTCGTTAGGGATGTTAAGCCCTATGAACTTAGTCCCAAGATAACCAAGAGGGGGGTAAAAAATTTTCTTTTCACAAAGAATAAAAATCACAAACCAAAATCACCACAAAAATAAATGCAAAATTAAAAGTGTGAAGCAAAAATAAGAACACAAAAATTTATAGTGGTTCGGTCAACTCGACCTACGTCCACTCCTTGGAGGCACCCTCAAGGTATTGCACTACAAAAAGTGACTCTCCTTTAGCCCCCACGGCTAGGCGGAGAAGCCCTCACAAGAATCTCCTTTTTGCCACCCCGGCAAGGCAGAGAACCTACCTCCTTTTTCTTCCTCCTGAAGCTGGCAGAGAACCAAAACCAAAAGCTAACTCCTTACCTCTACCGACCCTTCCACGGATGAGAACTCTAGATGAAGACGAAGTAGAGCGATCCTTGAAGCAACCCTTGTGAATCCCCTCACAAGCTCCCCCTCATAAGATCCTCTCTCTCTCCTCTCTCTCTTTCTCTCCTCAAGGTCTTCTCAGGTCAAGGCAGCAGCCAAAGGTCTTTAAAAACGTTGAACAAGAGCTCTTAAATAGAAGAGCTTCAAAGGAGCTCATTAATTGCAAGTTGCCGACAATATCATCCAGGCCGATGTGGACATCGGCCTGGCCGATCAGTACAAATCAAAGAAGATCGGCCAGAGCATAGCCCTGGATGTACTCCTGGATGATTGAAAATTGGGTTGATCGTCCAGGCCGATCTCACGATCGTCCTGGTCGATCAGTTCAAATTAGAGGCAAATCGTCCTGACAATAGCCCTGGATACGAGCTGGCCGATACTTATCGTCCTGAAGCAACTTAAGGTTTTAGGCTGGATCGTCCTGGACGATATGATCGTATCAATCATCCTTAATTACTCCCTTGATTTCCTGATCAATTAAGACATAATTTGTGAATATCATCCAGGCCGATACGTGGATCGTCCTGGCCGATAATTTAAAAATACAGTATACCTTAATTGACTATGGCGGCTACTTCTTTCTGTTTTGAGCTTATCGTCCTGGCTGATACACGTATCGTCCAGGCTGATATGTTAATGACAGCTTCCTTAATTAAGAATCCTTACTTAGACTTTCTGTTTTAAGCTGATCGTCCCGGACGATATAAATATCGGCCGGGCCGATGTGGGCTAAAACAGAAATTCTAGGCCCCTCAAGTGTGTGTGTGTAGGGTTACTTAGCATCAGTCTCTTTAACCATTACAAGTAGACTCAAAAGGTAAAAATCAAAAGCACAGATTGACTCAACCCTAAACCTACGCAATCCTGAACTTGGCTCCTTCTTGATCGTCCGATCTTCGATTCCTAAAAAGTTAGAAGCAACAAGTAGTCCAAGAGAAATAGTGTTTGTCAATCATCAAAACATAAGCCATGAAAAAATAGATTTGCAATAATCTTCCCCTTTTTGATGATGGCAAACACAAGTAGGAAAATATAAAAAAAACTTTCATTAGAATTTCAAAGTTACACACAACTTTTCCTACCACACCTACTCCCCCTTTTGTCATATCAAAAAGGAGGGTACAAGAAAGTAAAGAAAAAGAGATCTTTTTTTTTTTTTAAACACGGCATGAACATGATATAGTATTCCAAGTGATTGATTTAAAAATTTGTGAGTTAATGTGTTAATAAGCTCATCAATCTATAGAATAGTAGAATATCCGATCATGGTTACCCTTAGCTAAGACATTTTCTTAGGGTAGAATCGTCTTTTGAAATCAATGACCTAACTCAAGAGATTAATTAGATATGAGAAAAGGAATCCACCCATTACTTGTCTTAAAAAAAACATCTTTATAAAATAAGTAAAGTAAAATTGTCACAATCGCAAAATAATCGAAGTCAAGCCTTTGATAACCAACACTTCTAAGTTGTAAAAGATTTAAAAAGGGGGAATAGCTTGCTTTTGAGTGGGCTCATTTTATACCTCTTGTCAATTTCATGGCGCTTTGCGCATCTTTTTATAGATTTTTCAATTTTTGGCATCTTTGCGCATCTTTTGTTGACATCATTGGCCAAATTTTATTATTTTTGCAAGCTATATTCTCTTTTATAACCTTTTAAAAAAAACAAAGTTGTGAATATATCTTCTCAGATATTAGAGAATAGGAGCACTCTCTCTAACATAAGGAAGAGTTACCACAAGCATAATTAATAATCAAGGACAAGAGTAACGAGAAATCTTGATGTGACAAAAAGACTTTAAACATTATATGTATAAGATAGATTTGCTTAAGCAAGCTTAAGAAAAGATCTCAATTCCATAAACAATCTTTAACTTGAGATAGATTTTTGATTAGAAAAGAAAACTATGCCACTAAAATAGGTTAGAGAAAGAGACACAATCACAAAATATTCCTACCATCTAAGAGATTGAGTAGATAAAAACATATTGACTACAAATTTCCAAAGGCAAGGACAAGGAATATAGTATCATATTAGCGATGATTTTGAAAACTAAGAAAAGAGAGACAAAAGGGAAAATTAAAAAAAAAAACTAAAGCAACAAAAAGGAAACAAAAGCAAAAGAAAATAAAAAGCAAAAGAAAAAATAAAAGAAAAAGTTTCATGCATTTATGTCAATCACACCCAACCTGGTCCTTAAAGAGCTGAAAGTATCGAAGGCCAGTGGTTTTATAAAGATGTCCGCCAGTTGATTTTCAGTTGTCACATGGTGTAACTCAATGTCTCCCATAGTCACATGATCTCTAATGAAGTGATGCCTAATGTCAATGTGTTTAGTCCTTGAATGTTGGATAGGATTTTTAGAGATGCATATTGCACTAGTATTGTCACAATAGATTGAGATGGTACTTACATGTAATCCTAAATCTAATACCTGTTGTTTCAACCAAAGGACTTGGGCCACACAACTTCCAAGAGCAATGTATTCAGCTTCAGCAGTGGAAAGAGCAACAGAGTTTTGCTTCCTACTAGACCAAGAGACCAAAGATTGTCTAATGAATTGACAAGTTCTAGAAGTGCTCTTTTTATCCACCTTGCATACTGCAAAATTAGAGTCAGAAAAAACAATAATCTCAAAAGAAGTGCTATGTCTAGGGTACCAAATCCCTAATCCTTGTGTCTTCAAAAGGTATCTAAAAATTCTCTTAACAACAGTCATGTGGGATTCCTTAGGGTCAGCTTGAAACCTAGCACAAAGGCAAACACTAAACATGATGTCAGGTCGGCTTGCAGTAAAGTAAAGTAAAGATCCAATCATGCCTCTATACTTCTTCTGATCAACAGACTTACCACTTGGGTCCTTATCCAATGGAGCACTAGAAGTCATGGGAGTGTTAATTAGCTTGGCTTTATCCATCTCATATTTCTTCAAAATGTCATTTATCTATTTTGTTTGATTTAGAAAAGTTCCATCTTCCAATTGTTTTATGCTAAACCCCAAAAAGTAGGACAACTCTCCCACCAAACTCATCTCAAACTCTCTACTCATTGTTTTAGAAAAATCATCACACAAATTTTTATTAGAAGATCCAAAAAGTATATCATCCACATAAATCTGAACAATGAGTAAATTATCCCCAAGTCTCCTAATAAAAAGGGTGGTGTCTACACTTCCCTTGACAAACTCCCTTTCTAGTAAGAATGTGCTAAGCCTCTCATACTAAGCTCATGGTGCCTGCTTTAAACCATACAATACCTTTTTCAATTTAAACACATGATTTGAAAATTGGGAGTTCTCAAAACCTGGAGGTTGTTCTACAAACACATCTTCTTTTATCTCCCCATTTAAAAAGGCACTCTTGACATCCATTTGAAAAAGCTTAAATCCTTTATAACAGGCAAAGGCTAATAGCACTCTAATGACTTCCAATCTAGCTACAGGGGAAAAAGTCTCCTCAAACTCTATCCCTTCTATTTGATTGTACCCCTTAGCCACCAATCTTGCTTTATTCCTCACCACAACTCCTGAATCATTCACTTTGTTCTTAAAGACCCACTTTGTCCCAACTACACTTTGTCCCTTAGGTCTTTCCACAAGTTCCCAAACATCATTCGTAACAAATTAATTCAACTCTTCTTGCATGGCTAAAATCGAAAACTCATCAGAAAGGGCTTGGTTAATGGTGGTGGGTTCAGTCATAGAAATAAAGGCAGAGTGATTCACCTCCTTCCTAAGTCCATGTCTAGTCTTAACTCCACTAGAAGGGTCTCCTAAGATCAAATCCTTGGGGTGACTTGTAGAGTATTTCCAATCTCTAGGAAAAGTGTGTGAAGTTTCTCCCATTTCAACAAAGTTCTCTACTCCTTGGGTGACTCCTTCTACTCCTCCATTACTTAGGTGCTTACTCCCCTTCCCCAAATTTTCTTCTCCACTTGTAATCTCTCCAACATCATCATATTCTACCCCATGTTTCTTAGGATCAGACTCATCAAAAACTACATGGGTTGTCTCTTCCACCATCAAAGTTCTCTTATTAAACACCCTAAAAGACTTCCCAACACTAGAATATCCCAAGAATACTCCATCAGATTTAGGATCAAATTTTCCCAAATGAGACTTCCCATTGTTGTGAATGAAAACCTTACAACCAAAGACATGAAGGTGGGAAAGATTGGGTGTCCTACCCTTAAGGATCTCATAGGGTGTCTTTCTAATTTGGCTCTAACATTCACCCTATTCAACACATAACAAGCTGTGTTAACCGCTTCAGCCCAAAAGTATTTTGGAAGTGAATACTCAGCAAGCATGGCTCTAGCGGCTTCCACCAAGGTCCGGTTCTTCCTTTCAGCTACCCCATTATGCTGAGGGGTCCTAGGGGCTGAAAAATTGTGGCTAATCCCCTTGTCCTCACAAAAATCTCCAAATATTTCATTTTCAAACTCTCCCCCATGATCACTATAGATGGTCAAAATCTCACAACCTAGCTTCTTCTGAAACCAAGTAGAAAAAGTTTTAAACTCTTCAAAAGACTCATTTTTATGTGAAAGAAATCTAGTCCAAGTGAACCTCGAGTAGTCATCAACAATCACAAAACCATAGACTTTCCCTCCCAAACTAACTGTGCTAATGGGTCCAAACAAATCCATGTGAAGGACTTCTAAAGGTCTAGAGGTGCTAATGTCCTTAATGGGGTGAAAAGAGGAGTGAACTTGCTTTCCTAGTTGACACGCATCACAAAGGTGGTCTTTTGTAAACTTAAGTTTGGGAACACCTCTAACTAGGTCCTTTTGGGTCACTTTCCTAAGGGTTTTCATAACTGCATGACAAAGCCTCCTGTGCCACAACCAAGAATCATCAATCACAGTTTTTAAGCAAAAAGAAGCAGCACATTCAATGTTATTTAAATCAAGCATGTAGACATTGTTGATCCTCTTTCCCTGAAAAATAGTGTTGTTACTTAAACTTACAATGCATGAATCCGCGAAGAATTGCACGATGAAGCCTTTGTCATAGAATTGACTGATACTGAGCAAGTTGTGCTTCAATCCATCTACAAGCAAAACATTTTCAATCATAAGGTTCTTGGAATTACCGATTATACCTGCTCCTACCACCTTCCTGGTGGTGTTGTCTCCAAGAGTAACCTTGCCTCCAGTCCTGGACTCTAGTACAACAAACTGGGTAGCATCACCAGTCATATGTCGAGAGCATCCACTGTCCAGGTACCACATACTCTCATGAGGTCTTTTGTGAGAGCCCTCCTGCAAAATTATCAAATGTTAGATTTAGGAACCCAACCAGGTTTGGGTTCCTTCTTTTGAAGAGAAGAATGCAATGCATGTGTGATATATTGTGGATCATGCAGCTTAGGTCTCCACACCCAATGTGTACTATGGTGAATCGTGCAAGTGTGTGAGATGTGTCCTAGCATGCCACATGAAAAACATCTAACTCCAGGAAAGGGATTTCTTAAGTGATTTGAGTTATAATGCCTCTTCCTAGGTTTTGGTAATTGATTAAAAGTAGAAGTCATCCTAATTTTCTTACATGCTTCTAAATCATTTTGAAACTTCAAATTTGTGTTTTTTAAAACTTCATTTTCAATCCTCAAATTTTTCTCTATCTCCTTTGACTTATTAAAATCAGATTCAAGTGATGTGTGTGATATTTTTAATGCATCAAGCTCTTCAACTAACTCACCATGATTTTTATTTAACTCATCAAATTCATCAAGTAAAGTCATGTGATTCGAATCAATTGTTTGATGGTCTTTAATCAAAATTTCATGCTCTTTTTGTAGATTTAAGAATTCTAATTTCAAGATTGCATGAGTTTTCTTTAATTTCCTATATGATGAATGAATTTTTTCTGAAACTTCAAGAAGTTGATCGTAGGAAAGTTTACATACCTCTTCTTGATCACTTTGATCTTTTCCCATGAAACACAAGTTTGTAGTTTCTTCCTCTGGTTCAGTCTCAGAGGAGTCAGTACCAGATTTTGCCCAAAAGCTCCTTTGGTTTTTCTTCTTGTCCTTCCTAGATTTAGCTTTCTCCTCACCTTTTTCTTTGCTTGATTGATCTCTAAGCATAGGACAATCAGTTCTCACATGTCCGGGCTTCCTGCATTCAAAACAAACAACATCAGAAGATCCTTTAACATGTTTATGATCCTTACCTTTTCTCCAACTTTGATGATGCTTTTGTTTCTTCCTTAGAAAGCTTTTGAATTGCCTTGTGATGAAGGCAATTTCATCGCTTTCAGACCCGGAAGATTCAGAATCCGATTTGTGTGCCTTCAATGAAATTATTTTCTCCTTTTTCTTTTCACCTGCATCAACATTTCTTTGATTCACCCCTTGCTCGTAAGCAATGAGTGAGCCAAGTAAGTTATCAATATAATAGGTGTTCAAATATTTAGATTTAGTGATTGTAGTGATTTTAGCATCATATGACAAAGGCAAGCATCTCAAAATCTTGTTAACTTTTTTATAGTTCGAAAGTTCTTTTCCTAGTGCATGCAATGAAGTAACAATCTGAGTAAACCTAGTGTACATGTCAGAAATTGATTCATGAGGTTTCATACGAAAAAGTTCATAGTCATGCAAGAGAATGTTTAAACGGGATTGTTTAACTTCATTAGTACATTCATAGGTGATGCACAATTTATCCCAAATCTCTTTACCAGTTTTGCAAGTTGAGACACGCATGTAATCCTCAGATTTCAAAGCACAGAAAAAATAGTTCAAACACTTCGCATTTAATTGAGCTAAATCTCGTTCATCAAAAGTCCATTCAGAAAAAGCAACTTCAGTTTTAACACCATTAATTTCACGAGAAGGTGGAGAGTAACCTTCTTGAATAAGCATCCACATGCAATAATCAGTAGATTATAAAAACGTTGACATGCGAGTTTTCCAAAAATCGAAAGGTAGGTTATCGAACAAGGGAGGTCGGGTAATGGAATACCCTTTCGTAGTATTGCGATTCCCAATGTTAGCCATGGATCAAATTCAAAAAGTTTTCAAACTTTAATTTTCAAATCCCGCTCTGATACCACTTGAAAGTTTGTTAGGGATGTTAACCCCTATGAACTTAGTCCCAAGCTAACCAAGAGGGGGGGGGGGGGGGGGGTGAATTGGTATTTTAAAAAATTTTCTTTTCACAAAGAATAAAAATCACAAACCAAAATCACCACAAAAATAAATACGGAATTAAAAGTGCGGAAGCAAAAATAAGAACACAAAAATTTATAGTGGTTCGGTCAACTCGACCTACGTCCACTCCTTGGAAGCACCCTCCAAGTATTGCACTACAAATAGTGACTCTCCTTTAGCCCCCACGGCTAGGCGGAGAAGCCCTCACAATAATCTCCTTTTTGCCACCCCAGCAAGGTAGAGAACCTACCTCCTTTTGCTTCCTCTTGAAGCTAGCAGAGAACCAAAATCAACTCCTTACCTCTACCGACCCTTCCACGGACGAGAACTCTAGACGAAGATGAAGCAGAGCGATCCTTGAAGCAACCCTTGTGAATCTCCTCACAAGATCCTCTCTCTCTCCTCTCTCTCTTTCGCTCCTCAAGGTCTTCTCAGGTCAAGGCAGCAGTCAAAGGTCTTTAAAAACATTGAACAAGAGCTCTTAAATAGAAGAGCTTCAAAGGAGCTCATTAATTGCAAGTTGCCAACAATATCGTCCAGGCCGATATGGACATCGGCCTGTCCGATCAGTATAAATCAAAGAAGATCGGCCAGAGCATAGCCCTGGATGTACTCCTAGATGATTGAAAATTGGCTTGATCGTCCAGGCCGATCTCACGATCGTCCTGGCCGATCAGTTCAAATAAGAGGAAAATCGTCATGACAATAGCCCTGGATACGAGCTGGCCGATACTTATCGTCCTGAAGTAACTTAAGGTTTTTGGCTGGATCGTCCTGGCCGATCCTGCGATCGTCCAGGACGATATGATCGTATCAATCATCCTTAATTACTCCCTTGATTTCCTGATCAATTAAGGCATAATTTATGAATATCGTCCAGGCCGATACGTGGATCATCCTGGCCAATAATTTAAAAATACAATATACCTTAATTGACTATGGCGGCTACTTCTTTCTGTTTTGAGCTTATCGTCCTGGCCGATACACGTATCATTCAAGCTGATATGTTAATGACGGCAGCCTTAATTAAGAATCCTTACTTAGACTTTCTGTTTTAAGCTGATCATCCCGGACGATATAAATATCGACCGGGCCGATGTGGGAAAAAATAGAAATTCTAGGCCCCTCAAGTGTGTGTGTGTGTAGGGTTACTTAGCATCAGTCTCTTTGACCATTACAAGTAGTCTCAAAAGGTGAAAAATCAAAAGTACAAACTGACTCAACCCTAAACCTACGCAATCCTGAACTTGGCTCCTTCTTGATCGTCCGATCTTCGATTCCTAAAAATTTAGAAGCAACAAGTTGTCCAAGAGAAATAGTGTTTTTCAATCATCAAAACATAAGCCATGAAAAAATAGATTTTCAACAACTTTCTCTCTTAAGGATGTTCTCAAGGGTAATACTAATATCTTTATGTCATCTCCTAATATTATTGCTAAAAATACTACGGAAGATTTTATAATAGTTTCCAAAAAGAAAGGTAAGAGCAATAAAAATTAGACTGGTTTTACCTGTAAGTTCACTCGAGCTTCTAATGTCACATCAACCATTAATGGTTAAAGTTCTTGTGTGGAATATTATGAGTGTGGGGGACTCTTTGTTCGAGGACAAAGTTAAGAATTTATGTGGTATTCATGATATCCAACTACTTGTTTTAATTGAGCCTTGAATTTATGTTACTAAGCTTGGTTTTGATTTGACATTTGGTAATTGTACAAATAAAATTTGGATTGTTTTGGAAGCATTTTATTTGTTTAGACATTATTATAGATTTTCCTTGAATAATTTTATTTGTGTTGAAAGTGTTTGAAAAAAAAAGGTTTTGAAAGGGTTAATTTTCTTTAGGGAGAAGTTCTAAATTGACTTTGAATTTTATTTCTAAAATCAAACATCCATTGGTAACGATATACCACCTTAAGAGGTAGTATAAGATCTCCCACTGGGTTCATATTTATAATTGAAAATTCCATCCCGAATATCGTAGCCAAATTTAGGAAAGAATTGTATATGACTTCGAAGTGTTCATAGTTTGATCAAATATCCATCTATGATAATCTCAGTTAAATTATCTATGATAAGCTTCCGTGAAATCCTTATAATTTAGAGAGAGAACGTCTAAGTAAACCATTTGTATTTCATAGAATTTTTAAATTTGCACATTCGCAGGAGTTGCGGAGACCTCATGGCGGCGGATGTTTACTGGCTTCCTATTGTTGGTGGACCTTAGGAAGACAAACACTCTTCTTCAAGGACTCTGATTGCTTCATCTCGTTCATATCCTTCATCTCCGCCGGCGTTCAGAGATGTAAAGTCAGGTTTTAATCAAATCATTAAACCTAAGGGAAAAGCTGGTATGTCATTAATTATCACTGAAGGTGGTTTTTTGCCTAAGAAAGAACCTGAAGTAATTGGTAAAGGAATGAATGTAATGTTGAAAGAAAAAATTTAAGAAGTTGTTCAAATCTGGAGTGGCTTTGATGCCAAAGGAATGGCTGGAGGCATCTCCTTCTTTGAGACCACTGATTGAGAAAATTATTTCTGTTAATGGAATTCCTGATTGCATGAAGATGGATAGATTAATTCCTAATTTTGTTGAACTATGTAATCGAAAGGAAGGAAATGTAACAGGGGAGCTAGAGGAAAAATCAAATAACGTGGAAATGCTTCATAAACCCATCTTGAAGACAAAATTGCTTTATTCTAATCTGATGAAGGTTAGGGATGTTGAATCTGGAGAGCTGGGTGAATGTGTAGAGGTTGCTCCAATCCTAGCTAAAAATCCTATTGCAACTCAAATGAATGTATGGAAGAAAAGAGAAAACATCAAAGTTTTTGAATTACAATTGGGTAATTTCTTAACTGCAGATGGAATGACTGTTAGACTACATGAGCAAAATGAAATGGAGAAATCAAATAAGCTTATTAACTAACTGGTAATAAAAATATTTAAAGGAGAAGCTCCATTATCAGTGATCAATAAAGAACTCAGAAGACAGTGGTCTTAATATGGAAAGTTTCACCTCACAATGCTTGGCATAGGGTGTGTGCTTTGTTCTTTTTTAGAACCGGAGCAAATGGAATTTGTTTTATCAAATGGACCTTGGTTTTTAAATGGAAAAATAATTTGAGTGGATAAATGGTCCCAAAGTTTCTCTCCAACTTCACTTAAAGGACTAACAACTCCGATTTGGACCAGGTTACCAAATCTTCCTCTATAATGTTGGGATGAAATCAACATTTGTAGAATTGCATCAATGGTTGGAAAACCATACTTATTAGATGGGAACATGTTTCAATGGGGAAGAAGAGAGTTTGGAAGGATTTGTGTCCGAATTAAGCTTGATACAAAATTACCATTTGGTGTTTGGGTGGAAGGTAGTCCCAGGAAATTATTTTAGAAGATAGAATATGAAAGAATTCCCAACTTTTGTTTGAAATGTGGATTGATTGGTCACAATAAGGATGTTTGAAGAGAGGGTGAATTAGAAACCAAGATTCAAGAGAAGATAATATATTCTGAAATCCCAGATGTAGTGAAAGAGATTCAAAACACGTTTGGTGATGCCAATAGCAAGGAAGCAACAGGTTATGGTCCGGTTGGTTGTGAACCGTGGAATTAAGAAGGCTAAAAGCAATTTTAAAAACGTAATTCAACATCCCTGGGATAATGTTGTGTGGAGAAGAAAAGGTGTAAGGAAATCCAATGCTAAAGAATCAACTGTAGAAGATGATGTTGTTCGGATTAGAAAGATGGGATCTGATACAACCAAAGCTATTATTGTTCCAGTTTCTAATATTCCTGCCCTAAAATAAATGGTGTTAACTCCTCTTGGGCTATCAACAATTTTTCTTCTTATAAAATTATACTAGATATGAGGGAAAGTGTCAACATTCTAGTAATTGAAAATAGATGTGCAAAGTGAACCAGTTAAAGATGGGGAAATTATTCAAAATAATGTAGATGATTTATTGATTGTGGAAGGACCACCTGACAAGGAAAAGGATAAAAATTTGATTCAGAATGTGGATTCAACTGTTGGAAGCAAAGATGTTGATACCAACCATGTTAACAAGAAGAAATCAAAACAGTTGAAAGATCTTTGGCCAATCAGTTTTAACCAGACGAGTAGAAGATTGGAGATGGAAATGAAAGGTACAATGGGGAGTTCTTCCCCTCTCCTATATTAATGGCTTCTATTGCATTCTTGAATTATAGAGGAGCAAGAAAGAAAGGTGCTTCTCTATTTGCTGAAGAGTTTTTTAAATTGCATGATGTTTTCTTTTTGGGGTTGTTAGAGACTAAATTGTCTTCCTTTGATATAAAAAAGTCAAATTGCTAATTAGTGATGGTTGGGATTATGTTATTGTACCTTATGATGGGTTTTCAGAAGGTATTATAGTTTTATGGAATTCTCATTTGGCTAACTTTTCAATTGTTGATTCTTCTTCCCAATGAATCATTGGATATCTATCAATTATTAGTAAAGGTAAATGGAGGGTTTATTTTGTATATGGAAATAAAGACATGTATAAAAGGAGAGAACTTTGGGAGATTTTGGAATTGTACTCTTCAGAAGAGTATCCTAAGGTGGTGGGTAGAGATTTCAATTGTCTCACTTCCAAAGAAGATAAGAGAGAAGGAAAAAGGTTTCAGTTTTCTCAAGGGCCTAAAGAAATGAAGGCTTTTTTTTTCTAATAATGATTACCATGAGGTAGGATTTATTGGCCCTCGGTTTACTTGTTGCAACAATAAATGAGGAGGGGCTCGTATTCTGGAAAGATTGGACTGGTGCTTCCTTAACTCTATGGCTTTAAATTCTTCTATTCATTTGGTTGTTAGGCACCTAGCTAGAGTACCTTCTGATCATTGTCCAGTTATTCTTAATTTCCTTGACTTTAAACCATCCTCTAAGAAGATCATTAAATTTGAGGATGTTTGGGCATCTTATACGGCTTCTTTATCTGTGGTTAAGAAGGAGTGGAAGAAATCATATTTGGGAAGTTATTCACAAATATTGAATTCAAAGTTTAAAAGAGATTTAAAATATCCATTCTTATAGATTAAGGCTAAGTTAATAAACTTGAGTCTTCTGAAAGAGAACTTGATGGAATATATATTGAAATTGCAAACAAAGGAATCAGAGACTGGATGGCTAACTGATAAAGAATGTTGGACATTGAAATTTAAAGTGAATGAACTCAATTCTATTATGGCTCGATTGAATGTATGGTGGAAACAAAGAGCAAAGGTCAAATGGATGGTTGATGGTGATAGTTATTCAATGTTTTTCCACTCGTTTGCTTGTTCAAGGAGGAACTCAGATAATATTGTTAAGATAAATGATGATAATGGGAATTTGTTGGAGGAGCTTGAACAAATAGAAGATGTCCTTCTTCGATTTTTCAGCCAAAAGTGGAGACATAGGAATTGTACCTCGGATGGATGGCCTTTGCCTAGGAATACTTTGAATGATGATGATATAATATGGCTAGTAAGGGAGTTATTGGTGGAGGAGATTGAGATGGTTTTAAATTAATTGGATGGTAACATTGCCCCCATTTTTGATGGTATCTCATATTCATTTATCAAAGCCTATTGGAATATCATTAAAGTTGATTTTTTAATACTATTACTCAATTTCTTTGTCTTGGTGAGATGGACAAATCTTGGAAGGACACTTTAATTGTTCTCATTCCTAAAGTTTCAAACTCTTTGCTTCCATCTAATTTTAGACTTATTAGCTTGTGTAATTCAGTGTACAAGGTGGCGGCAAAAATTATTTAAAATAGATTATTATTAGAAATTCCTAAGCTAATCTCAGAGGAGCAGGTGGCTTTTATTAAAGGAAGATCTATCTCGGACCATGTGTTTTTTTTTTTTGAAGAAAGCATGACTGCTATAATAAAAAAAAATTGAAGCAAATTACAAGTTACTAATATCTGACTTCTGCTCTAACAATTTAATAAAGGAAGGAGGGATATAGTTCCAAGTTTCATCATAAAAAAAAAAGATTTAAAATAAGCATAATTGGCTCAATAATCTGCTAGCTTATTTCTCTCCCTATCAACACAAGTAAAGATAACATAATTGAAATTTTTAATAAAAGAGAGATCAATAGCACTTTTGTTACTTGCTTCCATTTCTTTCTTGATGAGATTGATAACATTTTTGTTATCCCCTTCAATAATCAAGCCTTTGTATTCCAACATCCATTTTTTGATTATGTGCTTTAAAGAAGTGATGGCTTGAAGTTCTAATTCAGCTGAATCCCAATGAATGAGATTATTACCGAAAGCCAAAAGTAGTCTGCCATGATGATCTCTAAATACTCCTCCTATGCCCGCCTTATAGGATTTGTGTAGAGCTACTTCTATGTTGACCTTGATCCAATTAGGTGGAGGAGGGTGCCAGGAATTGAATAACCTAGTTGGTTGATTAACATCCTCGAAGCTTGAATTTGAATAGATATGGTTTTTGAAAGCTGTTGTGTAACTAACAGCCTTAGAAGCTATAAATAACAGACTGGGAGCCTTCTTCTCATGAACAAACTGATTTCTTGCTCTGCATGATAGATAAATCGTATTACAAAATAGATTTATCATCCATAAGCATTGTTTATCAAGCCAACTATAGCAATTTTCCATAGAAGAAAATGCAGGGAATCCAAATCTCCAATGGTTCAAAATATAAAACACCTCAAATAATTTTCTGCAACCATGTACTATGTAGTCTAGATCTTCTACCTCCTCACAACCTCTAGGACATTTATCAAATCCTAGTAATCTTTTATAGCATAGAAATTTGTTTGTTGGTATTGCATTATTGAAAATTCTCCACCAGAATAATTTAACTCTAGGATTTAGTTTGGCTTTGTTGTACCAAAACAGAGAATTATCACTAGAATTTTCATTTTCAATAGCTTCAGAAGCTAAGCCTGTTATTGTTATCCCAGAGAAATTGTGAACGAGCTCTGTTCTGTCTTCTTGAATGTCAGAATGAATCTCCATAGCAGAAATGAGAAGCACCAATTCTTCCCCAAAAACTTTCTTCAGCTCCGAGATGTCCCAATTCTCATTAGATATGAATCTGTCTACTGTGGAATCATGTTCAGTTAATGGATTTATAAATGTAGGCCATTTCAGCAAACATTTATCCAAAATCCAAGTGTCATGTAATACACTAAGGGATTTGCCATTCTAATTCTCTTTCTGATTATAGGATTCAAAAATTTCCCTCCATTGCAAATCAACTTCCAAGTGTTAGAACCTCTGTTAATACTGATACCAAATCCGGAATAGGCCCATATTTAGGATAGAGAATTCTGTGCATGATAGACTCTTTCTCTTAAATATATCTCCAAGCTAGTTTGGCCCTAAGTGGACCAACCTTCTTGCTGCAGGAATTGATACCAAGTCCTCCCAGATTCCTTGGTTTGCACATCAATTCCAAGTTAGCATAATGAAGACCTGCTTTACCGTCACTTTTTTTCCAAATGAAACTCCTGCACATTCTGTCATTTTTTTGTAGCACCTTTTTAGGAACCAAAGAAAGTGTAGAATGGTTAGTAGGCTAAGAAAGTAATACAGATTTTACTAATGTGATTCTTCCAGCTAAAGAGATAAGCTTCCCACCCCAAACATTCAACATGGTGAAAGCTTTATCAATAATGAACTGAAAATCTTTTTTTTTTTTCAATCTCCTCAAGGCTACTTTAGTTCCCAAGTAAGAGAACTCTTGAACTTCTTTGAAATGCATGATCTTACATATTTTCCTTCTTCTTCTTGTCTTCACTGATTTTCCAAAAAGGATCCCTGTTTTTTGCAAATTTATCCTTTGTCCCATACATCCACTATAATCCATGAGGATTTCTTTAACATCTTTTACAGATTTAAGGTTGGCTTCATAGAAAATTAGAATATCATTGGCATACAATAGGTGGGAAACCTTGGGACTATTAGAAGAAATACCAATTCCAATTATTCTTCCCTTTTGTAAAAAGGCATTAGAAAGTAGTTGAACACACATAACAAACAGAAATGGAGAAAGAGGGCATCCTTACCGAAAACCACAATGAGCTTCTATCCATTTAGAATAGGAACTATTAATCAGAAGAGAAAATTTAGGACCAGTAACACATTCCATAATAAGATTAGCATAAGTATTAGGGATTTCAAAGTAGTCCAAGATTTTGATCAAAGTAGGCCAACCCATGGAATCATAAGCTTGTTCCATGTATATTTTGAAAGAAACTAATCCCTTGGAAGCTTTGGAATGCCTAATTTTGTGAAAAACTTCTTGAGCTTCTAGTACATGGTCTGAAATAGATATTCCTTTCATGAAAGCAACTTGCTCCTCCGTTATTAATTTAGGAATTACTAACAAGAGTCTATTAAGAAGAATCTTTGCCACAATTTTATAGACCGAGTTACAAAGACTAATAGGTCTATAGTTGGATGGAGTTATAGGATTTTTTATTTTGGGAATTAAGACAATGTTAGTATACTTCCAGTTCTCATTCATCTTCCCATGTTTAAAGAAATGTTCTATAGCTTTCCATAAATCATTCTTAATGATATGCCAATAATGCTTGAAGAAGGAGTGAAACATACCATCATGTCCCGGTGCAATATTACATCCAAGCTCCTTTATGACTTTCTCCAATTCTTCAAAAGAGAATTTGTTGCTCAACAACAATTTATCATCTTCATTTAAAGCCTTTACTGGATTCGGCCAGCCATTTAAAATGCAGTTTTTGGATTCCCATTTATTGCAGAAATACTGATACAAAACATGTTCTACCTCCTTATGATCTTCGATTATCATACCTTATTCATTTTTTAACTTGTGAATGTAGTTTGTGTTTCTCCTTGCACTAGCATATGCTTGGAAAAAATTGGATTTTGAATCTCCTTCCACTAACCATTTGATCTTTGCTCTTTGTTTCCACCATGAATTGATTTTAGCCAATATCGAATTGAGTTTGTCAATTTTGGCCTTCAGTTTCCACTGTTCTTCTAAGCTGAGAATACCGAATTCAGCTTCTAGTTCCTGTAATCTCAGGATATCATTTTTTAAGTCTTCTTTAGAATTGTTTAAAGCTTTAAACTGAGCTTTACTTCAATAGCAAAGGTCCCTTAAGGACCTTTTCAATTTCTGGTTTAGTGCTTGAGCTGGATCGCCTTGAGCCTTCCTTTTCCATGAATCTTTGACAATAGCTGTAGAGGCTGAAAAAGAGGTCCAAACCTCTGATAGCTTTCTTCCTTGGTGGAGTGAAATCCAATAAATTCAACAAAATTGGACAATGATCAGATGCCAACCTAGCCAAGTGTCTCACCAAAAGCCCTTGACAAGTATTGAAAGTTGCTGAGTTAATTAGGCACCTATCCAACTTTTCAAGAATTTTTTCAGGCCCTTTTTTATTGTTGCTCCAAGTAAACTTTGGCCCAACACAAGCTACTTCATGCAAGTCATTATTTGAGATGAAAGCCTTCTTCTCCATTGGTCCCATACTACAAACAAACTTCCTTCCACCTTTTTTTTCTTCTTTATTCAATAAGCAATTAAAGTCCCCCCCTATGATCATATGGGAGTCTTTGATCATATGCATTTCAAGCCTTTCCCATAAGTTTCTTCTTCTATAAACATCTTTGTTGCCGTAAATCGTAGAAATTCTCCAAGTTCCTTTATTGATCACTTTAAGATCTCCAACAATCAATTGTGAAAAAGCTTCCAACAAGTTAAAAAAAGCCAAGCTTTGTTTCCACAACACCATAATGCCTCCTGAGAGACCTTCAAAGGGATAAAGAAAATAATCCCAACCTTCACCTACCATATGACTAATAAGTTTGTTGTCCACCTCAGTCATCTTAGTTTCTATTAAGCCAAGGAAAAACAACCATAATCTTTAGAGAACTCCCTTATATAAAGAGCAGATTTTAATTTATTAGATCCTCTATAATTCTAAAATCCAATTGAAGACATTTAATGATCAATGGGGAATAGGTTCCCCGCCCTTCCTTTAGTCTCTCCTTCAAATTTTCTGCTCCTTAGACTCAATTTTATAGGACCTAAACTTTTTAATTGTTTAGTTCCTTTCTTCTTCACTTTGCATGAACTATCTTCTAGCTACAAAAATTTGTCTTCCGATTCTTCACATTCTATCACTTCTTCACAAACTCAACTACCAGAAATAATTCCAGACTTATCTTTTAGATCATGAGCTTTTTCACTGTTTTTGATTATTTCACCTTCCTCCATCATGTTTTTTAAAACTTCAAACTTGTTGTGGTTGCAGTGATTGTTCTCTAAGATCAATTCTTCTGTCTTCTTGTTGATTTCAGAGTTAAAATCTTCTAAATTCCTGCCATTAATAATAGTAGTTTCCTCCGGAACATTCACTCCACAGAGAGTGTCTGGTTTCTCCAAAACTAATTTATCATTGCTTATTACGCCTTCTTCAACTTCTTTCTATTTATCTGCAACTTCTTCCAAAGAATTCTTAGCATTGTCTGATTGTCGAACCCATTTGTTCTGAAAAATGACCTTCTTCCCTCTCTTCCTCCCATAGTCAACATGTATCCATGAACCATAGATATCTTCTTTTCTTTTGTTTGAGTCTTCTTTGAAAACTGAATCTGTTTGAATTTTCTCTGAGTTTGTAGCTTCGTCTTCCATAGAACTAATCTTTTTTCCTTTTTTCTCCGTGGTAGAAACATTCATCAATTCTGGACATAATTTATCCAGATTACCAATTTTACCACATTTGTAACATATGTTTGGCATTTTTTCATAAGTGATCTTCTGGTAGAATCTTCCTATAGCTCCTTCTACCCATACGCCCAATGGTAATTTGCTGTCCAACCTGATTTTTACACAGATTCTAGCAAACTCACGCCTTCCCCACTAGAACATGTTATCATTAATTAGAAAGGGAGTTCCAACCTTAGATGCAATTCGACAAACATTGATTTTATCCCAACTTTGTAAAGGAAGATTGGGTAATCTGATCCATACCGGAGCCGTTAAATCTTTCAATGAAGATGGATGGAATTCAGGGGACCATTTATCTAATCCAATAATGCTGCCATTCACATACCAAGGTCCATTGTTAAGGACCGAATTCATTGCCTCCATTTCTTCAAATGCACACAGGGCCCATCCTCCTCTTAGCAATGTCATGTGAAACCTGCCATATTGGTTCCATTGTCTTCTCAACTCCGAACCAATGATATGATAAGGGATTCCATCTCCAAATACCTTAACTACCAAGGACTTCAGAAGTCTGTTAGTATTACTTGTTTCACTCTCTTGATAAAGTTTCACCACTCCTTCAAAATTCTCACCGTAGTCAAAATTGATAATTTTGAAGTTTGGCTTCATGTTCCAAGCAGTTCTCAAATCCCTTTTTTCTGGCTGAGGTATTACACAATTCAAAACTTCAACAGTATTGCAATTTCCCAGAACAACTGATTCACAAACTCGAACATTTACCCAATCTCCTTTAGCTTGTTTTCTTGATCTTCAGATGGACTGTCTTTCTGTAAATCTGGAACAAGAATCTGTTTTTCTACCATCGATATCTCTGTCGATGTCTTCAGATTTTGAACCTTCAGCAGTTGATGAATTATCCTCCGATTTCTCCCTTCCAAGTTTATTGATTGAAACTCTATCAATCCCAAGATATATTCCAACATCCCGATTCTCAGCTTCTTCTTCCACAACTTTTTTACCTCTTCCAAAACATTCTTTATTCTTCATCGGGGAGTGGCAGCCTCCCTCTTTTATCACCAAAGGTCTAGTAGAAAACCTTAGCCTGGGGTCTTGATCGAACATCTTGTTTACATTACTAAAAGCAGGGGGAGAAAAGCCTTGATTGCTTCGCTGGAGAATCTTCACTAGAGCCACCGTAGAGATGCGACTATTTACATCACTGGAAGATGGAGGTCAGCGACCCTCCCCCGTCATCAGAGATGGAGAAGATTCACGGGAAATTAGGGAAATCAAAAAATCGTTATTTTCTCTCATTAGGATCCACAACTTCTCTCACTAGGATCTTTCTTAAATAATTTAGCTAGAAACTCTAGGCTAACTAGATCAAGAACTATCTCAAGATCTACTCATGTTTTTATCTTGGACCATGTGTTGGTTGCTCAGGAATTGTTCCATAAATTCAAGTATTCTAAATCATCCAAAGGGCTTGTTTCATTTAAAATTGATATGGAGCAAGCATATGATTAAAGGAGTTGGGTTACTCTTAAATATGTATTGAATTACTTTGAATTCCCTACTAAATTCTCAAAGCTCATTTTGTAATGTGTGGTAGAACCAAGATTTTATTTAATCATTAATGGTAATTTATCCGAATGGATAGAAGCCAAGAGTGGTTTTCGTCAAGGGTGCCCCTTATCACATCTTCTTTTCATTCTTTGTTCCCAACTTCTTTCTAATGCTTTTGCTCAAACTTCTATTGGGATTAGCATTTGTACGAATGGTCCATAGATATCACACTTATTATATGCAGATGATGTGATGATTTTCTCTGATGCTAATAAGAAGGTGGCAATTGAGATTACGGGCATTCTTTGCAATTTTAGTAAATGGACTAGGCAATGTATTAATGTTAACATATATGTCATTCTTTTTGGTAAGATTGTTAATAAAAGAAGAAGAAAGTCCATTACTCATATCATGGGGTTCAAAGAAGTTAAAGAATTTTCTTATCTTGGTATAAAAATGGCTCTAAGGAGATTAGTGGCTACTGGTTTTAAATTCATTATTGAAAAATCATTAAGGATGCTCAACACATGGGGTAGGAAGTTCATATCCTTAGCTGGCAAATTAAGCTTGATTAAATCAGTTATTCTGTCCTACCCAAATTTCTATAGTACACACTCTCTTGTTCCAATTAGTGTGCTTGAGGAAATTGACAAATTATGTAGGAGCTTCCTATGGAATAAGTGAAATGGAAGGTTGGCAATTCATTATGTTAGTTGGCTAGATTTGTGCAAGCCGTTAAATTGGGGAGGCCGTGGTTTGTATTCCTCTACATCTAAAGTTGCTTCTCTTAGAGCTAGATTGACTTGGTAGTTTTTAAAAAACAAAAGACTCTCTCCTACACAAAACTCTAGCTCCTAAGTATGGCACCAAGGTTGAAGTTGAAAACAATAAAAAAAGTTTACCATCTTCATGGAAATTAATTTATGATGGTAGAAAAATTCTTATTCCTTTTATAAAATGGAACATTGCAAATGGATCATCTATTGATGTCTATAGAAATAAGTGGATATTGGATAAAAGCATCAACTAGGTGCCTCAAGGTGATGAGGTTTTACTATTGGACAAGTTTATTGTAAACAAAAATTGGAATGTTCTGAATTGCTGAAGGTGTTAGGACATGATCTGGTGGAACTAATTCTATAATTCAATATCAAAACAACTCAATGGGATGATGAGCTATAGCTAATTTTCCATAATTTAGGTAAAACTCTTTTTGGACTGATTTTTGAATCTATGCAACAACCAGAAGATGAACCTAGATTTTGAAAATGGATTAAAAGATCAAAACGGAATCCTCATGCAGAGGTGTTCTGGTGGAGGCTTTTTAAAATGCAATCTCAACTTATCAGTTCTTAGCACATAAAAGATTGTAGAGCAATGAAACATGTCCAAGTTGCTGGAATAGTATTGAAGATGTGGAACATGTTCTTGTCAAATGTTGATTTCACTGTTAAACAATTGGGGATTTGGAATTCCCATGTTCATCAATTTTGAAAAATGCTGCTCTTGGATGGAATCAATCGCCAAAAATAATTGTATGCTTCTCAACTTGTTTTGCAATGTTGTGTTTCTTTAATGGGAGGTTAGGAATAAATTAATACATGATGGAGTTGTAGAAAGTGCAAATGCAATTGCTGCAAATGCCGTCATCTTTTCTTCACTTTCTAAAATGATTTTTAACATGAGCTCAGAAAGATGGGATGCTAACCAGTCATTTAGGCTGTCTAATATTTGGCATCCCGCTCCACCCAATTGGTTAAAGATCAATGTAGATGATTCACTTGGTTCTTCTTACATAGTCAGTGTTGGAGGTGTGATGTGTGACTACAAAGGAAGGTTATTATTGGCTTTTGGTAAATCTTGCATACATTGGGACATTTCTCAATTGGAGCTTTTAGCTATCAAAACATTAAAAGAAATCATCAAAGATTGGATGTTCAAATATAAGGGAGCAATCATTGAAGGTGACAATTCTAATGTAATGAGGATTCTACATCACGCTTTGCTTGATGGCTTTAAGGAGATGGAAGACTTTGAGTTCTTTAAAGAATTTGATTATGTTATCTTTAAATGTGTAGATAGAGGTAGCAACAAGTTAGTAGACATGTGTGCTAATCTTACTCTTATTAGTAATTTCATTATGGAGGATCTAAGTTTGAATAAGATTCCTCCTTCTTTCTTTATTTTGTTGAAGGAGAAATCAACATTGTAGTTTGCTTTTTCTAGTAATACATTTATTGCTCTTTAAAAAAATGTATCTTTCCAAAAGAAGAAAATATCATTTACTATCAATTGTTTAAAAATGATGATAATGATGGTCCTTGATTTTGATTATCTCAAAGAAAATTAATTGAATTTTGAAGAAAAGAAGACGTGGGTTCTAAATCTTCTATGAGCATAAGCCTCTTAATTAATTACATCATAGGAAACCTAAGTTTCCTACAAATACTCTCAATTAGAATAACAACAAAAATTTTATTTTACACATTTTCTAGGAGTCATATCAAAGAAGGTGAGTTTAGAATCTTAACTGTGATTAAATCAAATTTGAGCACTTATTTTGGAGATCAAAGGAGAAGGAGAAGGAAGCAATTTAAACTTCTGAAATAATACAAAAGTGCTTCTACCTATTCTATGTGTTAGGCTTTAAGTTTTTAATTTGAACTGATCAATTTATTAGAATGTCATGATTAGATTCCCAAAGTTAGGGAATTAAGATTTTAATTCTACTATGAATCCTAAGTCTAAATTGGACACCGAACAATAGTTACTCGAACTTATCTTATACAATGAAAATTCTGGACTAACCCCAGCCTTGATTGGGGAGTCAGCTAACCACCTAGGTGTTTTAAAACCATAATTCTTGTCCTTTATGAGAGGGTGGTAGGAACATTATCAATTAAAGTTTGGTAGAATTGAGGCCGACACCTAGAGCAGATCTTAATTGATCCCTTGACTTTATGTAAGGTGAAAATGCTTGAAAATGCAATTAGAACTTTAGACACTTTTAATTGGTTTCTAATGAAATATATGCTAATTGACTCAATGAAATGCAAAAAATATATTCTAGAGATTTCATAACATCCCTTTGATAAAACTACGTCCTAATAGGTCAGGTGGTCTGCTAGAACTCATAGGCAAGGAGGTGTCTAACAAGGAGGAGAAGCAGTTAGCATGCATAAATTAGAACTCCCAACGGTCCCGAGATTACTTCATAGATCATTAGAATTATTATTTGAGACTAATTTTTTTATTAATTTTGGTAGAAAATATTTTCTAAAAACTCCATCATGAGCCTCCGATCGCATCTAGGTTGTATCAAAATCAGCATGCACGAAAAAAAGTTAGAAGAGGCAGGAAGTTCTAAGCACAATCAATATAAATCAATCAATTAAGTAAATTAAATAAATTAAATGTCCTTGTGGAAAATGCCACTTAATTTATAACCTAGGGTATGCAAAAATTAAAAGTGGTCAAGTATTACTAACAACAAAATATATAAAAATCTTAGGACTGAAGTAAGTGACTTTGAGTGGGATACTCTTCATCTTCACTTCTTTATCCTTGTTCTTGTTAGACTTCTTGGATTTAAAATTTCTAGATATCCAAATGAAAAGAAACTCTAACCCAGAGGGGTGTTTTCTTTTCTATTTAGATATTAAAATCATCTTACCTTTTTTTTGAAGAATGTTAAAAATGCATAGAAAGAGAAAACAAAGCCTAAATACAAACTACTGAGAGTGAAGAACTCTTACACAATCTTCCTTCACCATATTACAAAAGGAAGACGGTAACTCATTCTCACAAAACAAGTCCCAAAGAAAATCAGAAGAAAAAGCATGATTAGCACAGTATCCGCTAATCTATTACAACTGCGATTAACCCAATAAAAATTACCTTATTTACCTTATTAAGAAAAGAATATTCTTCAATACCCAATCTTCTATCCATATTCTTCGGTATACTGTGCACTTTATGAAGAATATCAATAACATTTTTATTGTCACCTTCTACTATGATGCCTTCAACCCCATCAAATCTGCCATGTAAAACTTTTGTAAGAGCAGAAATAGCAGAAATCTCCAATTGGGCAATGTCCCAATGCGTTTCCTTCCTCCCAAACGCAAGTAGGAACCTTCCTTTACAATCCCTTACAATACCACCAACACCAGCCTCATAATTTCCTTTGTGAGAAGCATCAAGGTTAATCTTAATCCAATCGGGGGGAGGAGGTTACCATTTATCAAAAGATAGCCCAATGGACTGATTAATAACCCAGTTACCCTATTGAACAACGTGCAAAGAATCCTGTCTGATAAAGCTGAGAATAGAAATAGCAATAAACACATTGCTTTCTTCAGGATTCCCATGCTTGACCTTGTTCCTATGGTTCCAAACAAACCAAATAACAGTAAAATACATCTTTACCATCATCAAATTACCATTTTTAAGCCGTTGTAGACCCGCCAAGCAATCAAACCACCAACTGAAAATGGGTATCTGAAATCCCCAACCTCTCAGCACATCCAGCACCTTCCGAAGTTTACAGCAACTGGATGAAATGTGATTGATCTCTTCTAATACTTCACAACCCATTGGGAAAAAAGAATCATCAGCAAGCTTCCTCTGAAGAGGAAAGCACCTGAAGGCAGAGCATCCGAGAACAACCTCCATAAAAACACCTCTAGTCTAGCATTCAACATCAGTTTATAAACCCAATTGAATGGAACAACACCATCCATGTTCTTATATTTGTCTTCCATAATTAAAGCAGAAATAGATTTTCCAGACATCTTAAATCTCAGTTCCATACTATCCACAGGCAAACAGGGAGAAATCTATACCATACAGATAAGTTCCATGAGATCAGCCCCAAAGAACTGACTGAGTTTCTCCCGGTCCCAACAACCTTCAGTAATAAAGAAGTCCAGGGTAACATCTTCATCCTCAAAATTACCAACAAACGTTGTCCATTTGATTAGAGACTTGTAAAGAATCCATATGTCCTTCAACACATTGATTCTTACCCCATCAACAACTCTCCATCTAACATGCTCCCTGAGTGCATTCCACCCCGAAAACAAAATCTTTAAAGTACAAGAACTCCTCCCATATAGCCGATAATTCCACCTATTAGATCCATACTTAGCATTAAGATGTCTGCTTAACAGAGATTCAGGTTTATCGATCAACTTCCAAGCAAATTTGGCTCTCATAGCATCCCTCCTATCCACAGCTGAGTGAACATCCCAACCTCCATACTCCTTTGGCTTACGAACTTGCTCCCATGCCATGTAATGAAGTTCCCTCTTACCATCATATTTATTCCATATAAAATCTCTAAAAATATTCTCAAACTCCATTAATGTTTTCATCGGAATAAGAGAATAAGTCATGATAAAAACCGGAAGAGAAAGATAAACTGATTTAACCAAAATCAGTCTTCCTACAAAAGAGACAAATCTATTCCCCCAAACATTAATTTTCTTATAACATTTATCCCATAAACCCTGAAAATCTGCATTCCTTAAGTGTCTCAAAGCCAACTTGATGCCCAAATACTCAAACTTATCAACTAACTTAATAACCATAAATCTGGAAATTTGCAACCTCCTCCTCCTGTCCACCAAATTACCACAAACTAAAGAAGATTTATGGTAATTAATGTTTTGACCAGTCCACCTATAATAATTCTCCATAATCTTTCTAACTTTCTTCATGATGTTCACTTTAGCTTCCAAAAATAGCAAAATATCATATGCAAATAACATGTGAGAAATCCTTTGGGCATTAGCAGAAATCCTAATACCCACCTCAGTACCCCTACTATGAAAGGCGTTGGAAAGTAGTTGGGAGCAAAGAATAAAAAGAAAAGATGACAGAGGTCACCCTTGACGAAAGCCACTCTTCCCTTCAATCCAACCAGAATTAGACCCATTAATCACAATAGAAAATTTTGGATCTACTATACATTCCATCACCAAATGAACAAACCTGGAAGGGAACCCCAATTCTATTAACATTCTCTCCAAAGTAGACCAACACATACTATCATATGCTTGCTCCATGTCCACTTTGATTGCCAAGAATCCATTACATGCTTTGGAAAATCTCAACTTTTTAAAAACTTCCTGAGCTAGAAGAAGATGAACTGAGATTGACCTACCCCTCACAAAAGCTACTTGTTCTTCAGAAATAATCCTGGGCATAGTATCCACCATTATGTTAAGCAAAACTTTAGCAACAATTTTATAAATTGAATTGCATAAACTAATGGGATGATAAGCCGAAGGAATACTGGGATTAGAAGATTTAGGAATATGCACTACTAAGGTGTCTTTCCAATCCTTATTCATAGAATCGGTGAGGAAAAACTGCTGTACAGCCCACACTACATCCACTCTAATGATTTTCCAAAAGGCTTTGAAAAAGGAATAGGTGATTCCATCAAAGCCCGGAGCTCTGTTATTGCCCAGATTCAAAATAACTTCACAGATTTCAGCTTCAACCAGCTCCCTGTTCAATAAATCCTTATCACTGTCAAGAAAAGAAGCGCACAGCTTTGGCCACCCAGCAAAGCTATAGATCATGGATTTCCACTTCACCTAAAAAAACCTCTTGAACACCTCCTCAATCATTTCTGGATCATCTGTCAACACCCCGTTAGAATCCTTCACTTGAGAAATCGAGTTGACATTCCTTCTAGAGTTGGCAAAAGAATGGAAGAATTTGGTATTTGCATCACCATCCTTAATCCACTTTGCTTTTGCTCTCTGCCTCCACCAGGTATTTAGATTATTAAGCACAACATTGAATTCTTTAACTTTAGCTTTAAGTAACCACAGTTTATCCTCATTCAACCACCCAAGCCTTGATTCTTCTTCTTGTAAAACCAAAATTTCAGCTTTTAATTTGTCTTTCTCCAAAGAAAAATTCTTCAATCTAGCCTTGCTCCAATAAAATAAATCTTTCAAGGTCCTTTTACATTTTTTATTAATAACCTCCATGTCATCCCCCAAAAATGGTCTCGTCCACCTACTAGAGACAATATGCTCAGCTGTCTTAAAGGAAAGCCAAGTATCTTCAAACTTTATACCACTTCTACCTTTACAAACTGACTCAAATATCTTAAGTACAATCGGACAATGGTCCGAAGCAACTCTAGCAAGATGTCTAACCAAGGTAATTTGGATTTTGTTGATGGCCAAGGAATTAAGAATACACCTATCAAGCCTTTCCAAAATCCTTCCTCCACCACTCTTATTATTGCACCAAGTGTACCTAGGTCCAACAAATTTGACTTCATGATAGTCATTCTCATCCAAAGAGCCTTGATTGATTTTAAACCTTCTACCACCCTTCTTGTCCTCTTGAGCCAAAATGCAATTAAAATACCCTCCAAAAATAGAAGGAATGTCTCGATTGGAAGCCTCCTGAACAAACTCCCAAATATACCTTTTCTTCAGAGTCTCCTTACTAGCATAAACAGTAGAAATCATCCAAACATCGCTATTGAAAACATTGAGATCACCAATAACACATTTATATGAAGTTTTCAAAACAGAAAAGGATGCCAAATCCGATCTCCAGAGTACCATAATACCACCAAAAGGCCCTTCTGATGGAAGAATGAAATAATCCCAATCAAGCCCCATCATCCTTACAAACAAATCCTTATCCATAGAAGAAATTTTAGTTTCAAGCAACCCTACAAAGAATATTTTGTAGTCTTTAATAATCTCCTTTAAATAGAGGAAGGCCTCCCTCTTTTTGGCCCCCTACAATTCCAGAAAATAATAGATTCCATTAAAAGAGTTTGGGGGGAGAGCCCCCACTTTTTTTCTTCGAACCACCATCCACACTCCTACCACTTGAATTATTTTTAATAGGTCCCAAAGCTCTAAGCTCTTTAACAAGCTTTCATTTCACCATTTCTCCACTAGAACCAGCTTCTTTCTCTATCCTCCCAGCAAACTTACTCCCCTCACACCCCTTGACACTCTCAGCAACAACAGGGCTCCCTAAAGTAGGAGGAATTCCATCACTGCCACATCCTCTAGAAATGGTTTTAACACAAGCACCCTCTATTCCATCCTCTTCAACCCCATCCAACACAGCAAATTTATTCAAACCAGCTGGAACAATAGGGTGATTAGCATTAGAAAACATACCATCGATCTTAGAAGGAGCCTCAACCGAATCAACAACCTCCACAGCAGAATTTACCAACCAGGCAGAATCCCTTCCAGAAGCCACCTCTTCCTCTTCCCAGGTATCTCACCTTCTTCCAAGTGAGTATCTGTAGCAATGTCTTTCAGCTTGTCACAATTTTCATTACCTGGAGTAATTTTCCCATCCAATTCATCATGAGTTCCAGCCATTTTCACCCACTATTTTTTCACTAAATTTGGTTTCTCCTTCTGGATAATCGGCCTTCTATTTAATTTCTTCTTAACCATGATCCAAGGACCATAAGAGGGATCAGCATTCTCTCCCTGAACCTCCTTAGCTCCCCTAGACTCACCAATATTCGTTTCCTTTCCGGAATCCTAGCAGCCTTCAATCTGCACTTAGATCTGAGATGTCCCACCATTCCACATCCATAGCAAACAGTCGAAATCTTCTCATACTCAAATCTTTGAAAGAATTTCCCATAGATGCTCTCAACCCAAACCTCTAGAGGAAGACACTGGTCAAGCCTGACCCTCACACAAACTCTGGCAAATTCCCTTTTCCCCCACTGAAACATATTACCATCCATCATCAAAGGTTTACCAATGGAAGAAGCAATTCAAGCCACATTCACTTCATCCCAACACTGCAAGGGCATATGAGGTATTCTAATCCAAATAGGGGAGGTTAATCCTTTCAAAGAAAGAGTTGAAAACTCTAAAGACCACTTCTCCATCCCCACAATAGAGCCGTTGACAAACCAAGGCTCTCCCGATAAAACACCTTCCATCATCTCAGTTGACTCAAAGGAGCACAAAAACCACCCCTTCCCCAAAGTAGTAAAGTGGAATTTCCCAAACAATTTCCACTGTCTTCTAACCTCCCAAGCAACTACATGAGAAGCAACCTCCTTACCAAAGACCTTGATAACCAAAGAATTCTTGAGCTTTTGAGAATTCACAACCTCCATTTCTTCAACCAATTTCACAGACTTATCATCTTCTGAGAAGACCTTATCATCCTCATTGAAATCCAACCTGATATAGGGATTTCTCTTCCACGGATTGTCATCCACCTCCGCCAATTCCTTCACAAGCATTCTATCATTCATCTTATCCACCAACTTTGTACCTCCAGAATCCAAACTTGGTAAGAATTGAACACTTATGTTAACAGAATTATCAACATTCACATTTATCCCATGGCCTAAACCAGAGATTGTATTTGAATTATCGAACCTGTTAACATATATGTTCATTTCCGAAGAAGTCACTGCCAAATCCACAAAATCAGTATCTGAAATCTTACTTACTATCACAGGTGAACTAGTTGCTTCTACATCAACAATCGCCTTCCCCTTACCTTCAATGAACACAACTTTCTTGGACGAATCCAAACAACCCTCCTTGATAACCAACATACCTAAGGGACCAGAACCAACACCTTCCCCAGACTTCTTACGACTAACACCACCCAAATCTTGATCACAAGAATCCATTTTAACAAACTTACCATCCTTCAACCCTGTAGACGATCGACGATCGTCCACTGAACTCGACAATACAGATCCTCTTCCATTGGTAAATCCAATCCCTACTACCACCGCAGGAGGCTGGCGGCCATCCATCGCCACTAGGGAATCCAATTCTGTGAAGAAAGGAACCAAACCTGGGAAAGAAAAAATTTAAAAATGATTCCTTCTCTCTCTAGAAAACCAGAGCTTCTCTCTATAGAACAATTCATATCACTGGAAGCTATGGACAGACCTGACAACGTTGTTAAATCATCTTACCTTTGGATGTCAAAATGGAAGAGAACTCTCCTGTAATGGATGTTCTATCCTCTTTGGATTCCACATTGGATGTAGTTTACCAACTCAGAGACTCACTTTCATATTTTACAACTCAATTAGATTCCATCAAAATTTAAAATAAAAAAAGATATTGACTCCCTATAAGGTTATTCTAAGAAATTAATATAAATAAACATCCCAAGTAGTTATATATTTGACATTAAATTAATAACTGCCAATCTTGACCATGCTCTTTTAATTTTTATGGGGCACATAGTATTTTGCACTTACATAAAATTTGTTAATTAAAATATTTTATTTTCTACTTTAATTTAGCCCTGCATAAGCATGGTCCACCAACAAAAACTTTGTAAGCATCCAGAATGTTCCTAACCTAAAGGGAATCTTTCACCCATAACATCAATTCACAGATTGCATAATTAAGTAAACACTTACATCAATCAACTAATTAAACCAATAGCATGTAGCAAAAACCACAAAAATTTTAAAGACAAAAGTAGAAAAAGAAACACTAGCCTAGCCTCAATTAGAGTTGGTTGTTCTAACAAGTCATCTAAAATGTGAGAAGAAGGCTTTATGGCTTGGATATATCCTAGACTAAGAAATTTATTAAAATATTATAATATATTGATCGATCAAAGGTTGAAGGTATTTAAGTTTGAATTTAAATAATAATGAATTGAAGTTGATTTAAGATTTATTTTAAGTATTAAATGTCTACCACCTTTATTTATACGAGGGGCGTGAAGTTTATTTCACCTCCTTTTAGGCTAGGTCAATAGCCTTGTATGGCTAGATTACTAATGGTAATCAATATTAAATAAATTAATTTAATTGTTTAAGACTTAAGGGTTGATAAATTTTTAGTCAATTGTTTGATTATTGGTTTTAATGATTAAGTTAGAATTTTCTAGAATTTTATGTTAATTATTAAATTTTATGACTTTTTTAATTATTTAAAGCATTAATTGAGGGGTGAAAAGTTAACTTTTTAAATTAAAATGATTTTTTATTTTAATATTTTTCTTATATATCATAATTTAAGGTGTGTAATAAAACTCTAAGTTTGCTAAATTTGGTATTTTCTATATTAAGTTAAGAATTTTTGAAGTTTTGACATTGATTTGAACTATAGTTGATTGAAGAGTAGACATTTTAACTTCGATTGAATTGTGAAGTTTGATATTTATAGCAATACTATACCTTAAGTGGAGTTGAATTGCTTTGAGTTTGATCCATTTAGAATTTTTTAGATTTAATTATGATTTTTCAAAGTTGGGTGTTTAAATGAATTTTTAAATTATTTAAATAGAGGGGTTTTGGGTATTTTGATCCAAATCAACACCAAAATCTTTGAAATAATCTCTAAAGGTCATAAAAGATCTAAGAGAATAATTCCAAATTTTTAAGAAAATTTTGAAAATTTTAAAAAAATTTATTTTTTAAAATTAATTAAAAAGTGATTTTTATTAAAAATTAAATTAAAGTTAAAATTGAAGTCTTCTAACACACCTTTTAATTTTTATGGTTAGAGGGTTAAATTATGGTCAATTTGATATCTTATTCATAATTTTTGAATTTTAGATGAATTAATTATGTTTTAATTAAGACTCTAAGTTAATTCTAGGGGCTAATTTTGGGCTCCTTTATGGTGGACCAAATGGGCTCGAATTTCAGTGAAACTTAGGCCATAAGTTAACTTGATTTCAAGTCCCAATCTGATTAGATTTTGGCTCCATATAGACCCTCTAAGGGTGATAACCATACCACCTATGCATGGGATTTGTGTGAAATTGAAGGCTAACCAATCCTTAGACTATGCATAATTAAAACACGAAAGAATACAACATATATTTTATTGGAATGATGATTGGGTTAGTTCAAATTTAATGGCCAAACCTTGACCCTTAAATTTAAATTAAACCAAACTAGCCCCTAATCAAATCAAATAGGTGAGGTAATTTTGGACATGTTAGAGACATGCCCAAATTCAATTTCACTAAGTTTCAATCCTTGAAGAGTTAACCTAAGGCAAAATTTGAAAAAAAAAACCCCTAAGATTTTAATTATTATAACTTAAGTTTCATGCATATTATATTTGGTGTCCCCATCACCTCAATGGATTTAAAATGAAATTTAGTAGATCGCATATCTATTATGATAATTTTAAAGGGCTTGTCTTTGCTTTCTAGTTTGCAATAGTTGTTTCTTTTTTAATGCAATTAGCATTTCTTCAAAAAAAAAAAAAAAAAAGGTTTCATGCATACTCATGGATTGAGACCATAAGGTTTTTGAATGTCTCTTTAATACCTTTCCAATGAGCCTAAGAACACCTAAATTGACTAAGTGGATGAAGAGATGTGATTTTTTGAAGTTTTGTAAGATTTTTGGAATTAATAAATCCAAAATTACACAGTCTTCCAGCACTTTCTATGTGGGCTCCTCTTATTGGTTAGCCAATCATTATAGCTGACTGTGTAAATAAGGAAATGATTGTAGTTGTTAGATAGTTAATTAGATGACCACAATCAATAGTTTAAATTATATCTTCAACCTCCCATTTCTATAAGACTTTCTCCAGCATGATCTGAGAGATCCCATAGACTAACTTCCATGAAACTTCACAAAGAGGATCAAGGCATTGCAAACTATTAATCCAAAGGTCAAAATTCGGTGGTTTGATGGTTTCCTTCGCACTTGACCAAGAATATCTATCTATGATCTTAAGAATAGGATTTCACCATATAGAAAGCCCCATAAAATGGGGTTTTCTAGTGAGAAGTTTCAAGGGGCTTTAATGCATAGTTCTTCACCAGACGTCATGGTCAAAGGATCTACAAAAGTATTGTTTCAACTCGGGCTTTTCAGTTTATGATTTTTATGATAATAAATAATACGGATTACCTTTTTTTTTTCTAGTATTTGTAATACATATTTGTTTGTGTGTTGACTAATATTTCAGGTACACCATGCACCGTTCTTTGAAGATTCAAGGCTCAAGATTATGTAGAATTGGTTATATTAAATGAGTTTGAAATTTTATTTCTTGAGTCTAGTCTGTAATGATGAATGCTAGATTGGTAATCGTGCACACACACAAGGGAAGAAAAAAATGATTTTAAATATTTAAATTTTTTTTTGTACATCATATTGTATGATATGGATCGTACTATACGATCTGGATCTTATTGTATGATATGGTGTAACATAAATTAATTAAAATATTTTCCTAAAAAATATTTTTAAAATATAACTAATCATAGAGTATGATAACCATATTGTACTAGACGATCTGTTTTATTTAGAAAGCCTGCCGTCCATTATATTAAGAAAAAAATTTGAAATTGAAAAGTTATTCTAATCGTAATATACAAAAGTGATCGTAATGTACAATGTTTAAAATATTGCCTAATTTAGTCATGTGATTAGTCAATCAAAATGGCTTAATTTTGATATTTTAATTATACTGTATAATATAGATTGTAGTTTACGATAAACAAAGATGATTTTGGCAATCCCATACATCATCTTGGATGAATTGTATTTTTATTGAACTATTCATACAGTACTAACTGGACATCGTATAGTACAATTAGGCAAATTGAATTATTCGTACAGTACTAACTATTGATCGTACAATACTAATAGGTCAAATTCTACACATTGTATTAGACAATCTTAAAATTGTACTATATGATCTTCGACGGATGAACTACTTTTTTAGGGTTTTTTGAAGCCCACTATTTAAGCTTTCCCATAAGACTTTGTAAGAGTCTTTAGCAGCCATTGAAACTTTATTTTTTTGAAGAAAACTTGAAGAGATAACTTGAAAGGGAGAGAGGAAAGGGTGGTGTTTGAGAGAGGGAGAAGATCCTTAGAGGGAATTTCAAGGGAGTGTGGAGGGGATTTCATATGGTTGCTTCAGTAATCTTGCACTTCAGTACCATCAGATTCAAGGTTCATCTTGAGGGAAGTTTTGGGAAGAAGAATATCTCTTTGGTGTCAAAGGACCTAGCTCCTCCGCCGCACTGGGGAAGTGGAAGTGATTTTGTAAGGGCTTCTACGCCTAGCTGTGGGGGCTAAAGGAGAGTCTTTAAAGGTTTAGTGTAATACTCAGAGGGTGCTTTTGGGGAGTGGATGTAGGTCAAGTTTAGACCAAACCATTATAAATCTGGTGTGTTCTTTCCTTTATTATTTTCGTATTTAATTTCATTATCAGTAACTACGTGGGTGAAATTGATAATTAATCTTTTTATTGTGAATGTAATTAGCTTATGTATTAAGTTATAAAAAGATTTTTCTTTTTGTTAAAGAAGATTCTAAAATACACAATTCACCCCCCTCTTGGCGCATCTAGTACTTTTAAGCATGGCTTCGAGCGAAGGGTGGAGGGATTTTATTGGAGCTAACTCAAAAATATTATCAATAAATATTAGGAGATTAGGGGAAGGAATGGGAATGCTCAAAGATCTTAGGGGAATAATTTTGAAATACTAGAGGTAAGTGAAATGGGTTGAAATGGGATTCATTGTTCAAACCATTATTGTGGCCTTACACAACTAGGAATTCCCAAGCAAGCCATAAGATGGCTACCAATTGGGAGGGGACATTGTATCTCAGCATCGTGAGCTCAGCTCTAGTGCGCCTAGGCTTTGGAAAACTTTGGATGAGGCCCAAGATAGAGGGGACAATCGAAGCGCTAATCTGCTTGCTCTTGCTACTAGCAGCCACAAGTCAGGACAAGGTGAGGTGGAATCTTGCTAGGGTAAGGTGAACTCAAATATTAGTTTAATTGGGCATGGAGAAATCCAATTCCACAAAATGGCTTTGGTTAACCTAAACATGTATGATTTTGGTCAGTTTGGGTGAAAACGTGGTTAGGCTATGGGCTGAATTTAATGTGGGAGGTAAATTGGGTCAAGGAAAATCAAATACAAGAAATAATTGGATTTTGTTTGGTCCAGGGTAGAATATGGCTTAGTTCAAAGTGGTTTTGACCACTTTGATTTAGCCTAGGGGTTAACACAAGTCAACCCAAGGGTTGGGCTGACTAGGGTAGATGTGTTGGACCTAGGGCTACCCAACGGAGGTGTTGGTTGGGCATGGAGAAGACTAGGTTGGGAAATGGCTCAACCCATAGTTTTTTTTATCACTTTGGGCTAACCCAATTCCCAACTTGAGTTGACCTAAGGGGTGGCTTAATTAGGAGAGGTGTGTTGGGTTATGAGGGACTAAATGCCACCGTTTGTTTGGTTCAATTTGCCTTAGGGTAGAATTTGGCTCATGAGAGACCCTCTTTGGACGCTTGGGTCAAGCCATGTTGTAACCCAAGTGGGCTCAAGGCTTTGATCTTTAAGAGGGATCTCTTAGCGACCTAAGTAGTCATCCCATGGGTCTAGATTGGCTTGGAGAGTCTTTGGTCAAAGGATTTGATCTAGGTAGGGTTATATGTATGATTTTTTTTAACATAGTTAACTTGTTTAACCAAGTTGACCTAGGGTCAAGGGTTTGGTCCATTTAGTTTAGATTGATCATTTAATTCTCATGGAACAGATCCTAAGTGGATAAGGGTTCATTTGGGTTAAAATACAAGTTTGAAGATTTAAAGGGTGGTTTGGTAAACCATAATTAACTTGGTCAACTAGGTTAAACCAAGGTTTGAGTTTGAACTCAGTAAGTTTGAATTGATTAATGGAGTCTAATGGGTTGGTACCATACATTGTAGTGGTCATTTGGATTGAAATTGACATTTAAACCCTTAAGGACATTTTGGTCAACCAGCTTAAAATAATGAGTGGGTTTGGCATTAATGCATTCATACTGATGTTTAGGATGCATTAGAAGAGGTTTCAAGGTTTGATGTGGTTGAGCCATATTGAGTTTTAAGGAAAAGTCAAAAAATTCCCCTAGCCAACTCTAGGTCAAATTGGGTCCAACAAAGTGTAGTTTACTAGTCAACATGTCAAAATAGATGTTATGAGCATGTTTAAGGGTTTTATGTAGGGTCCCAAGGCCAATTTTTATTGGATTGCAAGTTTAGTGGCATAGGCTATAAATATTTGAGGGTTTTATAGTCTTTGAAAATCAATTTAGTTTTTGGGGTTAGAAGTATCATATTGGGCTCAAATTTGGATGGTTTACCATAGGGACATGCATAATCAATATGAAATTGATAGATTATGATTTAGAGGTCATTTGTTTGGATTTCATAGGTATTGAAATATCACCTAGAAAGGATTTTATGATTTGGGTCCTTAACCATAGTGTTTTGGTCTAGAATTTTGGATTTGGATTGGATTTTGAGTTTGAATCACCATATCCATTACAATCAAATAAATTTTTATTATTGGTGGGATAGGATTTGAAGTTTGATTGAAGGCAATCTTGGAGTTTGAAGTTTAAAACTAGAATGAAAGTTGAATTGGAAGGTGGACTAGAATTTGATTAAAAAATGGATTAAAATTTTATTGGGACCTATGATTAACAAGTGGACACTAATCAATCAGTTCAACAGGAGGGAGCCCAGGTAGGTCATAGTGACCTCATATAGAAATGAGGTCAACAGGTTTATACTAACATAAATTTTCTTCAATTCTCCTTTTATGTGTCTTTTGTATATGCCACTTATTTTAAGTAAGGAAGAAAGAATTTATGGAAATAACTCATTGATTTATTTTCTAATATTAAGGCCCCCTAGTTAGTTAGTGGGGATTTTAATATTGTTACATATGCTTCTGAAAGAATTCGGGGTAATCCCCTTAATTTTCAAGCTGTGGAAGACTTTAATGACATGATCTTGAATTGCAATTTACCTGACATTAGATTTTTTTTTTTTTTTGAAATGTTTTTAGTTGGAATAAGGGTAATTTGTGGAAAAGAATGGATCACATTCTTTTTAATGATTATTGGATTTCATCGTACAAAATTACTCATATTGAACATTTAACCATAACATTATATGACCGGTCTTTGCTATTGTTAAGTATTTCTATGATTAGTAGATATATTAATCAACCTTTTAGATTTCAAAATATGTGGCTCCTTGATGACACTTTTTTTCAATTTATTACAAAGTAACTGGTATGCCCACCCTTTTTCCCTTTGATAATATTTGGGGTATGACTAGATTATGGTTTAAAATTAAGAGACATAAGCAAAAATTATCTTGGTGGAACAAATGTAATTTTAAGAACATCTTTACTAGTATTTAGCAAGCTGAAAAGAATGTGGATAATGCTGATAATATTTATATACATGATTCTTCCTCTGAGAATTTGTATGATCTTAATGAGGATAAGACTTCTCTTTTCAAACTTCAGGAAAAAGAAGAGGCCTTTTGGAGATAGAAGACCTCTTTTAAATATCTTATGGAGGGTGATCGTAATACCAATTTTTTTCATAATATTGCTAACCACAAAAATGTAATTAGTTAGATTCGTAAAGTCACTTCTATTGATGGTTCTTTCATTGATAATCTTGATTTGGTTTTTGATTCTAGTATTGAGTATTTTAAAATTGCCTTTAATAAAGCTTTTTGTCCTGATTTGAACATTGAATTTCTTTTATTCCTACTACCATTTCTGAGGAGGATAATTTGTTTATGATTAAGATTCCTTATGAAGAGGAAATTTGGTAGACCTTGAAAGGAAGGAACTCTTATTTTGTAGCTCGCCCTGATGGGGTCACTATTAATTCCTAAGCAAAATGCCATTAAAATTTGGAATGATTTTTGTCCCATCATTTATATTCTTTTTTCAACAAACTTATTGCTAAAATAATCATAAGAAAATTATCTTTATTCTTACCAAAAACTATTTCTATGGAACAAACAAGTTTTGTTAAAGGTAGGTCTATATTTGATAATGTTTTGTTTGTCGAGGAAATAGTTCATGATTTGGAAGCTAATGTTGCCAAGGGGAAATATTATCTTTAAAGGCGGTATTTCCAAAGTGTATGACAATTTAAATTGGAAATTTCTTTATACTATGTTAAACCGATTTGGTTTTAATATGCATTTCATTAATTTGATCAAGAATAATATTGAGTATTATTTCTTTTCTCTTATTATCAATGGTAAGTCTCATGGTTATTTCAAATCTTCTCATGGACTTAGGTAGGGAGATCTTCTATCTCTTGCTTTCTTCATCATTGTTGTGGAATATTTGTCTATAGGTCTTAATGATCTCTTAAGATCTCATCCAAATTTGTAGTTCAAAACTGCTGGTGGTTTTCCTATTACCCACTCGAGATTTACTGATGATTTCATTATTTTTACAAATGTCTCTATCAAAATGCTTTACATTCTTTTTATATTTTTTTACAAATTTCAGCTTGCTAGTAATTTAATTTTTAACCCCTCCAAGAGTTATTTTATTCAGGCTAAATCTATCTCCCAAAGGAGAATTACAAGTACTGAAAAAATTGGTTTTGCCTCTAAAAATTTACATATGAAATATTTGAGTACTCCTCTTTACAAGGGTAAGAAACACTCTCACTTATTTGATGACATTTTGCCTACTATTCACAAGTAACTCTCTTCTTTAGCTTTTAATATCCTCTCATTTGGTGGTAGATTAGTTATTTTAAACATGACTTATGCCCTATGCCTATTTATCTATTTCATACATTATGTCATACTTTAAATATTTGTCATAGAATGGAGAGAATGTTTAATAAATTTTTTTGGGGTGCTAAAGATAGTAAACATGTTATTTTGTTGGGGTATTGGAATAATTTTTTAGGGGTTATATAAGAGGGCAGATTTGGTTTTAAAACCTTGACAGATATGTCGCAAGCTTTTTCAGATAAACTTTGGTTTGCTTTTAGATCCAAGAAAATCTTATGTGCTAATTTTATGGTCTATAAATATTGTGTTGGTAAATAACCTCTCAATTGTTATTTTAAACAAGGTGCTTCATTTAACTGGAAAAATGTTACTTTCCATTACGTGGAAGGATGAACAACATATCTAATGAGCCATGGGGGTTAGTAACATCTTATTTTGGTAAGATAAATGGTTGGGTAATTGTTCTATTGATAATCTTTTAAACACTCACTCCACGTATGCCTACAAAATTTAGCATTTTATTAATAATGGGATTTGGAATGCTGATTTTCTTGCTAATTATGTGTCTGACTTTATTATCAATATTATCCTCAATATTCCCATTCATTTTGATAATGAGGACTGCATTTTGTTTAATCTCTCTAATGATGGTAAGTTTGCTATTAAGCAAATTTGGAATTCTAATAGGCAAACTCACCCTATTGTTTTTCTTTATATGGCCATTTGGCATGGAAGCATTCCTTTATCTTATTCTATGCTTATGTAGAGGATTTTGCATAATTATTTGCCTCTGGATTCTATTTTATGGAGAAAGTTTTTTATATTGTCTCTAAATTCATTGTTTTAATCATATTGAGAACCTTAATGATGTTTTTATTCAAGTCCCTATTGTTATGAATGTTTGGCTATATTTTGATAATATGTTTAATTTGTAATATTCTGTTAATTATTACTCCATCACTAATCTTCTTAAGGAGTGGTTCGTTCCTACCAAAGGTCATATTAAGAAAACTTTACCTATCATCATCTGTTGGTTTTTATGGAGAAGTAAGAACTTTTCTAAGCATGAGGAAATTAGGATGAATTCCTTAAGTATTATTACTAAAGTTAATGATAAAATTTTGCAGCTGCTTGAGGCCAATTTATTGAATGTGGGCTCTTTAAAAGGTTATCACCATCTTGTGGTTGAGTTTGGTTCGTCTTTTCAATCCCCTTCCTCTATTATCAAATACATAATTGTTAATTAGATGAAGCCTTAGGAAGGCTATTTTAAGCTTAATAATGGTGGTTATGTTAACAATTTGAACAATGAATGTGGTTGCATTATTAGAGATTTAAATGGTTAAATTATTCTTGCCTTTGTGGTCCTTGTAATGCTCATAGTACTATTAAAGCTGAGATTGAAGTTCTTCTATAAGGTATGTAATTTTGCATTTCCTTAGGTGTCACTAATGTTTGGATTGAAGTGGATGCTATGCTTTTGATTCATTATATGGAGGGAAATTCTATTTCCAACCATGCTATTTTTTGTATGCTAAGAGGTATTTTATATTAAATTTCTTTCATATCTTTTTCTCTTTCTCATATTTTACAGAAAGGTAATGTTGTGGCTATTTTGTTTAGATGAATATGGGTGTAATTTGAATGGTTTCACTGAATTTATAGATCATTCTTTACTTGGGAAGCTTAGAGGGATGATTAGATTGGACTATTCTGGTCTTCCTTCTATTCGTGTCAACTAGATGGACTTTCTATTTGGGTTATGTTGCCTTATTACTGTTGGTTTTTGGTGGGTTTGTTTTATTTCAACCATTTGGCTACTGTGGTTTTTGGGGTTTTTATTTTTGGTGACTTTTTTGTTGGGTTTTGTGTTTTTAACCTGAGGATTTCTTTTTATGCATCTCTGTTAGTGCTTCTCGTGGAGGCTATTTTTTCCTTGGATGTCTATTATGCTGTTATCGATGGCCTTTTTTGGGTGGTTCTTTTCTTTGGTGTGGGTTTCTTCCCTATCGTTCATGTGTGTGCTTTGCTGGTGGTTGAGCTTTTTGGCTTTTTTATTGGTGTCCTATTTAGTTTTTGGGTTATTCTTAGTTTTTTTCAGGATGGTTAAAATCAATGTTGAACTGATAATACTCTTGATCAACATGGTTTTCTTAGTTTTTGGGTTATTCTTAGTTTTTTTTTAGGATGGTTAATACTCTTCTCCTTTGATACTTAGAGGGCCGAGTGGTTGTGTTGTTGAGTTGAGAGTTATGTTTCAGGATGGTTAAAATCTATGTTGAACTGATAATTTGTATTTCTTGATCAATTAGTTTTATGGAGCCATTTTTTACTTTTTTATGGAAATTCTGCTTTGATAATCATTTTAATACTTTCTTAACTAGTGGGCTTCTAGTTGTATTGTTCAATGTTCTCCTTCTGGTGGTCTGGATCCTTATTATTATCAATGTTCCTACTGGTTTTATTTCTTTAACTATTGGTTGTTTACACTACCTATATTAAAGATGGTTTAGATTTCTGTGCAGTAGTTGTTTAGAATTTGTTATGATTATCCTGATACTATAGACTTGAGCAACCTGATCACCCTAATTTGAATTCCTTATTCTATGACCATAGCCTTCAGGTGGGTTTTTTATTTTTTACTGTATGTGGACTATTGCAGCTTAACTCATATTTTTTGTGTTAAATCTATTTTTACTTTATTTAATTACTGTGTCTCTTTTATTGGATTAGTATTATTTGTTTAAGGAGGTGGCCGTGCCCCCATAATTTTATTTCCTTTTCTCAAAAATTATCCTGGACATGCTTATAATACTTAGTTCTCTTCCTTGGTTATGCCTTTGCGGTTTAGCTGGGTACTTGGTTTTGGGGTACTTTTGTAATTCATCCTTGGTTTTGGAATTACAGTCACTCTTCTCTATTGACTGCTGCACCCCGTTTCATGATGATGGGTTTGTTCATTTTATTGTAGCCCGATTAAACTGAAGATTATTTAATGAACTTCTTTTTTGTTTGGTCAGGGTACTGCTGTTTACTTTTGATCACTACCACTGTTATTGATTTCATAAGTCTTTTTAGGTGGTATATGATTTTATTGGATTACTTGGATTGTTATTAGCTTTAACCTCAATGTTATTATTGCTTTTAGTCTATTATTATGGTTTAAACTCTTATTATTTGATGTTCAATTACCCTATTATTGCTTGCTTTATTTCTCCATGGTGCAGATTCTATTTTTTGCAGGTGGTTTTATATATTTTTGTTGGTTGCAGGTTATAATTTTTTGGCAAAAAGATTTTGCTGAATGCGTATACTTTGTTCTTTCTTTATCGAGTGATGGCTATTAACCACCCTAGAATGTACCAAGGTTATTTTATAATTTTTTCTTATCGGGGACTTTTGGCTCGTACGTTTTCTTTTACTTTGTTTTATAGCTCTTCTGAGCATTAGAGAGTTGAAGCTCCTTTGTAAGGGCCTTGCAATTTTTGATTTTAATTAACGTGTAGGCATTCATCTTATTCTTGAAAACCCATTTGGTTCCTATAACACTATGGTCCTTAAGACTACTAACAAATTCCCAAACATCATTTCTAATAAATTAGTTTAATTCTTCTTGCAAAGCTAGATCCAAAATTCATCAAATAGGGCTTGATCTACACTAGTGGATTCTTTCATAGAGATGAAAGCAGAATGACTCACCTCCTTCCTAATTCCATGCATAGTCTTAACTACTACAAAGGGATATCCTAAGATGAGTTCTATACAATGACTAGATACATATGTTCAATCTCTAAGCAAGGGTTCCTAAGGTTCTTCTCTATTTCGTAGGTCAATGGATTCTATTCTTTGCGAGACCTCTATCTCTTCTTCTTCTTCTAACCTAGGATCACTAAATTTATTAGATTCATTGAATAAAATTGGGGTGATATCATCTACAACTAAGCTTTTCTTATTGAAAACACTATAGTCATTACCTATAGAAGAATAACCTTTTATTAAGGAGGGGGGGGGGGGGGGGGGGGGGGTGGAGTGGAACCCTCAGTAGAACCTAGACGTTAAATAAAGAAAATATTATAAGATACTTAAAAGGGACTTCGAGCTCTCTACTACTCATAAGATCTACAAAAAGAATAAAAAAAGATATACGAGCACATTTTGCCTACTAAGAAATTGTACAAAAAACTCCTAAATACATTCAATAGTGGCAAGAAGCCAACACACAAAAATTAAAAAGATCCATAAATAAGCTTTAAGCCCCATCTTTCATGCAAAAAATCCCAAAGCCCAAAAACCTGCACTAATCAAAACTTGCAAAATAAAGTGAACATTAAAAGAAGAACTGCATAGGATAGAGATAAAGCTACAAATATCATTCAGATCAATACCATAACAATTTTTAACAAATTCCATAAGATAAGTATTAATGGCAGTAGTGTAATAGGTACAGTGGCATGAAACCATTACAAAACCTTTATGAAAGAAAATCATTTGGTACTCGTAATTAATTGGTATTAGAGTGGGATTCATAAATTAAGTTTTATAAAACTTTTAAAAAAAGATCTATGGCTAACTTTGGTAATCATAATAGTGTGGAAGGATATTCAATCATTCAACCACCTGTATTTGATAATAATCCTTTTGATTTTTGAAAAATTTGCATGTCCACCTTTTTACAATCAATTGATTAGCGCTTGTGGATGTTAGTTCAGGAAGGTCATTCTGCACCTTCTCACTTTGTCAATGGTATAAAAATTGAACTTACCTTTTTTGGATGGAGCATATATGATAGAGTTTTAGCACAACTGAATGCCAAATGTTTGAACTATTTTTTCTGTGTTTTAAAATTTGAAGATTACATGCATGTTTCCACTTGCACTACTGGTAAGGAGATTTGGGATAAAGTCTGCATAAAATACTAAGGAACTAAGGAAGAAGCATGAAGAAGATGGTGGAAACCTTGCTTAGAGCAAACTTTGTGAATCCTTCACAGCTCCCCCTCACAAGGATATCTATCTCTCAAAGCTCTCCTTTTTTCCTTCTCTAAGCTCTCTCTTAGGTCAACTCAACAGCAAAGGATTTTCTAATAGGAGTATTAAAAAACATTAAGTAATGGGCTTCATAAAACCCTAATTTTCAAGAGATCTATCTTTTGTTCGTATATTATGATACATGTATCGTACAATACGATCAATATAATTCAGACACATCCAGCAAGATCATTCAAAAGAAATGTTCATCTTTTATAACATGTCATACAATATGATTTAAACTTCATACGATACGAACTGTAAAAACTCCTTCTCTTTGTTTTGGATGATCCTTGGAATGGCCAACTTCATACAGTTTTGATCATATAAGATTATGGACATCGTACATTATGATGAATATAAAAATCATAGATTTCATTTGGTATGATATATAGGATGACAAATTTCATACATGGGAAATCATAAAGTACGAACATTATATTATGATGTGATATGTCATAATAATTATCTATGATTTGATTGCTTGTTATTGAGGGATTAATTAAGAAAGATTTTAATTACGACATATAATAGGAACTGTTGACCTCATTATTTGAGGTCAATTTCCCAATTCAATCTTTAGCACCTAGGTCTTCATAACTTAGTGTAGACGTCGCCCATAGGATTTCCTTTAGGCGGATATCTAGTGACGTAGCACTGACTCGGCTTTCAAACGCAGCCTCACAATCTGATCCAAACTAAACTCGAAATCAACTCGTCTCAAACCCACAACTTTAAATTTAATTTTACAAAGTAAATTGACATGAAACCATGTCAAATTAACTCAAACTGAGTTCGATTTCAATGGCCTCGATTTGTCCTGCTTGATTCGTCATCAAGCCCGAAGAAAGGTTTATCTTTTATTTTTAGTATATTTTAATTATTTTATTATTAATTATTAAATGTGCTTTCTAATACCTATTTTGTTCTCTTTATTTGCATGAACTACGAGGAACGATACTGATCGAGTGGACAAAAGTACAAGGAGCTAATAACGTCAGTCGCCTCTATCCAATCGGGTAGAGGTGCTACGGGCAGAACCACCGGGTCGTAGCCCCCGGTGACTGTGAGTATTCTAAACTTAGGAAACTTTAGAGGCCCTTGGTGTGATTTGTGCGAACCCTTCCCTTTAGGTCCCTGTAGTAACTTCAATTTAATTAGGATTACTTTTTGTTTTATTTTAGATCTTTAAACCCTTTTATACGCACACAAAGTCCTAAGGGTTAGTAATAATAAATGTTTTTATCCTATATAACAGTAGTGACACTTACGGACAATAATTAAGGACCGAGTCTTAGAAAACCTAGACTTAAGAAGCATGCACACTTTAGGATAGAAATATATAATATAGAAAATTTAGTGACATCTCACCTTAGGATTAGTGAATATCTTTAAACTAAAATTTAATCAATTAGAAAACTTTAGCCAATAACTGACCTAGGACATATCAAAACCTCACAGCTTACTACACACACTTAGATTTGTTTGCTAGGACAACCGACTCTAGTTTTAGGTTAGGCCGATGTTTATTTTCTTACTGCATTGTGACGGGCTTTCTCGGTTTTCATTGCATGTTGGTTGTAAAAATGTTAGTGTGTTTGTTTACTTACTTTCACTCCATTCTGTGATGTGATTTAATTGACGATTATATTACCCATAAGTAAGGAGCGATCTGGTTGTTAACAAAATTTTCTGCAGGTGGCCACACTCATGTAGGGCAGTAAAAAGGGGGCTAATTAATTAATAATTATATAAATGTTACAGGTGCTCCAGTTGCTTAGCCCCCAAATAAAAAGAGTGTGGACAAGTATGGCTAATTGATTTAATTTAAATGCGAATATATAATTGCATGGGATGATTTTGCTTAGGATAACCTTGCAGGTGGTCTAGATTTTCTTTTTCTTTCTGTGAAATATAATGTAATGTAAATTTGCTTGAAAAATGTGAAAGTGATTTTGAAAGTGGGATATTAAATCCAATTTAGAATCCAAAGAAAGGAGAATATACCTTAAAGGATTATTCTCTTTTATTTGGAAAGCCAAATTTGGTTGATTTTTGTATCCAAATAGAAAAGAAAATACCCCTTTTAGGGATGAGTTTCTTTTCATTTGGATATCCAGACCCGACGGATCCAAGGAGTTCGTAGAAGAAGAAAGGACGAAATGAAGAAACGAAGAAACAAGACAAAGAAATAAAGACACAAGAGAGAATATATCCCATTTCAAAAATCACTTGCGTCATTCTTAGGATTAGAATCCGGGTTTGTTGTCAGTGGTGCCCGACCACTTTACTTTTCTGCAAATTCTGGGTGTAATTATATGAACATTGGACATTGGACATTGTATATTATATTTTGGATTATTAAATTTGATTATTTATATTGTTTGTGCACTAGGTTTTTTTTAGGTCCCTTGCATGTCGTGTTTTGTTTTAGCCTGGATACGAATTGGAGTGTTTTTTTTAGTAAGGGTACGTATAAAATTCTTCTACTTGTAATCTTAATAAAGTAAGCTCAGGACTGCCGAGAGTCAGCATAAGCATATTAATACTTTCTCTTCTTTGTTAGGCACCTCCCACCTTGTAGGTTCTGGCAGACCACTTGACCTATGAGGGTGCAGTTCTGTCAAGGGGAAGTTGTGCAATCTCTAGGGAAAAACCTATTTTCTAAGCCTAATTTTTAAACTACTTCATATTCATTTTATGCATTCGAGTTAATTAGCATGCATTGCATTAGATACAAATTAAAAAGAGTCCAAAATGTTAATTGCATTTTTAGGTATAACTCACCCTACATAAGTTGAGGGGCCAATTAGGAATTATCTTAAATGTCGGCTCCCAATTCATTAAAACTTAAATAACGTTCCTACCTATCTTTCATAAGAGACTGGAAACATGGTTTTAAAGCGCTTAGGTGGTTAGCTGGCTCCCCAATCCAGGCCGGGGTAAGTCCAGAATTGCACTTCATTAGTTAGGTTCGGGTCACTATTTTATAGTACCCAAATTAGATTTAGGTTCTAAGGCGTATTATTTTTAGATCTTAAGTCCTCACCCTCCGGGAATATAATCCCAAATTTCTTATAAAATGTCAACTTAAACATAAAATTTCTCTCTTAAAATGTAAAGTCCAACATAGGATAGACTGAGGTTGTCTCTGAGCTTCTCAGAATCTGGCTCCTCCTACTTTTTATCCTTTGACTCACTAATAAATATTCAACATTGAGCTTTCTCCTTGAAAAATCCTTACTTCTGTTCCTTATCTTCTACTTTGTAGTCAAAAGGGTATGAAATCACTGCTTTAATCGAGTGTTTTCTTAGGAACATTCCTCCTAGGATGTAATTAACTATAGGAGCTTTCTCCTATAGGGATTTGAGAACCCCAGACTAAAATAAACCTTATTTTATTCATATAAAATAAGGGAAGAATCTTTGGGAATGCAGATATCTTTAAAAACTTCATTTCTAATCTTAAATATATTTGTAGGATGTTATTATTGTCTTTTTAGATAATATAATTTTCTACTTGATATATTTAGTTTTAAAAATGATGAATTTTATAAAACTCATTCTTGCTTTTCGATGTCTTGAAGAATTTTATATTCGTCTTTCAAGATGATATAATATTCTCCTTGCTATATCTAAATAAAAGAATGAATAAATTTTTCAAAAAGCTTATTTTTATTTTTAAACACATCCTTAAGACTTTCATGTTTATCTTTCGAAATAATATGTTATTCTTTGAACTGTGTTTGATTATAGAAATATCAATTTTTTAAAAACCCTATTTTGATATTGAATCCATTATAGAATATTGTGTCAGTCTCTCGAGATTGTACTTTATTCTTAATGCAGTATTCGATTACAAAATAGGAGAAATCAAAATTTGCGTGGCGACATAATTTTTCCCACCATGAACCAAATTATATAATGCGATCAACATGGAATTAGTATCTTTCTTAACCTTTGGCGACTAGGATTTTGATAGAGCACAATGGATCGTATAGTATAAATTAAAATCATATAATATGAAATCATGTCATGCAGTATGAAGCCAAAATTGTATAGTAAGATGCACTTAAAAAACTCTCTCAAAATATTTTTCTCCCTCCCTTGTGTGTGTGTAAGGTTACTCAGCAACGATATCCACCCAATTACATGATACGACTCAAGAAAGGAAAAAATACATAATAAAATGAAAATTAATTGTAACCCTAGTCTACCTAGTCTTAAGTTGATCATAATTACAAGTGAACGGTGGAGTGATTTCCTAAAACATTAGTACATAAAAAAATAAAACAAAATATAACAGAAACATGAGAAAGTAGTTAGACAAAATAATGCTTTTTATCATCAAAATAATAGTGCTTGAATTAGGTTCATAATTAAGTAATAAGTATAGTAACATGAAACCTTAACAAAATATTTATAGGAATAGTTTCAAATGATAATGAAAATGAAGTTAACATTTTTAAGCTCAAAGAAACCTAAGTGGTAGATAGAAATAAGAGGCCTCCACTTAATCAAGAAAATCTACGGCCAAAGACCGAAGCACACCAACCTAGAAGGGAACTCCCTCCCAGCCTAGCAACAAATATTACCAAACCAAATAGCCAGCCAGCAAGAAAAATAGTAGAATATATCATAAGCACAACATAGGCAACCACACGAGATAAACATAAGGAAATATAATCTAACAATCTTGCAAGAAAATAAAGAGAATTAGGACAGCGTAATCAGAGACCAAAAAAAGGCTGTTCGAAACATGAATCTCCAACCTCAAGTTCATCTCCATGCCCATCATGATAAAGCTAAGATTGAACCCAAAGCCAATACAACTAAAATAATTCATTACCCTCTCTGAGAAAACTAGAAAATGAAACATCATAGCCTTAAGAAATAATAAGCTAAATGAAAACAAAATAAACAACCCATACACCAAACTATAGTAAAATCCTTCAATCAAAAAAATCTAATAATCGGCATTGATCAGCAAAAGCCATCAATAATCAATAAAATAAAAATAATTATTCAACCACCAAAATTGATCCAAAACATCCAGCCCAGGCAGACAAACAAAGTAATTATAGAAAAGGATAGTAACAAATCCCAGAACATGCATATGACTTACCATTCATTTTCATTAAGATGATCCAAAGTATATTCAAGATAATATAAAATATATCTAGTAAATCAAAAGGTCATGTAAGAAATACAGTTTAGCTCAGGAGCAAAGTATCCCAAATATCATGAACCAATAGTAAAAACTACCACTTTGTAAGTAGGAGATGCGCCAAGATGGGGGGGGGGGGGGGGGGGGGGGTGGAGGGGCAAGGGGGATTTGGTATTTTTTGAAATAAATAATGAAGCCTAAACAAGAGTTTAAATTTTTTTTGTACTTTTAAAAAATAATTTAACTAATTCAAAGCAGAAGCTATTCTTTAAAACAAGATTGTAATACCAGTGATGAAATTTTAAATCACACAATAAAGTTCTACAATAATCACCAAGAAAAAATGCCAATTGTAAGATGCAAAAAAAAAAAAAATGAAAAGCAGTAAATGGAAAAAGCACACTAGAAGATTTATTGTGGTTCGATCACTAGACCTATGTCCACTCCCCAAAGTCCTCCCCTCCGGGAATTTCTCTACTCAAAAGAAATTCTCCTTTTTCCCCCACAACAAGGCGAAGAAGCCTTTACACAACCTCACTTTCACCTTCCTTGGTGTAGGTGAGTACCAAATGCTATGTCACCCTCCCGATGATGGCAGCGGACCTTCTCATTTTTCTCCCTCCTGGAGAAGGTAGAGGACCTTTGAGGACGTCGTCCTTGAAGGTTCTTTCCCTAGAGAGCTCCCATAATATTTACTCGGGCCACAAGAGGACTAAGCATGTAACAGGCTTGGAGTAACTGTGTGATACGCTCACACCCCTTCTCCCTGAAAAAAAAACCTTCTCCTTCCTCTCAAAGGCCCTAAATCCCTTCAAGAAGCTCCCTTTCAAGATTTCCCCTTATCCTGTTCCTCTCACTTATTTCAATAAGACATAAATAATACTTAAATATCAGGCTTTAAGAAACCCTAAATTTTCAATTTAGACATTTATGTTTGTACAATACGATCATATACCATACCATAAGATTAGTTCAAAACACCCTTCATCTTGGTTTCAAGGAGTACAAACAGGCAAAAATTCTAAACTACATCATACATTACGATCAAAATATCATCCAGTATGATGTGGTAAATTTCCTCTATTTGTACAAGGCAAATGGTAGGATGAGAGAAATTCATCTCTGTTCATCATCTGGTATAATCCAAATTATCCATTAAAATCAATTAAAAAATTTAGATCATCTGGTACGATGTATACATCATCCAATATAATTTGTTCAAAAAATAAGGTATCATCCAGTACGATCTACGGTATGACCAAAAATTGCCTCGGTTCATCGTACAATACAAATTAGGTCATATAGTATGATTACCAATCATTAATTAAACCTTGATTTTAATTGACTAATCACAAGGGTTAATTTGAGCAAGCACTCAAATAATCGTACAATACGATATGATTGTATTGTATGATTAGTTAAAAATTTAACAATTTAAAAACATGCTTAAATTTATCTAGCAGCTAGGGTTTTAGATTGAAAATAAAATCATATAGTATGATGGAGATCATACAATATGATTAGTTTATAAAATATAATCATTTGTGCCACAGTATGTCATATAGTACAATTTAAAATCGTACAGTATGATCTATCAAAAAAATAATTTTTCCATTTAAAAAAAAACTCTCCCCTAGTGTGTATTCATGGTTACTCAATTTGCTTGCACATTTTGTGGTCAGACTCAAGAATAAAAGAAAATAATAATAATAATAAGTTACAGACTTCTTCAAATCCTATTCTACCCAGTCACAAGCCTTTTGTTCTCTTGAGCAGAATATGATCTCCCTAAAATGTTAGTGCTCAAAGATAAGAGTGGCATTCAAAAAACTTAATAAAGATTAAGACAGTTCAATTACATTATTAGTCATCATCAATATCTCAAACTAGGGTGTCATAGACTTCAAGAATCTCCCCCTTTTTTATGATGTCAAATAATATCATCGATAGGTAGGATAGTATATTTTTGTTGTTTTTTTTAATAATCATATAAAAACATGGACATAAATATGAACAGGGAACAAAAAACATGCATTTCACTTAAGATAGAAACTAAGTCATACAACCTTCTCCCCCTTTTGATAGAACCAAAAATAGGAGTAAAAAATAAAGAACTTAAAACACATTAGACAGTGACGTAGTAAAAAAGGAGGATTCTGATCAATTGAAAATGGAGGTAGTTGAAAGAATTGATAGATTGATGCAAACTAATGATTAATTGAAGCAAATTTTTTCCCAAAACATCACATGTCCTCCTCTTGCTATTGGGGTTCTTTCGAGATGTGAGAGTTAAGCCAGGTTTCTAGTTGATCGAGATGTTGAATGATGTCATCATAAGGATAAGCAGGTATAGATCCTCATTGTGGAGCAGGTCTTCTTGGGGGAGAAGGCTCTCTTTCTGGAGTAGCCTCCCCTTCTTCATTAAAGGCCAGCTCATCAAGCGCTTGGCCCTGATGAAATAAGATACGAAAGGAGGAATCCTTATCGAAGATAGGGACAATGAAAGGTTCTCTAAGATAGGTTAACTGGTATTTGTTGTGAAGAATGTATCCTACGAGATGGCTGAGGGCTATGTTGAGTTTTCTAGGGTATAGTCAATTATTAAATCAGCTTCATCAAACCTAGTATTGGACATAATTAGGTAGGTGACAACAAACAAGATTGGGGTCATGCGAATTCTATCTCCAGCTTTGGGTATTATTGATGTCCTAAGAACATGTTGGATGATGCGGGAATTTTGGGTTAAGGTCTGTACAAGAGGTTGGTGTTGGTTCAATGCAATATTTCTAAGAACCAAAATGATGGAACTCCAATCAAATTCATTTGTGATGAAAGAGTAAGCTGAGGTCCTTCAGCAGAAAGCGCGATTTATTAAGTGAGGTCTGCTTTGGTGATTTCTATATTTTGATGGCAGATAAAGGAAGTGAGTGTTAGGTTATTTATATTTATCTATAAGGTGGAAAGGAATTCATAAAGGAGCTCAGAGTTGAATGGAAAGGCCAAGGTAAGGAGAAATTGGAAGGTCGTGGGAGTAAATAGGCTCATAACCTCAAAGTTAAGGGCTGCTTGATTTAGCATATGTGACAGAGTTATCTTGCATGCTTTGAACTTATGGAACACCTCCTCATCCTTATCAAACAAAATCAATCTTTGTGGCGATGGGAGGAAGAGGAGATTCCCAGGATGATTCAGCCTCATTTGCTTGAGGTCGCTATTGAGTAGAAATAAGGGAAGAAAAGTGGAGTGAGGAGAGGTTGAGTGAAATGATATTGTTTCCCCCCATTTATATAAATTTTAGCTATTCGTACAGTATGATCGAGTATCATATAGTATGATCAAGCACTTATTTCAACTGGATGAATGATTGGAAAAATAGTGGTCTAATCATTCAACACGATTGGTATCATACAGTATGATATGAAGGAATAACATTCATCCCGAGGAGTCATTAGTATGACCTTTGTTGAAATTGTTCGTTCAGTATTAATGGATGTTTGTACAGTACAAAGTGCAATAATATCATACCGACCGTGTTTAATTTGACCCAATCCATTTGCACAAGTGGATCGTACAATGCGAAATATTGATGTCGTAGAGTATGATGTGCAATTTGTTGCAAATCTATTTTCATAACTTATGTTTTGATGATTGACAAACACTATTGATTCTCTGGGACTGCATGTTGCTTCTAACTTTTCAGGAATCAAAGATCAGACGAACAAACGAAGCCAGTTCAAGATTGCGTAGGTTTAGGGTTGAGTCAGTCTGTACTTTGTTTTTTTTTTCTCTTCTTGAGTCTATTTGCAATGGTCAAAGAGACTGATGCTAAGTAACCCTACACACACACACACTTGACAGAATTAGAATTTCTATTTTTACTCATATCGGCCTGGACGATATTCACATCGTCCTGGACGATCAGGCTTAAAATAGAAAGTCTAAATATAGATTCTTTATTAAGGTAACCGTCATTAACAGATCAGCCTGGACGATACATGTATCAGCCAGGACGATAAGCTCAAAATAGAAAGAAGTTACCGCCATAGATAATTATGGTATACTATATTTTTAAATAATCGGCCAAGACGATCTTTGATCGGCCTGGACGATTGTTGGTGGAATTTTGAAAACGGGTTTTAAAAAATATTAGTTTTCTTTGGGAATTTTAAAATTGAGATTTAATTCTAATTCTGAAGTCGAATCAACTCGGTAGAAAAAGTATATCATCTCGAAAGAAGAAAATAAAATTTCATAACGATGTTCAGACTTAGAATTATTAGACTCATCTTGAGTATCATGATCGGATTCTAAAGAGAACTTCGTATGGCCTCGAGGGAACATAATGAAGTTTAACTAAATATCCGATTACAATATTCAAGAAGCATGATCGTCGAATTCACATCCAAAGCCTTATCAAAGAAGGATGTATCTCCCCAAAGGGAGATGACACCACTCAATGATAATTCTTCTAATGCAATACCAACAATCATTTTGTTTTACTTTTTCCAAAGAAATCTAATAAGATTTTAGAAAAGAATTAATTTAAAAAAAATTAGGTGCGTGTGTGGTTCCAAATCTCCTACGAGCGCAAGCCATCGTAGTTAATTACATCGTAGGTATATAGAATCTCCTACGAAAACTCCCGATTAAAATGGTGGCAGAATTTCGTTAGATCTTCTAGGAGTGATATCAAAAAGATGAATTTTAAAAATTCAACAGGGAATGGATCAAAATTGAGCAGTTATTAACGGAGTTAAAGGAGGAGAGGTAGGGGACACTTTGAGATTCCGGAACCATCCGGAAGTGTCCCAACTTAATCTAAGTGTTGGGCTTTATGTTTTGGATTGAAATGATATTTAATTAGAGTTGAGCATTTTATTAGAAATTTGGGATTAGATTCCCAAAGTTTGGGGTCTTATAATCAAAGATCTGCCCCGGATCCTAAATCTATTTTGGACAATGGACCACAGTCGTCCGATCCTAACTAATGCAGTGCAAGATCTGGACTTACCCCGACCTGGATTGGGGAGCCAGCTAACCACCTAATCGATTTAAAAGAAATGAGTCTGGTCTTTTATGAAAGAGTGGTAGGGATGTTTTATTTAAAGGTTTGGAGAGTTGGGGCCGACATCTAAATTTTCCTAATTGGCCCCTTTTGACTTATGTTGGGTGCTAAAATGCTAAAACTGATGAAATTAAAATTTTGACTCTTTTAATTCGTTTCTAATGCAATACATGCTAGTTAACAACCTCAAATCAAATATGCTTAAAATTTTAAAAACAGGATTAGAAAATAATTTTTTAGAAGACTGGCCTTCCCCAAGTTCGGCACCTCGTCCTCATAGGTCAGACTATCCGGACTCTACCCGCTGGTGGGAAAGGGTCTAAAGCAAGGAAAGAATAATGCAGAAATATGCATGCGACCCCGGGGTCGATCCCTAGCTAATTCCCTAGATTCGTTGTCTTTCTATGTTATTTAGACTCACTAAAATTTTAGACTTTTAAAGTTATGAGTATAAAACTTTCACACCCTCACGAGCCTCACGTATCCAGGCGAAAAACAAAAGCGGCACACAATCGCCAAAAAACTAAGAAAAGCAAGCAATCATAAAGGCAATCAATTCAACACATCAAATATAAATTAATTAATCAATAAATGTTATAGGCAAAGTTGCCTTGCTTATTACAAACCAAAATTTTGCAGAAAGTAAAGTGGCCGGGCACCACTGACAACAACCCGGATTCTAAACCTAGTAATAACGCAAGTAGTTTTGAGTGGGATATTCTCAATCTTCAAATCTTCAGTCTTGTTCTTCTTTGGGCTCCTTTTGCTTCAAGCTCCTTTGATTCTTCGTACTGGACTACCCAAATGGATAAGAGGGCACTTTCTTTAAGGGGAAGGCCACTCTTTCCTCTTTCGGTAGGGAGGAGTGTGGCCCAAATTTGGATCTCCAAATAGAAATGGTCTACTCCCCTTAGGGGCATCCTTTTCTCTTCGGATTCCAAGCTTTGGACCTATATATCCCAACTCAAAACTAACTTTCACAACACTTAATAGTTACACAAATTACATCTATTTGACAATAAAATCTAGACTCACTTGCAGGGTTATCCTAAGCAGTTAATAAATGAAAAGCAATTATTCGCAAGCAGTTATATTTAAGCAGAAAAGTAAGTAAACACACTGGCCACGCTCTTTTTATTTGGGGGGCTTTAGCAGCTGAAGCACCTATGCAAGTATTTATAATAATTGATTTTTTTTATTAACTTAGCTCCCCTTTTTTATTGCCCTGCATGAGCGTGGCCACCTGCAAAAAACTCTGTGAACATCCAGATCGCTCCTAACCTAAGGGTAATCTAGTTTCCAAACACATCAATCCATCCACAGAGTGCAAAAAAAGTAAGCATACACAGCAAAGCAATTTCATCCACAACATGCAGTGAAAATCACGAAACATCCGGCACACAGCAGTAAAGTAAACACCGGCCTAACCTAGATCTAGAGTTGGTTGTCCTAGCACATCATCTAAAGTGTGTGTAAAAGGTTGTGTGGCTGGGGTAGATCCTAAAGTGGGTGATTAGTTAAAATTATCTAGAAAAGTTCTGAATTTGTTAGGGCCTAAAAGGGGATTTAGATTAAAATTTAAGTATTAATAGATTAAGAATTTTAATTTAAACATATTTTAAAAGTTAATTGACTACTACCTTTGTTTCACACTGAGGTCGTGAAGTTTATTTCACCTTCCTTGGGGCTAAGCTAATAGCCTCGTAGGCCTGGGTTACCCAGCAGCAATCGGGGTTGATTAAGTTATTTAAATTGGTTGGAATTAAAGGAGTGGATTGATATTAAAGGGAGTTGGTTGCTGATTTTAATGGATTAATTGAGAATTTTATTAGCCTATTAAGAAAATTCTAGAATTTGGGAGAGTTAATGGATTTTGGAAGTTATCCAGATATGCTAACTAAGGGGTCAAAATTTGACTTTTAAAATTAGAATTAATCTTTAGGATTTCAAAATTTTAATAAATACTAGACCTAATTATGAATTGTTAGACAGTTGACACACTCAATTTGGATTTTTCTATGAAAAGTTATAATTTTTAGACGTTTTAACCCGATTTTGACCTAAGGTTGACCAAAATGTTGACTTTTTTATTTTGAGAGTTTTATGGAATTTTAATATTTTTGATAAATATTAGGCATTATAATGAGTTGAAGACAAATGAGTTTGGTCAATTTGGGTTTTTCTTGATTTAGTTATGAGTTGTTGAAGTTTTGAGCATTTTAATGAATTTTGGAAATTACTTAATTAGTGGCCCTTTTTATGGTTTTGTTTCAAATAAGTTCCCAACTTCTTGAAAACACCTCCAAAGGTCAGGAATGTCCTAAGGAGGGATCTCCAAGTGTTTTGGAAATTTTCAGGATTTTTAATTATTATTAATTAATTATGTTAATTAAATATGGGTTTTTTAGTTAAAATTAAATTAATTACAGAATTGCTGTCAAATTAAGAAGCTTTTAATTTTCATTTGTTAAGGACTTAATTTTGGTCAGTTAGAGGGGTTAAATGTATTTTTTTGGAGTTAAAATGGATTTATTACATTTTTTTGAAGTCTTAGGGCTTAATTAAGGGTTTAAGATTAGGAAATTTGATTAAGGGCCTCAATGATTTCCAAAACCAGTGGAAATTTTTCTAAGGGTTGTACATGTCACTAAGTTAAAATGTTCAAAGTTTCAACTCAAGGGGAAGTGAATCCTAACTATTGGAATTTTTCTAGGTTTTCTACACATGAGTCCTTAATTATTGTCCTTAATTGTGTCACTAATTTAATGGGCTTGAATTAATGTTTGAACTAACCCTCATACTCAATACATAAGGCATGCATAAACACATAAACACATTCAACACCTAAATCTAGGAGAGCCTTAGACTATGTGGTGTGTGTTTCCTAAACATGCAAGGATTAATTAGCATAATTAACTAAAGATAAGATTAGTGAATACTCTAGAAATGACTTTATATTTAATTTAATATCATTTTTTGAAGATCTGTCAATAAAAAGGAATTTAAAATGATTTTATAGTCAAATGGCGGCACGGGCGTTACGTGGCGGGTTCTAATTTGCGGGGTCAAAACGCGTGAACGACGGCGGTGCACCGCGTCTCACACGCGGCGCAGTCTAGGCGAACCACGTGCTGGAGCGTGGTTAGCCACTTAAACAAGTCGTCTATGCGGCGGGCCCGTTGGATCTGACTTGATCCGATCCGACGATCAAGGTTGAACTCCGCCGTTTGATCTCGATCAAAAGAGATCATACGGCGAAACTTTGATCCCGCGATTTTGTATGAACAGCTCAGATATTGTTGGACAGCCGATCGAATGAGAGATCAGAAGCACGAGTGAATCAAACTGTGGAATGGCTCGATCTGGACCGTTGATCGAGCAATCAACGGTCCAGAAAGTGTACATCTGAACCCTAATACAAAAAATGCCCCAGAAAGCATTTTTGGGCTCGTTCTCTCGATCGGAAGGATCAAAACACTTGAAATTTAAACTTAAATATAGTATATGAACAGAAATAATGGGAATCGTTTGTTTGTCCTAAAACATCCTATACACAGAGTTAATTAGATTGATCTAAAGTGAGCTATATCTAAGGGTTTTGAGGAATTATACCGTTGGATCTTCAAAATCTCTGGATGGATGAGCTTGTAGACTGTCCAAGTGAAGATCCCTAGCACAAAACCGAGCTCGAACACGCCTGAATCGACCTCTACAAGCCTGGGATGGACTAGGTGGTGGACTCGCCGGAGAACTCACTACCGGTGCGTGCAACCACTTAGATTTTGTAGTGGAAAGGTAGAAGAGGCTCTGGAGATCCAAAACAAAAAAAGATCTGTACCTGGGAGGCTGGAAAAAGTGAGAGAGTGTGTCTTGATCCAATGCTCTCAAAATCAATTTTTTCCCTATTCAAATGGCCTGGGCAAGTTTGAACGGCTTTGATGCATCAGAGGCCTCTCTCTGATGAAGGACAAGTGTCCCAAGCCGTTAGGTGGCAGGGAGAAAGGCTGGAAAGGCCCTCTAACCATTGGTTAGCTCTTTTGAGGTGGGGGGGGGGGACCACTACCACTTAAGGCTAAACAAAGGGCTGGGCTTGGTTAGGGAGCTTATTAGAGAGCTTTAGGACATTAAAGGGTCGGCCTAAAGCAGCCTAAATCAAGGGAAAGTGGCTAAAAGCTGATTAAGATATTTTGGAAAGGTTTAAGCTCTTGGTTTGACTGTGTCGACCAGTCAATGGGTCAAGGGAGGCTGAGGTGGCATGGGGGAGTAGGGGCAGTCAATGGGAGAGCTCCCAAGCCTAAAGGAAATGGGTTTGAAATCAAAGGAGAGGGTTTGACCATTTCAAAGAGGGATTTAAGGCTTTGTTGACTTGGTTTGACCAGTCAACAAAGTCAAAGCTGGTGATGTGGCATTTGGGGAGATAAGAGGTCATTTGGGATAGTTTGGTCGAGGGTCAAAAGTCAAAAGTCAAGGGTAGGGAAAATTGGAACCAATGCCACCAAGGATTGAGGGTTGACTTGGTCAACTCAAGTTGGGTTGAACTCAAAATATGTTTAGAAATTTTCAAGACATTGAATGGAATGGTTTCCAAAGGTTTGAGGATATTGATATGGTTAAATGGGTCGAAATGATTCACTTGAACTCTTAAGGGTTCATTGGGTCAAACCATGTTGACTGAGTCAATCAGGTTGACCTAAGGGGTGAGTCTGGGCTGGACAAATTTGAAATAATATTTGGAGACCACTGGAGGTGGTCCCCAGGTCTGGGGGGGTCAATTCGATCAAAATCCCAATTTGAACCCTTGAAGGCCTGTTTGGTCAACCTGGGTTGACTTGGTCAACCAGGTTGACCTAGGGTCTGGGTTTGGGCTCAACAGATTTGAAATGATATTTCAAGACCAATGGGAATGGTTCCATCGCCTAGAGAAGTCATTTAGGTCAAAACACCTATTTGGACCCTTAAAGGGCCTTTTAGGTCAACTGTGTTGACTTGGTCAACCAGATTGACCCAGGTCTTTTGAATGGGTTGAACAGGTTTGATTTGATATTTGAAACTTGCTGCAAGTGATTACATTCAATTCAGAGTTCAATTGGTTTGAAATGCCTGTTTGAGCCCCATAGGGGTATTCTGGTCATTTTGGGCTTATGGCCACTAGGGGCCAAAATGAGTCCAGAAAAATACAGTTTATTGATCAACATATCAAGATTAATAGTCTGGAAGTGACTAGAGGCTTTGGTGAGGGCTCTAAGGTCAGAATCTTCAAGGTGACAGGTCCAGTGGCATAGACTGTAAATATTTGAAGGTTTTACAGCCTTTGGATTTTAATTCAAATTCTGGGGTTAGAGACCTCAGAATGGGCTCAAAATTGGAGGGTAACCTCTAGAGACATGTCTTATCACTTTTTAAGTGATAGACCTTGAATCAAAGGCCATTTGACTGAGTTTTCAGATGTTTGAAAAATCTTTAAAAAAAGGTTTTTAGGACAGGGCCTTAGGACTTAGAATTTGATACTGGATTCTGGGTTTGGTTTGGATTTTAAGTTTGAATGATTCATATTGAAATATACAAATCATTTACAATCATGTTGGTGATTGTTAATGAATGGATAGGGTCAAAGCTAGATAAAAAGGTAGGATCAAAGTCTAGATTGAGGTTTAGAATCTCAATTGGACTAGGTAAAGGTTTGAATGGGTCTGAAGCTTGAATTGATTTGAGATTTGAATTGATCAAAGGTATGGATTGATTTGAATCTGGATTGGTCCTAGAATCTAGAGGAATCCTGAGATCTAGGATCTAGAAGGGTTCTGGGATCTGGATAGGCCTTAGGGTTTGAATTCTAAGAAAGGATCCTAAGGTCTAGAGTGGATCTTAGGATCTAGAATTAATCTAGAGTTTGGAAGAGCCTTAGTGACCTCATACCAAAAATGAGGTCAACAAATGGACCCCCAATGTGTGTGGTAGAAGGAACTTCTGCTGAACACATTGGCGTTGACCGAATAGGAGTAGAATCTTAAGAGTGTAAGGGAGGGGATCACCCAACCTTAGGCCTATAGGATGCTAAGAAAAGGCTTACACCTAATGGTCAAGAGAACTGGAGAAACCAAGGTAGGGAATACCTAACCTTAGGTCTAAGGAAGGGCATCACCCAACCTTAGGCCTATAGGATGCTGATAGAAAACTTACTCTAAATAGGCAGATTAACTGGAAACCAAAGTAGGGAATACATAGCTTTGGGTCTAAGGAAGGACATCAGCCAACCTTAGGTCTACAGGATGCTGATAGAAGACTTACTCCTAGTGGACAGATCAACTGGAAACCAAGATAGGGAATACCTAGCCTTGGGTCTAAGGAAGGGCATCACGCAACCTTAGGTCCATAGGATGCTGATAGAAGACTTACTCCTAGTGGACAGATCAACTGGAAACCAAAGTAGGGAATACCTAGCCTTGGGTCTAAGGAAGGGCATCACCCAACCTTAGGCCTATAGGATGCTGATAGAAGACTTACTCCAAACAGGAAAATTAAATAGCAAACTAAGATGGTGCCATGAATGGCGTACTCCATCACTAGCGAATAGTCATGTGGGGAGGAAACTTGCTCCACACAGAGGACCGAAACTGGCAAACTAGGATGGTGCCACGAAGGGAGTACTCCACCACTAGTGAATGGTCATGTGGGGAGAAAACTTGCTCCACATAGAGGACCGAAACTGGCAAACTAGGATGGTGCCACGAAGGGCGTACTCTATCACTAGCGAATGGTCATGTGGGGAGGAAACTTGCTCTACATAGAGGACCGAAACTGGCAAACTAGGATGGTTCCATGAAGGGCGTACTCCACCACTAGCGAATGGTCATGTGGGGAGAAAACTTGCTCCACACAGAGGACCAAAACTAGCAAACTAGGATGGTGCCACAAAGGGCGTACTCCATCACTAGCGAATGGTCATGTGGGGAGGAAACTTGCTCCACACAGAGGACCGAAACTGGCAAACTAGGATGGTGCCATGAAGGGCATACTCCATCACTAGCAAATGGTCATGTAGGGAGGAAACGTGCTCCACACAGAGGACCGAAACTGGCAAACTAGGATGGTGCCATAAAGGGTGTACTCCACCACTAGCGAATTGTCATGTGGGGAGGAAACTTGCTCCACACAGAGGATCGAAACTGGCAAACTAGGATGGTGCCACGAAGGGCGTACTCCACCACTAGCGAATGGTGCGATCCTAAGGTAGGGAGCGATCTGACCCTAAGGTAAGGCGAAAAAGCATTAAAAGTAAGAGAATTTAAAAGGAAAGAACTGGGTTGCGAATCAAGAAGAAAATTTTATTAATTGATAAAATGAGCTACATCAAGCATAGTATTTCTTAAGGAAATGCCCATTAACAGGTAGCATTGGGTGATTTCCTTTACAATCTACTAACTGATACGAGCCTCTTTCGTAGACAGTCTCTATGACGAAGTGTCTTTCCCAAGTGGGTTCAAATTTGCCTCCCAACTTTCGATGGGCTAAGATAGGCCTCCGAAGGACCAACACCAAGTCTCCTGCTTGGAAGGTCCTAGGTCGCACTAGCTTATAATGGACTTGAACCATACGGGACTTATATAACTCTAAACTTTGTTGAGCTTGGAGACGTCGCTCTTCAAGGCCTTCGAGTTCTTCCAATCACAGTTTTGCATTTTGTTCATTTGTAATTTGATTCTGAACTGCAATCCTGAGTGAACAGATTTGTATTTCCAAGGGTAGAACGGTCTCAGATCCATACACTAGTGCAAACGGGGTGGATTGGGTTGGGGTTCTATAAGTGGTACGATAAGCCCACAAAGCTTCCACAAACCGCTCATCCCACTGTCATTTATTATCATCAAGGGTCTTTTTAATAATTTGCACCGAGGTTTTGTTGAAGGCCTCGGCTAATCCATTTGCCCGAGGGTAATAGATCGTCGAGTATCTCCAATCAATACTATGGCGTCTTACAAAACTGTTGATTTTTGTAGACTTGAATGCGGACCCATTATCAGATATGATTCTACGGGGTACGCCGAATCGATATACGATATGGTCACGAAAGAATTTTAAAACATGGTGTGATGTTATGTTGCGTAGGGGAATTGCTTCCGCCCACTTCGAAAAGTAATCAGTCGCTGCTAATATGAAATGATGACCTCTCATGGAGGCGAGGGTCAACCGGCCCAATGATATCTGTGCCCTAACTTTCAAAGGGCCACAAGGCTATCGTAGAGTGTAACACATTAGGCGGCTGATGTTAAACCACGCCATGGACCTGACATTGATGACAATGCTTTGCGGTATTCATGCAATCGTCAATCATTGTAGGCCAGTAGTATCCAAGTCTTTTAATCTTCAGTTTCATTTTTGGACCCAATTGATGTGCACCGCATAGTCCTGAATGAACCTCATTAACAATCTTCAAGGCTTGTCGCTTGTCCAAACAGCGCAGCCACATGTGATCAAAGAACCGACGGTATAACAAATTGTTGACTAATGCATATGATAGGGCACGTTTCATAATCTGGTTGGAGAGTAACTTATCCTGGGGAAGCTTCCCTTCTTTAAGGTAGTCGATTAAGGGTCGTCTCCAATCACCTTCTTTGTCGATTGTCGAAGAGACAGAAAGGATCTGAAGGGGAGTCTTGCTGATGTGTTCCAAATCTATAAGAGAGAGAGCCTTACGACCCTGAATCTCTATAGGGATGGAATCCTCCTCAGGACATGCAAATTCCTTTGCGAGTTTTGCTAAGACATTCGCTGCGGAGTTATTTCCACGGGGAACCCTATACAAAGTGGCGGTAGGAATTTGTTCCAACAAGTGAAGTGTGTACTGGTGGTATCTTAGGAGATTAGGATTCAAGACTTTATAAGTTCCGGCCACTTGGTTAATCACCAACTGGGAATCTCCAAAGATCCTAATCTCTTTAATTTCTATTAGAATTGCATGTTCCAGACCAGTTATCAGAGCTTCGTATTCAGCTTCGTTATTTGTGCAGGGCTCCGATAAATGGTAGGAAAAATGCATCATTCCTTTTTTCGGCGTTATGAAAATTAGACCGACTCCTGCCTTTCCAGGAATTATTGATTGTTGGGTTGCATTCCTACGTGAGGATGCTGCTCCATCAAAATACAATTCCCAGATGGTCTCGCCAGATTCCCTCAAACTCATGATTTGTTCGTCGAGTAAATCGTCGTTCAGAGGAGAATATGTCGGTAACGGGTGTGCTGCCAGAAAATCAGCAACGGCTTGTCCTTTCACAGCACGAAGAGGAGTGAAAGTAATCTCAAATTGCAGTAATATCATAGACCAACGAGCTAAATGTCTTGAAAACGTAGGACGGGTCATAAGATATTGCAAAGGATTAACTCTTGAAATCAAGCTAATTGAGTGGGAGAGCATGTAGTGCCTCAGTTTCTGAGCTGCAAAAACCAAAGCGAAACAATGCTTCTCAATTGATGGGTATCGAATTTCAGTAGGAAGAAGTCTTCGATCAAGGTAATAGAGAGCATTCTCCTTCCCTTCGTCGTTGACTTGAGCCAACAGGGCGCCCAAAGACTCATCTAAGGCTGCAGTGTAGAGAATTAATGGCTTTCCCGGAATTGGGGCTGCCAGAACTGGCGGATTAGAAAGGTATTGTTTAATGTTATCGAAAGCATTTTGGCACTTCTCGTCCCATATGAATTTAGTGTCTTTTTTCGCAAGGACAGAAAAGGGTTGACATCTCCTGGAAAGATTAGAAATAAACCTCCTTATATACACCAATCTACCTTGTAGAGACCTTAACTGGGTAAGGCTCTTAGGAGATGGCATATTCAAGATGGCTTCAATTTTAGCAGGGTCGATCTCGATTCCTCGGTGCCTCACTATGAATCCTAAAAATTTTCCTGAAGTGACGCCGAAGGCACACTTCAAGGGGTTCATTTTCAAATTGTAGCGGCGCAACCGCTCAAATACAACTCTCAAGTCATACAGGTGAGCCTCTTTGACCTTGCTCTTGACAATTAAATCGTCAATATAGCACTCAACTTGATTGTGAATTAAGTCATCAAAGATACGGGTCATGGCCCGTTGGTAGGTTGCTCCGGCATTCTTTAAGCCAAATGGCATCACCTTATAACAAAAGATTCTAATAGGGGTTCTGAACGCGGTATTTCTCTCATCTTCTGAGGCCATCTTGATTTGGTTATAACCCGATGAGCCATCCATGAATGAGAAAATGGCATGTGAGGAGGCAATGTCCACCATGAGTTCTGGTATTGGTAGAGGGAACTCATCTTTGGGACATGCCTTATTAAGATCCCTATAATTGACGCAAATCCGAATTTGACCGTTTTTCTTTTGGACCGACACGATGCTGGCCACCCAAGAGGGGTACTGTTCCTCTCGAATAAACCCAGCTTTGGCCAATTTCTTAACCTCATAAATGACTTGTTGTTAGATTTCCAAACGCATGCGTCGAGGAGCTTGTTTGACAGGAACTGCATCATGCCGAACTCCAAGTTTATGAACTGCTACCTCAGCAGGTAAACCTGGCATTTCGTCGTATGTCCAGGCAAAGTAATCCCTAAACTCAGATAAAAGTTGAATCAAATCTTTGGTTTCACCCTCGCTCAACAGAGCACTTATAAAGATTGGACGGGGGTCATCATCGGTTCCCAAGTTAATTTCTTTTAATTCATCGACCGTCGATTTAATTTCTTCTTCTAATTCAGGGGGTGCATCCCAAACTTGAAGGTCATCGGGATCATCTAAAGTCTCCAAATAGAGCCCATCAAGAACACAGAAAGGATCTGTAGGGACATTTGGCGATTCAAGATGGTAAGTTATCATTAGGCAATACTCATCGTCATCGAATGAACTAACGATTCCAAAGCCGATACCACTTTTGTGATTATACTTAATTTTTGTTTCCCAAATATTTTTGTGGTATCTGGCCTGACCCTTAGTCCATCGGTATGGTACAGAACCTTTAGAAAAAGTATTTTTCACACAAATAGGGAAGTAGTCGAAAGGCAATTCCATTAATTCATTAATATCTGCCTCCTCAAGGGTTATATCACTTTCATCCCTTGCAGAGGAGGAGCTAGGAAAGAATTTCTGGACTTTCTTTACTTTGCCGTTCAGGTTGGGGGCCACTTTAACTTCTAACCCTGTAATCCTGCCAGCTGACAGTGGGGTCAGAGAAAGGGCCTCAATCCTTCTACTAAGCTTTTCATACATTATTAATTCAGGCTCATCACTTTTCACCTTTACAATTTCTCCCTCAATGTCACTGTCCTCTTCTAAGGTGAGATCAAATTTTGGAGAAGTATTTGTATTTTTATAATTGAGGGAGAAAGCAGCGCCTTGGTCCTTGGATTCAACATCAGAATCTGATTCCAAATCAATATAAACAGGTGCTGTTCTCTTTTCTGATGAGGCACGGCCTCGACCTCGTGCCCTTAAGGCCATCCTCCCACCTCTTTGAGGTAATGTGTTTGGAGGCCTAAGGACAACGATGTCGGAGTCGTCTTCACTACTTAATTGTAACATTTCTTGATCAACATATTTTTCTTTTTCTTTCTCTTGATTGGACTTTTTTCCAACCAACTTCTCCTCAATTTTGATATCTAACTTAGAGCTGGACGAGGACCCTTTTGGAACAAAATATGTAGCATCTTCGTAGATCCAAATTTCTTGAATAGAAAATGGTTGCAGATCACCCTTAATCACGTGTTCAATGCCATCTCATTGGTACTTGATGCATTGGTGAAGTGTAGATGGAACCATTCTATATTCATGAATCCAAGGTCTACCTAAAAGGGCATTAAAGGATGTCGCCGAATCAATTATATGAAATTTAGCTTCAGTTTTCAAGTCTTCTATTTGTAAGAGCAGTGTGATTGAACCTAAAGCCCTCTTGCCCTTTTCATTGAACCCACGAAGCACCAACCTATCGGTTGAGAGCTTGCTAGTATTGACTCTGAGGTATGCGAGGGTTTTTATGTTCATTATGTTGACCGATGCACCCGGATCAACAAGGACTCTTGATAACTTAAAGTTTCCCACATCTACAGTAATGTAAAGGGGACGATTATGATCAGCAGTTCTCAAGAGCAGATCTTCATCTGAAAAGGTAACTCTAGGAACCTCTTTGAAGTAAAATGCCTCACCTTTTGAAGTTGCAGCCAAATGGGTTAAACAAATCTCGGGATCGAGGAGTTCTTTAATCAAAGACTCCCTCATTTCTTTAGAGAGAAGGAGGGCATCATAAATACTTAATTTTGCTTGCAGCTTCCTAAGGTGGGCTAAAACATTGTAATCAACCTTAGGAACGACAGACTCAAAACTCGGAGGAATTAAAGGAAAGTCAGATTGTTGAGGGGAATTTGGATTTAGATCTTCGAAGGGAATTTGCTTGCCTTTCTCCTGAGGGGGAAGCCTAGGGGGTAAGACTTTACCGCCACAGAGTTGCACCTACTCGATATCCTCGGGAGGGCAAACTAGGACGGTGTCTACACACACCATAGGCGTTGGATCATCACTTCCTGAAAGCGAGTCAGAATCTGAAAGTTTTATCAAGATAGGATTTCCTTGAAAATTGATTTGAGGGAAATCACTTTCTGATAAAGCTTCACATTCGACCTCTTCTTGAATAGCTGGTTCGGGAAGGTCAATCTCTTTGATATTGAGACTTTCCTTCACCAGAATTTTGATTTAAAACATGAGAATTATCAACTTGTATTTCATTTCCATGGTTAATCATCAAGATAGAAGCAGAAGAATGTTTTTTATTCATCCTTTGACCCTTCCCCTTTGATGGGGCAAAGTAAAAGTCAGATAACAAAAGAGGGGAGAGGGTTTTAACACCCCCATCCGCCATCCTAATACATCTCTCATCTACACACTTCCTCTCTTCAAAATCAAATTCCTTTTCTTTTAAGCGTTTAACAGTAGTTCCTGTGACTACTGTAGAGGAAAGTGGCTCAACATTCTCCTATGAAGCATCCAGGTCAACCTTCCACATCGGCGCCTGGGCTATCATAGTCAGCTGTTGAGAAAGATGAAAAGACTTGTTAATCGACTTTTTAAATGCCCGGGACAAAGCAATGTCCTAACCATCTTCAACAAAACAAGGAGAGTTAAGAGGGTTACCTGAAACGGTTTTAATTGAAGCTTTCTCTAGATCGACCAAGTATTCCTTAGGTATTATGATGTTACCTTGGTTGTAGTTCCTCTCAAGCCAATGTTTGAACACAACACAATCTTCAAGAGGGTGACTAAGCATCTGGTGGTATGGACAATACTTGAGATCATCTTTCTTACTTTCATCTTCAGGCCTCCTGGCCTCTGGCAGCTGAAAATCTGGTTTCTTTAACAGACTCTTGAAAATCTTCTTAACTGATTCCCTCTTAAATGGATATGATTTTGTCAATCTCTCTCTAAAAGGGACATAGTTAGGGTCTCTGGTGTACTGAGGAGTGACCTAAAAGGGCTGTCTCTAAGCTGGATGTAGCGGCGGTGGTGGAGGAACACTGGGCTGACTAGCCATTGGCCTTTTTCCCTTGTCGACTGCTGACACTACTGCCTTTTTCTTAAAAGTCTTAACCAATCTGGGACCCTTCTTGTCTTTAGACTGCTCTCATAGGAATGGCATCTTATGAGCCTCTTCCTGCAAATTGCTAGCCTTATTAAGAAGTTTTTCAAAAGTTTTAATGGTGAAACCCTTCAAGATAAAAGCAACAGCGCCGTGGATATTCTTAAGGAGGTTTTCCACCGCATGTTGCTCTTGCAACTGGGGTTCATATTTCATTGAGAGGTTTCGCCACCTCAAGATGTACTCAACCAGAGACTCTCACGGCTTTTATTTTTTAACAACAAGATCGCCCACAGTAGTTCGTTGTTGCGCTCTAGAAAATCTTTTAAGGAAAAGGTTTTCTAGATCGCTAAAGGTTTTTACTGAACCATTGGGCAGATCAGCGTACCATTCAAAAGCAATGCCGGATAGACTACTTACAAATTGGCGAAATAGTAGAGCATCTGACCCTCCCGCATTGCAACAACTTGCTCTGAAATGGGCTAGATGCTGTCTCGGGTTTTCTATTCCAGTGAAAATTTTAAAAGTTGGTGGCACAAAGCCTTTTGGGTAAGGAACTGAATCATATTCTTCGGGGTAAGGTCTACCCTTTGGAATAGATGCGGTTCCTTGGGAAAAGACTAAGGCCTCCCTTACCTGGTCCTCAATCAGTTGCTTAATGTCTTTCTAGGGCAGAGTTGAAGGACAGGGGGAACTATAGGTGGTGCTGGAGGTGTCTCTGGTAGGCAAGAAGGAATCACTGGTGTTGACTCGAGAGGCTTAGGACTAGATTCTATTTTCTTAACCCTTTCCATAATTTCTCGAGCCGTTTGTTGAATCTTAAGTGAATCCTGCTCTGACTTGTCAAATCTTTCTTGCATTTCTTTGACTTGTGACATCATAGTCGTCAACTGATTCTCTAAATCTTTAATATGCTCCTCACCCCTAGCCCTTACAGAGTCATCTGAATCGGACCCGGCAACCTGTGGATCATCATCTTTAACAAGCCGGTGTCTACCAGGTTCGGCCTCCTTGTTGGAACCTCTAGTTTCGACCATGCAGACGCTACCAACATAATCATCTTCCTCTCCTAGGAGGTCATCCAGGTCTGGATCAAAAGAAGCCATTCCATCTTTGTTTAACAGAATGTTTCTTATCTCGTGAACTACCTCCTCGACCGGTCTATCCCCAATTGACTTAGGATCGAGGGGTAAGTATCCTTTGTACTCAGCCATATCAAATAATTCTTCAGAATCCAGGAGGGCAATGATTTCTGTAAGTTTTGGGTTAGGATCTGATTGTGACTCTGTAGCTAGCTCTTCTTCTATCTCAAGATCTAGGTCAATTCCTTCCTTCTCGATTGTCCTAAGATCGGTAGTCGGAGAAGTGGCCTTCTCTACAGGGAGAGGGACATATACCTCAGGAGGTGAAGCAGGAGCTTGTAGAGAAAAAGCTCCTACATCAGGTAGGGTAAAGTCCTCAGACTCTTGTGTAAGAAGCCTAGGAATGACACATAAATCTACGCTGTCAGAAACCGGATCATCAACGGGAATCATAACTGAATCGGGAACTAGACTGACTGCAAGAGAACTATCTACTGCAACAACTGGAGCACTAGGTTGGACATTCATTGACTCAATCAAAACTGGAGGAGATTTAACTGGGACTCTTTGGAGTTGGAGGATGAACTTTGAGGTTCTTGGAGGTGGTGGTAAATTCTCCAACTTAGTCCTTTTCGGGACAAACTTCTTCTCAGGGGATTTGGGCCTCTTGCCCTTGATATCCAGATGTTTTAGAGTTTCATTCCCCTTTGGTTTGACAACTACTGAGGCCAACCTTACAGCTTTGGAAGGGGGTACCGGGGATCTACCAACAGAATGGTGGCCTCTCTCGGACCCAGTCAACAATACCCTCCGTCTTGGAAGAAGGAGGACGTGGCGCCCAGTGGTATCCATCAACTAGTACTGAAGTGGCGGGCTGTCTGACATATTCTTTGCCTCAGACGCCTCTTCCTTTAACACTTCTTTTTGGAAGCGATGAGAGATCACTCCCTTCAACTGTTTCATGTACTACTCCTTCGTTTGCCCAGATTGTGCAGCACAGGTATGGATTATATTTCTCAAGGCCATGTTTTCTACAAATGCTTTTATTTTGGAGTCTTTTTAGTCGAGTAGTCGACTGGACATGATGGGGAACGGTCTATCCTAGCTATCCTCTCCTCCCCTTGAGCTGAAGCTAAGGGGTAAAAGCAACTCCCCTTTAGGAGGGGAGAGGAAGCAGGAATAGATAGCTCCTCAGCAGCCTCAGGTTCTACTTGAGCTAAGGTCTTAAAGGGTAGAACTCTCTTAGCCTTAGAGATCTTCTTTCTAAGTCTCCTCAAGTAGTTTTTCTTCTGATTCTTAGTGGCGAAGCTAAGTCCAGAACTAGACCCTTCCTCAAAAACAGATTTGACTTCAGTGGGAGGCTCAACAACTGGTTCAGACTGTCTCTGGTCATCGCTAACTACTGGCAAGGTGGGTGCAGATCCCACAATCAACTCAACCACTGGGGGAATTTCCTTACTGGCATCCAAACTAACAATCTGGTGTCCATCCATGGAGAGCTCAAGAGTACTGAATCCCATTCCAAATGATAGTGCTTCCTTGGTCATTAACAGTCGAGGTCAACTCTCGGTCGAAAGAGAAAATTAATTGGCCAGCCATTTGGGATTTTCTGAAAGTTAAAGAGAGGATTGAAATTAGATTTTCTTTAAAAGGGGGACGAAAGAAGTAATTTTTTTGAAAATTAAGGCCTGTAAGAAAATCTCAACCCTCCAACACGTGTCAAGCAGCGAAAGATATTGCTTAACATATGTCAGTAGGATGAAGACTAAGTACATGCCAAAAAGGTCTTCTAAAAAAAAAGATTTGACATATGTTAGCCCACAAGGAGGTCATATGGGGTAACATATGACAACTTAGAGTTTAAAAAAAATTTTTTTTTTAAAGAAATTTTGGATCTTGGAGGGTTTAAGGTGGGCTTTCTCACAGACTCTAAAACACAACGGACAGAGTTTCCCCTTGCCCGAAGGCTTATGGAATTGTGAGAGAACCCAGGTAGAAGGAATAGTCTAACCCTCACCACCCCTGGGGGTCAAAGGGGAAGTGAGGGGTTAAGAGTAAAGTACTTGGAGATGTCCGAAATCAAATTTTTTTGAATTCTTTTCAATTTTAAGGATTTATATATTGAATGCAAAATTTATTGACCATAAATCCATAAGATTGAAAAGGATATCCAAGGATCTGATTTGACACTGTCGCCTCACAGGCTGGGCCGGGGCAGAAGGTCAAAATCAGAACGAAAATCTAGATAAAACCAATTTTGGAGGTACAACCTCTCTTTTAATATTTATTTATCTTAGATGTTGGCCACACTCACCCAAGGAATAAATGGGTAGAGGGACCAACGGAAGAAATGATAGTTAAAACTACCGATGAAACAAAATTCTGCCACTATTAAAGATGGGAAGAGAAATTTGGTTTCACCGGGCGTGCCATTTTTTTATTGGTGGAATTTTGAAAACGTGTTTTGAAAAATATTAGTTTTCTTTGGGAATTTTAAAATTGAGATTTAATTCTAATTCAGAAGTCGAATCAACTCGGTAGAAAAAGTATATCATCCCGAAAGACGAAAATAAAATTTCATAACGATGTTCAGACTTAGAATTATTAGACTCATCTTGAGTATCATGATCGGATTTTAAAGAGAACTTCGAATGGCCCAGAGGGAACATAATGAAGTTTAACTAAATATCTGATTACGATATTCAAGAAGCATGATCATCGAATTCACATCCAAAGCCTTATCAAAGAAGGATGTATCGGAGATGACACCACTCAATGATAATTCTTCTAATGCAATACCAACGATCATTTTTTTTTTTACTTTTTCCAAAGAAATCTAATAAGATTTTAGAAAAGAATTAATTTAAAAAAAATCAGCTGCGTGTGTGGTTCCAAATCTCCTACGAGCGCAAGCCCTTGTAGTTAATTACATCGTAGGTAGGTAGAATCTCCTACAAAAACTCCCGATTAAAATGGTGGCAGAATTTCGTTAGATCTTCTATGAGTGATATCAAAAAGATGAATTTTGAAAATTCAACAGGGAATGGATCAAAATTGAGCAATTATTAACGGAGTTAAAGGTGGAGAGGTAGGGGACACTTTGAGATTCCGGAACCATCCGGAAGTGTCCAAACTTAATCTAAGTGTTGAGCTTTATATTTTAGATTAAAATGATATTTAATTAGAGTTGAGCATTTTATTAGAAATTTGGGATTAGATTCCCGAAGTTTGGGGTCTTATAATCAAAGATCTGCCCCGGATCCTAAATCTATTTTGGACAATAGACCACAGTCGTCCGATCCTAACTAATGCAGTATAAGATCTGGACTTACCCCGACCTGGATTGGGGAGCCAGCTAACCACCTAATCGATTTAAAAGAAATGAGTCCGATCTTTTATGAAAGAGTGGTAGGGACGTTTTATTTAAAGGTTTGGAGAGTTTGGGCCGACATCTAAATTTTCCTAATTGGCCCCTTTTGACTTATGTTGGGTGCTAAAATGCTAAAACTGATGAAATTAAAATTTTGACTCTTTTAATTCGTTTCTAATGCAATGCATGCTAGTTAACAACCTCAAATCAAATATGCTTGAAATTTTAAAAATAGGCTTAGAAAATAATTTTTTAGAAGACTGGACTTTCCCAGGTCCGGCACCTCGTCCTCATAGGTCAGACTATCCAGACTCTACCCGCAGGCGGGGAAGAGTCTAAAGCAAGGAAAGAATAATGAAGAAATATGCATGCGACCCCAAGGTCGATCCCCGGCTAATTCCATAGATTCATTATCTTTCTATGTTATTTAGACTCACAAAAATTTTAGACTTTTAAAGTTTTGAGTATAAAACTTTCACACCCTCATGAGCCTCACGTATCCAGGCGAAAAACAAAAGTGGCACATAATCGCCAAAAACTAAGAAAAATAAGCAATCCTAAAGGTAATCAATTCAAAACATCAAATATAAATTAATTAATCAATAAATATCCATAGGCAAAGTTGCCTTGCTTATTACAAATCCGAATTTTGCAGAAAGTAAAGTGGCCGGGCACCACTGACAACAACCCGGATTCTAAGCCTAGTAATGACGCAAGTAGTTTTGAGTGGGATATTCTCAATCTTCAAATCTTCAAGCTTATTCTTCATTGGGCTCATTTTGCTTCAAGCTCCTTTGATTCTTCGTAATGGACTACCCAAATGGATAAGAGGGCACTTCCTTTAAGGGGAAGGCCACTCTTTCCTCTTTGGGTAGGGAGGAGTGTGGCCCAAATTTGGATCTCCAAATAGAAAAGGTCTACTCCCCTTAGGGGCATCCTTTTCTCTTCGGAGTCCAAGCTTTGGACCTATATATCCCAATTCAAAGCTAACTTTCACAACACTTAATAGTTACACAAATTACATCTATTTAACAATAAAATGTAGACTCACTTGCAGGGTTATCCTAAGCAGTTAATAAATGAAAAGAAATTATTCGCAAGCAGTTATATTTGAGCAGAAAAGTAAGTAAACACACTGGCTACGCTCTTTTTATTTGGGGGGCTTTAGCAGCTGAAGCACCTGTGCAAGTATTTATAATAATTGATTTTTTTTATTAACTTAGCCCTCCTTTTTTATTGCCCTACATGAGCGTGGCCACCTGCAGAAAACTGTGTGAACATCCAGATCGCTCCTAACCTAAGGGTAATCTAGTCGCCAAACACATCAATCCATATACAGAGTGCAGAAAAAGTAAGCAGACACTGCAAAGCAATTTCATCCACAACATGTAGTGAAAACCACAAAAAATCTGGCACACAGCAGTAAAGTAAACACCGGCCTAACCTAGATCTAGAGTTGGTTGTCCTACCACATCATCTAAAATGTGTGTAAAGGTCGTGTGGCTGGGGTAGATCCTAAAGTGGGTGATTAGTTAAAATTATCTAGAAAAGTTCTGAATTTGTTAGGGCCTAAAAAGGGATTTAAATTAAAATTTAAGTATTAATAGATTAAGAATTTTAATTAAAAATATTTTAAAAGTTAATTGATTACTACCTTTATTTCACACCGAGGCCATGAATTTTGTTTCACCTTCCTTGGGGCTAAGCTAATAGCCTCGTAGGCCTGGGTTACCCAGCAGCAATCGGGGTTGATTAAGTTATTTAAATTGGTTGGAATTAAAGGAGTGGATTGATATTAAAGGGAGTTGGTTGCTGATTTTAATGGATTAGTTGAGAATTTTATTAGCCTATTAAGAAAATTCTAGAATTTGGGAGAGTTAATGGATTTTGGAAGTTATCCGGATATGCTAACTAAGGGGTCAAAATTTGACTTTTAAAATTAGAATTAATCTTTATTATTTCAGATTTTTAATAAATACTAGACATAATTATGAGTTGTTAGACAGTTGGCACACTCAATTTGGAGTTTTCTATGAAACGTTATGATTTTTAGACGTTTTAACCCGATTTTGACCTAAGGTTGACCAAAATGTTGACTTTTTGATTTTGAGAGTTTTATGGAATTTTAATATTTTTGATAAATATTAGGCATTATAATAAGTTTAATACAAGTGAGTTTGGTCAATTTGGAATTTTCTTGATTAAGTTATGAGTTGTTGAAGTTTTTAGCATTTTAATGAATTTTGGAAATTACTTAATTAGTGGCCCTTTTTATGGTTTTGCTTCAAATAAGTTCCCAACTTCTTGAAAACACCTCCAAAGGTCAGGAATGACCTAAGAAGGGATCCCCAAGTGTTTGGGAAATTTTTGGGATTTTTAATTATTATTAATTAATTATGTTAATTAAATATGGGTTTTTTTAGTTAAAATTAAATTAATTACAGAATTGCTGTCAAATTAAGAAGATTTTAATTTTCATTAGTTATGGACTTAATTCTAGTTAGTTAGAGGGGTTAAATGTATTTTTTGGAGTTAAAATGGATTTATTATATTTTTTTGAAGTCTTAGGGCTTAATTAAGGGTTTAAGATTAGAAAATTTTATTAAGGGTTGTACATGTCACTAAGTTCAAATGTTCAAAGTTTCAACTCAAGGGGAAGTGAATCCTAACTATTGGAATTTTTCTAGGTTTTCTACACATGAGTCCTTAATTGTGTCACTAATTTAATGGGCCTGAATTAATGTTTGAACTAACCCTCATACTCAATACATAAGGCATGCATAAACACATAAACACATTCAACACCTAAATCTAGGAGAGCCTTAGACTATGTGGTGTGTGTTTCCTAAACATGCAAGGATTAATTAGCATAATTAAGTAAAGATAAGATTAGTGAATCGTCAAGAAATGATTAACCACTAATCATCCCCATTATTTCCATTCATGTACTCGACTCATGTTTAAAATTGCAAAGGAAATCTCTCAAACCCTTAAGGATTTAAATGTAAATAATTTTAAAGTAGATTTTAAAACAATGTATATATATATATATATATATATATATATATATATATATATATATATATATATATATATATATATATATATCCATAAATGTATTTATTTTGCACATTTAATAACTATCAAAACATAGCTCAAATAAATACATCAAAATTTCTGGAAATCAGTCATATACTTAAAAAGTATTCATGCCAAATTTCAGATAAAATTATCCTATTTATATTTAATTAAAAATAAAATAGGGTTTTCTATATTTCTTAAATTACTAATAAAACAATAATCATAACAGTTTAATTTTATTTTTAAAATAAACTAGATAAAATTCTAAATAGTTTGATATATTATACTCATTTTTTGACTTTATATTTACTTTAATATCATTTTTTGAAGTTCTGTCAATAAAAAGGAATTTAAAATGATTTTATAGTCAAATGGCGGCGCGGGCGCTACGTGGCGGGTTCTAATTCACGGGGTCAAAACGCGTGAATGATGGTGGTGCGCTGCGTCTCACACGCGGCGCTGTCTAGGCGAGCCACGTACTGGAGCGTGGTTAGCCACTTAAACAAGTCGGCAACGCGGCGGGGCCGTTGGATCTGACTTGATCCGATCCGACGATCAAGGTTGAACCCCGCCGTTTTATCTCAATCAAAAGAGATCAGACGGCGGAACTTTGATCCCGCAATTTTGAATGAACGGCTCAGATATCGCTGGACAGCCGATCGAACAAGAGATCAGAAGCGCGGGCAAATCAGACCGCGAAATGGCTCGATCTGGACCGTTGATCGAGCAATCAACGGTCCAGAAAGTGTACATCTGAACCCTAATACGAAAAATGCCCCAGAAAGCATTTTTGGGCTCGTTCTCTCGATCGGATGGATCAAAACACATGAAATTTTAAACTTAAATATAGTATATGAACATAAATAATGGGGAATCATTTGTTTGTCCTAAAACATCCTATACACAGAGTTAATTAGATTGATCTAAAGTGAGCTAGATCTAAGGGTTTTGAGAGATTATACCGTTGGATCTTCAAAATCTTTGGATGGATGAGCTTGTAGACTGTCCAAGTGAAGATCCCTAGCACGAAACCGAGCTCAAACACGCCTGGATCGACCGCTACAAGCCTGGGACGGACTAGGTGGTGGACTCGCCGGAGAACTCACCGCCGGTGAAGTGCAACCACTTGGACTTTATAGTGGAAAGGTAGAAGAGGCTCTGAAGATCCAAAACGAAAAAAGATCTGGACCTGGGAGGCTGGAACAAGTGAGAGAGTGTGTATTGATCCAATGCTCTCAAAATCAACTATTTCCCTATTCAAATGGCCTGGGCAAGTTTAAACGGCTTTGATGCATCAGAGGCCTCTCTCTGATGAAGGACAAGTGTCCCAAGCCGTTAGGTGGCAGGTAGAAAGGCTGGAAAGGCCCTCTAACCATTGGTTAACACTTTTGAGGTGGGGGGGGGGGACCACTACCACTTAAGGCTAAACTAAGGGCTGGGCTTGGTTAGGGAGCCTATTAGAGAGCTTTAGGACATTAAAGATTCAGCCTAATGCAGCTTAAATCAAGGGAAAGTGGCTAAAAGCTGATTAAGACATTTTGGAAAGGTTTAAGCTCTTGGTTTGACTGTGTTGACCAGTCAACAGGTCAAGGCTGAGGTGGCATGGGGGAGTAGGGGCAGTCAACGGGAGAGATCCCAAGCCTAAAGGAAATGAGTTTGAAATCAAAGGAGAGGGTTTGACCATTTCAAAGAGGGATTTATGGCTTTGTTGACTTGGTTTGATTAGCCAACAAAGTCAAAGCTGGTGATGTGGCATTTGGGGAGATAAGAGGTCATTTGGGATAGTTTGGTCGAGGGTCAAAAGTCAAAAGTCAAGGGTAGGGAAAATAGGAACCAATGCCACCAAGGATTGAGGGTTGACTTGGTCAACTCAAGTTGGGTTGAACTCAAAATATGTTTAGAAAGATTCAATACATTGAATGGAATGGTTTCCAAAGGTTTGAGAATATTGATATGGTTAAATGGGTCGAAATGATTCACTTGAACTCTTAAGGGTTCATTGGGTCAAACCATGTTGACTGAGTCAACCAAGTTGACCCAAGGGGTGAGTTTGGGCTGGACAAATTTGAAATAATATTTGGAGACCACTGGAGGTGGTCCCCAGGTCTGGGGGGGGTCAATTCGATCAAAATCCCAATTTGAACCCTTGAAGGCCTGTTTGGTCAACCTGGGTTGACTGGGTCAACCAGGTTGACCTAGGGTCTGGGTTTGGGCTCAACAGATTTGAAATGACATTTCAAGACCAATGGGAATGGTTCCATGGCCTAGAGAGGTCATTTAGGTCAAAACACCTATTTGGACCCTTAAAGGGCCTTTTAGGTCAACTATGTTGACTTGGTCAACCAGATTGACCCAGGTCCTGGGAATGGGTTAAACGGGTTTGATTTGATATTTGAAACTTGCTGCAAGTGATTGCATTCAATTCAGAGTTCAATTGGTTTGAAATGCCTGTTTGAGCCCCAAAGGGGTATTCTGGTCATTTGGGCTTATGGCCACTAGGGGCCAAAATGAGTCCAGAAAAATACAGTTTATTGATCAACATATCAAGATTATTAGTCTGGAAGTGACTAGAGGCTTTGGTGAGGGCTCTAAGGTCAGAATCTTTAAGGTGACAGGTCCAGTGGCATAGGTTATAAATATTTGAAGGTTTTATAGCCTTTGGATTTTAATTCAAATTGGGGTTAGAGACCTCAGAATGGGCTCAAAATTTGATGGTAACCTCTAGAGATATGTCTTATCACTTTGTAAGTGACAGACCCTGAATCAAAGGCTATTTGACTGGGTTTTGAGATGTTTAAAAAATCTTTTAAAAAAGGTCTTTATGACAGGGCCTTAGGACTTAGAATTTGATCCTGGATTCTGGGTTTGGTTTGGATTTTAAGTTTGAATGATTCATATTGAAGTATCCAAATCATTTACAATCATGTTGGTGATTGTTAATGAATGGATAGGGTCAAAGCTAGATCAAAAGGTAGGATCAAAGTCTAGATTGAGGTTTAGAATCTCAATTGGACTGGGTAAAGGTTTGAATGAGTCTGAAGCTTGAATTGATTTGAGATATGAATTGATCAAAGGTATGGATTGATTTGAATCTGGATTGGTCCTAGAATCTAGAGGAATCCTGAGATCTAGGATCTAGAAGGTTTCTGGGATCTGGATAGGCCTTAGGGTTTGAATTCTAGGAAAGGATCCTAAGGTCTAGAGTGGATCTTAGGATCTAGAATTAATCTAGAGTTTGGAAGAGCCTTAGTGACCTCATACCAAAAATGAGGTCAATAATGATATTCACAAATTATGCCATAATTGATCAGGAAATCAAGGGAGTAATTAAGGATGATTGATACGATCATATCGTCTTGGATGATCGCAAGATCGGCCAGGACGTTCTGTTCAAAAACCTTAGTTACTTCAGGACAATAAATATCGGCCAGCTTGAATTCAGGGCCGTGCTTAGGATAATTTTCCTCTGATTTGAACTGATCGGCCGTGATGATCGTGAGATCGGCCAGGATGATCAAGCCAATTTTCAATCATCCAAGCTTGCATTCAGGGCGATGCTCTGGCCGATCTTCTGGGTTTTGTACTGATCGTCCAGGCCGATGTCCATATTGGCCTGGACGATAATGTCAGCAACTTGCAATTAATGAGCTCCTTTGAAGCTCTTCTATTTAAGAGCTTTTGTTCAACGTTTTGAACAACCTTTTGGCTACTGCATAGACCTGAGAAGACCTTGAGGAGAGAAAGCAAGAGAGGGAGAGAGAGAGGATCTTGTGAGGGGGAGCTTGTGAGGGGATTCACAAGGGTTGCTTCAAGGATCACTCTGCTTCTTCTTCATCTAGAGTTTCTCGTCCATGGAAAGGTTGGTAGAGGTAAGGAGTCAGCATCTGGTTGTGGTTCTCTGCCAGCTTCAGGAGGAAGCAAAAGGAGATAGATTCTCTTCCTTACCGGGGTGGAAAAAAGAGGTTCTTTGTGAGGGCTTCTCCGCTTAGCCGTGGGGGCTAAAGGAGAGTCACATTTGTAGTACAATACTCGGAGGGCGCCTCCGGGGAGTGGACGTAGGTCGAGTTGACCGAATCACTATAAATTTATGTGTTCTTGTTTCTTGGTTCTGCACTTTAATTTTCGTATTTATTTTTCACATGGTGTGATTTTGGTTTATGTGTTTTTGTTCTTTGTGATTTTTTTTTTAAATTCCAATTCACCCCCCCCCCTCTTGGTTATCTTGGGACTAAGTTCATAGGGCTTAACATCCCAAACGAACTTTCAAGTGGTATCAGAGCACTTTCTAGTGTCATCTGAGGACTTTCAAGTGGTATCAGAGCGGGATTCAAAAATTTAAGTTTGAAAACTTTTTGAATTAGATCCATGTCTAACCTTGGGAATCGTAACACTACAGAAGGGTATTCTATTACCCGATCTCCCCTGTTCGATAACCTACCTTTTGATTTTTGGAAAACCAGCATGTCAATGTTTTTATAATCTACTGATTATCGCATGTGGATGCTTATCAAAGAAGGTTATTCTCTACCTTCTCGTGAAATTAATGGTGTTAAAACTGAAGTTGCTTTTACTGAATGGACTTTCAATGAATGAGATTTGGCTCAATTGAATGCAAAATATTTGAACTGTTTTTTTTATGCTTTAAAATCTGAGGATTACATGCACGTCTCTACTTGCAAAACTGATAAAGAAATTTGGGATAAATTGTGTATCACTTATGAAGGCACTAATGAGGTTAAACAATCCCGTTTGAATATTCTCTTGCATGATTATGAAACTTTTTTGTATGAAACCGCATGAATCAATTTCTGACATGTACACTAGGTTTACTCAGATAGTTACTTCACTGCATGCCCTAGGAAGAGAACTTTTAAACTTTGAAAAAGAAAACAAAATTTTGAGATGCTTGCCTTTGCAATATGATGCTAAAATCACTGCAATCACTGAATCTATAGATTTGAACACTTATTCTATTGATAACTTACTTGGCTCACTCATTGCTTACGAGCAAGGGGTGAATCAAAGAAATCTTGATGCAGGTGAGAAGAAGAAGGAGAAAACAGTTGCACTAAAGGCGCACAAATCGGATTTTAAATCTTCCGGGTCTGAAAGCGATGAAGTTTCCTTCATCACAAAGCAATTGAAAAGCTTTCTAAGAAAGAAACAAAAGCATCATCAAAATTGGAGAAAAGGTAAGGATCATAAACATGTTAAAGGATCTTTGATGTTGTTTATTATGAATGCAGGAAACCAGGACATGTGAGAACTGATTGCCCGACACTTAAAGATCACTCAAGCAAAGGAAAGGGTGAGGAGAAACCTAAGTTGAGGAAGGACAATATGAGAGTACAAAAAGCATTTTGGGCGGATTCGGCATCGGACTCATGGGAGACAGAACCAGAAGATTAGACATCAAAATTGTGCTTGATGGCAGACGGCAATCCTGATCAAGAAGAGGTATGTGAACTTTCCTATGATCAACTTCTTGAAGTTTCAGAAAAAATTCATGCATCATATAGGAAATTAAAGAAAACACATGCTAGCTTGAAATTAGAATTTTTGAACCTACAAAAAGAGTATGAAATTTTGACTAAAGACCATCAAATGATTGATTCAAATCATATGACTTTACTTGATGAATTTGATGTGTTAAATAAAAATCATTGTGAATTAGTTGAAAAGCATGATACATTAAAAGTTTCACACACATCACTTGAATCTGATTTTAAAAAGTCTAAAGTGAAAGTTCGATGGGGATGTTAAGCCCTATGAACTTAGTCCCAAACTAACCAAGAGGGGGGGTGAATTGATATTTTAAAAACTTCTTTTTAAACAAAGAAATAAAATCTCATAAACCAAATCACACCACAAAATAATGCAGAATTTAAAAGTGCGGAAGAAAGAAAAAGAACACAGAAATTTATAGTGATTCGGTCGACTCGACCTACATCCACTCCTTGGAGGCACCCTCCAAGTATTGCACTACACAAAAAGTGACTCTCCTTTAGCCCCCACGGCTAGGTGGAGAAACCCTCACAAGAACCTCCTTTTTGCCACCTCGGCAAGGCAGAGAACCTATCTCCTTTTGCTTCCTCCTGAAGCTGGCAGAGAACCAGAACTAAAAGCAAAGCTCCTTACCTCTACCGACCCTTCCACGGACGAGAAACTCTAGACGAAGATGACGCAGAGAGATCCTTGAAGCAACCCTTGTGAAACCCCTCACAAGCTCCCCCTCACAAGATCCTCTCTCTCTTCTCTCTCTCTTTCTCTCCTCAAGGCCTTCTTAGGTCAAGGCAGCAGCCAAAGATCTCTAAAAACGTTGAACAAGAAGCTCTTAAATAGAAGAGCTCCAAAAGAGCTCATTAATTGCAAGTTGCCGACAATATCGTCCAGGCCGATATGGACATCGGCCTGGCCGATCAGTACAAATCAATGAAGATCGGCCAGAGCATAGCCCTGGATGTAAAGCTGGACGATTGAAAATTGGCTTGATCGTCCAGGCCGATATTACGATCGTCCTGGCCGATCAGTTCAAATCAGAGGAAAATCGTCCTGACAATAGCCCTGAATACGGGCTGGCCGATATTGATCGTCCTGAAGTAACTTAAGGTTTTTAACTAGATCGTCCTGGCCGATCTTGCGATCGTCCAGGACGATATGATCGTATCAATCATCCTTAATTACTTCCTTGATTTCCTGAACAATTATGGCATAAATTGTTAATATCTTCCAGGCCGATACGAGGATCGTCCTGGCCGATAATTTAAAGATATGGTATACCATACTTGTCTATGGCGGCTACTTATTTCTGTTTTGAGCTTATCGTCCTGACCGATACACGTATCGTCCAGGACGATCTGTTAACGTAGGCTGCCTTAATTAAGAATCCTTAATTAGACTTTCTGTTTTAAGCTGATCGGCCAGGCCGATCAAAGAAATCGTCTTGGCCGATATGAGTAAAAACAGAATTTCTAAGTCTCTCAAGTGTGTGTGTGAAGGGTTACAAAGCATCAGTCTTTTTGACTATTACAAGAGGACTCAAAAGGTAAAAAACAAAAGTATAGACTGACTCAATCCTAAACCTGCACATTCCTGAACTTTGCTCCTTTTTGATTATCCGATCGTCGATTCCTGAAAAGTTAGAAGCAACAAGCTGTCCAAGAAAAGCAGTGTTTGACAATCATCAAAACATAAGACATGAAAAATAGATTTGCAACAATCTCCCCCTTTTTGATGATGGCAAAACACTAAAAAAAGATTTAATAGCAACCGAAAAAATAACCTCATAAACTTCTCCCCCTTTTGACATATCAAAAAAGGAGGGTACATGAAAGCATAGTAAAAGAGGTTCCCCTCTTAAACTTCTCCCCCTTTTTTTTTTTTTTTTTTTTTTTTTTTAAACAAGGCACATCAATGATATAGTATTTCATGTGATTGATTTAAAAATTTGTGAGTTAACGTGTTACCAATCTCATTTAATCCATAGAATAGGAGAATATCCGTTCATGGTTTATCCTTAGCCAAAATCGTTGTCTTAGGGTAGAATCGTCTTTTGAAATCAATGACCTAACTCAAATAATTAATTGGATATGAGAAAAAAAATCTACCCACCACTTGGCATAAGGAAAGTATCTCCATAAAACAATGAGGTAGATTTGTCACAATCGAACGATAATCGAGATCAAGCCTTTGAGAATCAAAACTTCTAGGTTCTAAAAGATATAAAAAGGGAGAGTAGCTTGCTTTTAAGTGGGCTCATTTTATGCCTCTTGTCAATGTTGTGGCGCTTTGCGCATCTTTTTATAGATTTTTCAATTTTTTGGCATCTTTGCGCTTCTTTTGTTGGCATCATTGGCCAAATTTTTTTTATTTTTGCAAGCTAGATTCCCTTTTAGACTCTTTTAAAAAAAAACTTAGTTGTGAATATATCTTCTCAGATATTAGAGAATAGGAGCTCTCTCTCTAACATAGGGAAGAATTACCACAAGCAGGATTAATAATCGAAGACAAGAGTAACGAGGGATCATGATGTGACAAAAAAACTTTTAATCATTGTAAATACAAGATAGATTTGCTTAAGCAAGCTTTAGAAAGGATCTTAGTTTCATAAACAATCTTTTATTTTGAGATAGACTTTTGATTAGAAAAGAAAACTATGCCACTAATACTACGTTAGGGAAAGAGACACAATCACAAGATATTCATACTATCTAGGTGTTTTAAGTGGACGAAAACATATTAACTACAAATTGTTAAAGACAAGACAAGAGATATTATATCAGTGAAGATCTAAAACTAAGGTACACGAAAAAGAAAAAGAAGGTAACAAAAAAGAAAAATTTAGCTAAAAAATGTTTCATGCATTTATGTCAATCACACCCAATCTGGTCCTTAAAGAACTGAAAGTGTCGAAGGCCAGTGGTTTAGTAAAGATGTCTGCCAGTTGGTTTTCAGTTGTCACATGGTGTAACTCAATGTCTCCCTTAGTCACATGATCTCTAATAAAGTGATGCCTAATGTCAATGTGTTTAGTTCTTGAATGCTGGATAGGATTTTTAGAGATGCATATGGCACTAGTGTTGTCACAAAAAATTGAGATGGTGCTTACATGTAATCCTAGATCCAATACCTGTTGTTTCAACCAAAGAACTTGGGCCACACAACTTCCAAGAGCAATGTATTCAGCTTCAGCAGTGGAAAGTGCAACAGAATTTTGCTTTCTACTAGACCAAGAGACCAAGGATTGTCCAATGAATTGACAAGTTCCGGAGGTGCTCTTTCTATCCACCTTGCATCCTGCAAAATAAGAGTCAGAAAAACCAATAATTTCAAAAGAAGTGCTATGTCTAGGGTACCAAATCCCTAAACCTTGTGTCCCCAAAAGATATCTAAAAATCCTTTTAATAGCAGTCATGTGGGATTCCTTAGGGTCAGCTTGAAACCTAGCACAAAGGCAAACACTAAACATAATGTCAGGTCGGCTTGCAGTTAAGTAAAGTAAAGATCCAATCATACCTCTATACTTCTTCTGATCAACAGATTTACCACTTGGGTCCTTATCCAACGGAGCACTAGAAGTCATGGGAGTGTTAATTGGCTTGGCTTTGTCCATCTCATATTTCTTCAAAATGTCTTTTATGTATTTTGTTTGATTTAGAAAAGTGCCATCTTCCAATTGTTTTATACTAAACCCCAAAAAGTAAGACAATTCTCCCATTAAACTCATCTCAAACTCTCTACTCATTGTTTTAGAAAAATCTTCACACAAATTTTTATTAGAGGATCCAAAGAGTATATCATCAACATAGATCTGAACAATGAGTAAATCATCTCCATCTTTTTTAAGAAAAAGGGTGGTGTCTACGCTCCCCTTGACAAACTCCCTCTCTAGTAAGAATGTGCTAAGCCTCTCATACCAAGCTCTAGGTGCTTGTTTTAAACCATACAAAGCCTTTTTTAATTTAAACACATGATTTGGAAATTGAGAGCTCTCAAAACCTGGAGGTTGTTCTATAAACACATCTTCTTTTATCTCCCCATTTAAAAAGGCACTCTTGACGTCCATTTGAAAAAGCTTAAATCCTTTATAACAAGCAAAGGCTAGTAGCACTCTAATAGCTTTCAATCTAGCTACAGGGGCAAAAGTCTCTTCAAAGTCTATCCCTTCTATTTGATTGTACCCCTTAGCCACCAATCTTGCTTTATTCCTCACCACCACTCCTGAATCATTCACTTTGTTCTTAAATACCCACTTTGTCCCAACTACACTTTGTACTTTAGGTCTTTCCACAAGTTCCCAAACATCATTCCTAACAAATTGATTCAACTCTTCTTGCATTGCTAACATCCAAAACTCATCAGAGAGGGCTTGGTTAATGGTGGTGGGTTCAGTCATAGAGATAAAGGCAGAGTGGTTCACCTCCTTCCTAAGTCCATGTCTAGTCTTAACTCCACTAGAAAGGTCTCCTAAGATCAAATCCTTGGGGTGACTAGTAGAGTATCTCCAATCTCTTGGCAAAGTGTGTGAAGTTTCTCCCCTTTCATCAAAAGTTTCTATTCCTTGGGTGACTCCTTCTACTCCTCCATTGTTTAGGTGCTCACTCCCCTTCCCCAACTTTTCTACTCCACTTGTAATCTCTCCAACATCATCATCATCTACTCCATGTTTCTTATGATCAGACTCATCAAAAACTACATGGGTTGTCTCTTCCACCATCAAGGTTCTCTTGTTAAACACTCTAAAAGATTTCCCAACACTAGAATATCCTAAGAATACTCCTTCATCAGATTTAGGATCAAATTTTCCCAAGTGAGACTTTCCATTGTTGTGAATGAAAACCTTACAACCAAAGACATGAAGGTGGGAAAGATTGGGTGTCCTACCCTTAAGGATCTCATAGGGTGTCTTTTCTAATTTGACTCTAACATTCACCCTATTCAACACATAACATGCTGTGTTAACCGCATCAGCCCAAAAGTATTTTGGAAGTGAATACTCAGCAAGCATGGCTCTAGCGGCTTCCACCAAGGTCCGGTTCTTCCTTTCAGCTACTCCATTTTGCTGAGGAGTCCTAGGGGATGAAAAATTGTGGCTAATCCCCTTCTCTTCACAAAAATCTCCAAATTTTTTATTTTCAAACTCTCCCCCATGATCACTATGGATGGTCAAAATCTCACACCCTAGCTTCTTCTGAATCCAAGTAGAAAAAGTTTTAAACTCCTCAAAAGACTCATTTTTATGAGAAAGAAATCTAGTCCAAGTGAACCTCGAGTAGTCATCAACAATCACAAAACCATAGACTTTCCCTCCCAAACTTGCTATGCTAATGGGTCCAAACAAATCCATGTGAAGGACTTCTAAAGGTCTAGAGGTGCTAATGTCCTTTATGGGGTGAAACGAAGAGTGAATTTGCTTTCCTAGTTGACAGGCATCACAAAGGTGGTCTTTTGTAAACTTAAGTTTGGGGACACCTCTAACTAGGTCCTTTTGGGTCACTTTCCTAAGGGTTTTCATACTTGCATGACAAAGCCTCCTGTGCCACAACCAAGAATCATCAATGACAGTTTTTAAGCAAAAAGAAGCAGCACATTCAATGCTATTTAAATCAAGCATATAGACGTTGTTTACCCTTTTTCCTTGCAAAATGGTGTTGTTACTTAAACTTACAATGCATGAATTCGTGAAGAATTGTACGATGAAGCCTTTGTCACAGAATTGACTGATGCTGAGCAAGTTGTGCTTCAATCCATCTACAAGCAAAACATTTTCAATCATAAGGTTCTTGGAATTTCCGATTATACCTGCTCCTACCACCTTCCTGGTGGTGTTGTCTCCAAGAGTAACCTTGCCTCCAGTCCTGGATTCTAGTACAACAAACTGCCTAGCATCACCAGTCATATGTCGAGAGCATCAACTGTCCAGGTACCACATACTCTCACGAGGTCTTTTGTGAGAGACTCCTTGCAAAATTATCAGATGTTAGTTTTAGGAACCCAAGCAGGTTTGGGTTCCTTCTTATGAAGAGAAGAATGCAATGCATGTGTGGTATGCTGTGGATTATGCATCTTAGGTCTCCACACCCAATGTGAACTATGATGAATTGTGCAAGTGTGTGAGATATGTCCTAGCATGCCACAAGAAAAACATCTAACTCCAGGAAAGGGATTTCTTAAGTGATTTGAGTTATAATGCCTCTCTCTAGGTTTTGGCAATTGTTTAAAAGTAGAAGTCATCCTAGATTTCTTACATACTTCTAAATCATTTTGAATCTTCAAGTTTGTGTTTTCTAAAACTTCATTTTCAATCCTCAAATCTTTTTCTATTTCTTTTGACTTCTTAAAATCAGATTCAAGAGATGTGTGTGATATTTTTAATGCATCATGCTCTTCAACTAACTTACCATGATTTTTATTTAACTCATCAAATTCATCAAGTAAAGTCATGTGATTTGAATCAATTGTTTGATGGTCTTTAATCAAAATTTCATGCTCTTTTTGTAGATTTAAGAATTCTAATTTCAAGCTAGCATGAGTTTTCTTTAATTTCCTATATGATGCATGGATTTTTTTCTGAAACTTCAAGAAGTTGATCGTATGAAAGTTCACATACCTCTTCTTGATCAATTTGATCTTTTCCCATAAAACACAAGTTTGTAGTTTCTTCCTCTGGTTCAGTCTCAGAAGAATCAGTACCAGATTCTGCCCAAAAGCTCCTTTGTTTTTTCTTGTCCTTCTTAGACTTTGCTTTCTCATCAATTTTTTCTTTGCTTGATTGATCTCTAAGCTTAGGGAAATCAGTTCTCACATGTCCAGGCTTTCTGCATTCAAAACAAACAACATCAAAAGATCCTTTAATATGTTTATGATCCTTACCTTTTCTCCAATTTTGATGATGCTTTTGTTTCTTCCTTAGAAAGCTTTTGAATTGCCTTGTGATGAAGGCAACTCCATCGCTTTCAGACCCGGAAGATTCAGAATCCGATTTGTGTGCCTTCAATGCAATTGTTTTCTCCTTTTTCTTCTCACCTGCATCAAGATTTCTTTGATTCACCCCTTGCTCGTAAGCAATGAGTGAGCCAAGCAAGTTATCAATAGAATAGGTGTTTAAATCTTTAGATTCAGTGTTTGCAGTAATTTTTGCATCATAAGAAAAAGGCAAGCATCTCAAAATCTTGTTAACTTTTTCATAGTTCGAAAGTTCTTTTCCTAGTGCATGCAATGAAGTAGCAATCTGAGTAAACCTAGTGTACATGTCAGAAATCGATTCATGAGGTTTCATACGAAAAAGTTCGTAGTCATGCAAGAGAATGTTTAAACGGGATTGTTTAACTTCATTAGTGCCTTCATAAGTAATGCACAATTTATCCCAAATTTCTTTACCAGTTTTTCAAGTTGAAACACGCATGTAATCCTCAGATTTTAAAGCACAGAAAAAACAATTCAAACATTTCGCATTTAGTTGAGCTAAATCTCGTTCATCAAAAGTCCATTCGGTAAAAGCAACTTCAGTTTTAAAACCGTTAATTTCACGAGAAGGTGGAGAATAACCTTCTTGAATAAGCATCCACATGCGATAATCAGTAGATTGTAGAAAAGTTGACATGCGAGTATTTCAAAAATCAAAAGGTAGGTTATCGAACAGAGGAGGTCGGGTAATAGAGTACCCTTCCGTAGTGTTGCGATTCCCAAAGTTAGACATGGATCAAATTCAAAAAGTTTTCAAACTTTAATTTTCGAATCAAGCTCTGATACCACTTGAAAGTTCGATGGGGATGTTAAGCCCTATGAACTTAGTCCCAAACTAACCAAGAGGGGGGGGGGGAATTGGTATTTTAAAAACTTCTTTTTAAACAAAGAAATAAAATCTCATAAACCAAATCACACCACAAAATAATGCGGAATTTAAAAGTGCGGAAGCAAGAAAAAGAACACAGAAATTTATAGTGGTTCGGTCGACTCGACCTACGTCCACTCCTTGGAGGCACCCTCCAAGTATTGCACTACACAAAAAGTGACTCTCCTTTAGCCCCCACGGCTAGGTGGAGAAACCCTCACAAGAACCTCCTTTTTGCCACCCCGGCAAGGCAGAGAACCTATCTCCTTTTGCTTCCTCCTGAAGCTGGCAGAGAACCAGAACTAAAAGCAAAGCTCCTTACCTCTACCGACCCTTCCACGGACGAGAAACTCTAGACGAAGATGACGCAGAGAGATCCTTGAAGCAACCCTTGTGAAACCCCTCACAAGCTCCCCCTCACAAGATCCTCTCTCTCTCTTCTCTCTCTCTTTCTCTCCTCAAGGCCTTCTTAGGTCAAGGCAGCAGCCAAAGATCTCTAAAAACGTTGAACAAGAAGCTCTTAAATAGAAGAGCTCCAAAAGAGCTCATTAATTGCAAGTTGCCGACAATATCGTCCAGGCCGATATGGACATCGGCCTGGCCGATCAGTACAAATCAATGAAGATCGGCCAGAGCATAGCCCTGGATGTAAAGCTGGACGATTGAAAATTGGCTTGATCGTCCAGGCCGATCTTACGATCGTCCTGGCCGATCAGTTCAAATCAGAGGAAAATCGTCCTGACAATAGCCCTGAATACGGGCTGACCGATATTGATCATCCTGAAGTAACTTAAGGTTTTTGACTAGATCGTCCTGGCCGATTTTGCGATCGTCCAGGTCGATATGATCGTATCAATCATCCTTAATTACTTCCTTAATTTCCTGAACAATTATGGCATAAATTGTTAATATCGTCCAGGCCGATACGAGGATCGTCCTGGCCGATAATTTAAAGATATGGTATACCATACTTGTCTATGGCGGCTACTTATTTCTGTTTTGAGCTTATCGTCCTGGCCGATACACGTATCGTCCAGGACGATCTGTTAACGTAGGCTGCCTTAATTAAGAATCCTTAATTAGACTTTCTGTTTTAAGCTGATCGGCCAGGCCGATCAAAGAAATCGTCCTGGCCGATATGAGTAAAAACAGAATTTCTAAGTCTCTCAAGTGTGTGTGTGAAGGGTTACAAAGCATCAGTCTTTTTGACTATTACAAGAGGACTCAAAAGGTAAAAAACAAAAGTACAGACTGACTCAATCCTAAACCTACACATTCCTGAACTTGGCTCCTTTTTGATTGTCCGATCGTCGATTCCTGAAAAGTTAGAAGCAACAAGCTGTCCAAGAAAAGCAGTGTTTGACAATCATCAAAACATAAGACATGAAAAATAGATTTGCAACATAAAGAGATAGAGAAAATTTTGAGGATTGAAAATGAGGTCTTAAAAAGCACAAATTTGAAGATTCAAAATGAATTAGAAACCCTACTTTTGATCAACTGCCAAAACCTAGGAAGAGGCATTATAACTCAAACCACTTAAGAAATCCTTTTCCTGGAGTTGGATGTTTTTCATGTGGCATGCTAGGACACATCTCACACACTTGCACAATACACCATAGTACACATTGGGTGTGGAGACCTAAGGTGCATGATCGATAGCATACCACACATGCATTGCATTTTACTCTTCATAAGAAGGAACCCAAACCTGCTTGGGTTCCTAAATCTAACATTTGATAATTTTGCAGGAGGGCTCTCACAAAAGGCCTCGTGAGAGTATGTGGTACCTGGACAGTGGATTCTCTCAACATATGACTGGTGATGCCAACCAGTTTGTTGCACTAGAGTCCAGGACTGGAGGCAAGGTTACTCTTGGAGACAACACCACCAAGAAGGTGATAGGAGAGGTATAATTGGTAATTCCAAGAACCTTATGATTGAAAAAGCTTTGCTTGTAGATGGATTAAAGCACAACTTGCTCAGCATCAGTCAATTCTGTGACAAAGGCTTCATCGTGCAATTCTTTGCAAATTCATGCATTGTAAGTTTAAGTAACAACACTATTTTACAGGAAAAGAGGATCAACAACGTCTACATGCTTGATTTAAATAACATTGAATGTGCTGCTTCATTTTGCTTAAAAACAGTGATTGATGATTCATGGTTGTGGCACCGGAGACTTTGTCATGCAAGTATGAAAACCCTTAGGAAAGTGACCTAAAAAGACCTAGTTAGAGGTGTCACCAAACTCAAGTTTTTAAAAGACCACATTTGTGATGCCTGTCAACTAGGAAAGTAAGTCCACTCCACCTTTCATCCTATTAAGGATATTAGTACCTCTAGACCTTTAGAAGTCCTTCACATGGATTTGTTTGGACCCATTAGCACTGCCAGCCTGGGAGGGAAAGTCTATGGATTTGTGATTGTTGATGACTACTCGAGGTTCACTTGGACTAGATTTCTTTAACATAAAAATGAGTCTTTTGAGGAGTTTAAAACATTTTCTACTTGGATTCAGAAAAAGCATGGTTGTGAGATTTTAACCGTCCATAGTGATCATGGGGAGAGTTTGAGAATGAAAGATTTGGAGATTTTTGTGAGGACAAGGGGATTAGCTACAATTTTTTGCCTCCTAGGACCCCTCAGCAGAACGAGGAAGTTGAAAGGAAGAACCGGACCTTGGTGAAAGCCGCTAGAGCCATGCTTACTGAGTATTCACTTCCAAAATACTTTTGGGCTGAAGCGGTTAACACAGCTTGTTATGTGTTGAATAGGGTGAATGTTAGAGCCAAATTAGAAAAGACACCCTATGAGATCCTTAAGGGTAGGACACCCAATCTTTCCCACCTTCATGTCTTTGGTTGTAATATTTTTATTCACAATAATGGGAAGTCTCACTTGGGAAAATTTGATCCTAAATCTGATGAAGGAGTATTCTTGGGATATTCTAGTGTTGGGAAGTCTTTTAGGGTGTTTAACAAGAGAACTTTAATGGTGGAAGAGACAATCCATGTAGTATTTGATGAGTCTGATCCTAAGCAACATGGAGTTGAGAATGATGATGAGATTGTAGAGATTACTACTGGAGTAGAAAAATTGGGGAAGGGTGTAGAACACCAAAGTAATGAAGGAGTAGGAGAAGTCACCCAAGGATAGTAGAAAATTTTGATTTGGATGAAAGGGTTGGACCTTCTCACACTTTGCCTAGAGATTGGAGATACTCTCCAAGTCACCCCAAGGATTTGATCTTAGGAGACCCTTATAGTGGAGTTAAGACTAGACATGGACTTAGAATGGAGGTGAACCATTCTGCCTTTATCTCAATTACTGAACCCACCACCATTAACCAAGCCCTTACAGATGAGTTTTGGATTTTAGCAATGCAAGAAGAATTGAATCAATTTGTAAGAAATGATGTTTGGGAGCTTGTAGAAAGACCTAAGGGAGAAAGTGTAGTTGGGATAAAGTGGGTCTTTAAGAACAAGGTAAATGATTCAAGAGTGGTGGTGAGGAATAAAGCAAGATTGGTGGCTAAGGGGTACAATCAAATAGGAGGGATAGACTTTGAGGAGACTTTTGCCCCTGTAGCTAGATTGGAACCCATTAGAGAGCTATTAGTCTTTGCCTATTATAAAGGATTTAAGTTTTTTCAAATGGATGTGAAGAGTGCCTTTTTAAATGGGGAAATAAAAGAAGACTTGTTTGTAGAACAACCCCCAAGTTTTGAGAGTTCCCAACTTCCAAATCATGTTTTTAAATTAAAAAAGGCTTTGTATGGTTTAAAGCAGGCACCAAGAGCTTGATATGATAAGCTTAGCACATTCTTATTAGAGAGGGAGTTTGTCAAGGGGAGCGTAGACACCATCCTTTTTCTTAGAAGAGTTGGAGATGATTTACTCATTGTTCAAATTTATGTGGATGATATACTCTTTGGATCCTCTAATAAGAAATTGTGTGATGATTTTTCTAAAACAATGAGTAGAGAATTTGAGATGAGTTTGATGAGAGAGTTGTCCTACTTTTTGGGTTTTAGCATAAAACAATTGGAGGATGGAACCTTTTTAAATCAAACAAAATACATAAAGGATATTTTGAAGAACTATGAGATGGACAAAGCCAAGCCAATTAACACTCCCATGACTTCTAGTGCTCCATTGGATAAGGACCCAAGTGGTAAGTCTGTTGATCAGAAGAAGTATAGAGGCATGATTGGATCTTTACTTTACTTGACTGCGAGCCGACCTGATATCATGTTTAGTGTTTGCCTTTGTGCTAGATTTCAAGCTGACTTTAAGGAGTCTCATCTGACTGCTGTTAAGAGAATTTTTAGATACCTTTTGGGGACACAAGGCTTAGGGATTTGGTACCCTAGACACAACATTTCTTTTGAGATTATTGGATTTTCTGACTCTGATTTTGCAGGATGCAAGGTGGATAGAAAAAGCACTTCAGGAACTTGTCAATTCATTGAATAATCTTTGGTCTCTTGGTCAAGTAGGAAGCAAAACTCTGTTGCACTTTCCACTGCTGAAGCTGAGTACATCACTCTTGGAAGTTGTGTGACACAAGTCCTTTGGTTGAAATAATAGGTATTGGATTTAGGATTACATGTAGGCACCATCTCAATCTTTTGTGACAATACTAGTGCCATATGCATATCTAAGAATCCTATCCAACATTCAAGGACTAAGCACATTGACATTATGCATCACTTCATTAGAGATCATGTGACTAAGGGAGACATTGAGTTACACCATGTGGCAACTGAAAATCAATTGGCTGACATCTTTACTAAACCACTGGCCTTCGACACTTTCAATTCTTTAAGGACCAGATTGGGTGTGATTGACATAACTGCATGAAACTTGATCTTTTTAGTTACTTTCTTTTATTTTTGTTTTTTATTTTTTAAGTTTTTGGTGTGTTTTACTTTCTTTTGCTTTTTTTTCTTTCTCTTACTTAGCTTTCAAAATCATCGCTGAAATGATAACATATTCCATGCCCTTATTTTTTTTTTTAAATTTGTAGTCAATGTGGTTTTCATCTCTTAATCTCCTAGATAGTTAAAATATTTTGTGATTGTGCCTCTTTCTCTAACCTATTTTAGTGGCATAGTTTTTTTTTCTAATCAAAAGTCTATCTCAAATTAAAAATTGTTTATGAAATTGAGATCTTTTCTTAAGCTTGCTTAAGAAAATCTATCTTGTATTTATAATGTTTAAAGTTTTTTGTCACATCAAGATCCCTCGTTACTCTTGTATTTGATTATTAATTCTGTTTGTGGTAATTTTTCCTTATGTTAGAGAGAGAGCTCCTATTCTCTAATATCTGAGAAGATATATTCACAACTAAGTTTTTTCAATAGGTTATAAAAGAGAATGTAGCTTGCAAAAAAAAAAAAAAATTGGCCAATGATGCCAATAAAAGAAGCGCAAAGACGCCAAAATAGAAAAATCTATAAAAAGATGCGTAAAGCACACTAAATTGACAAGAGGCATAAAATGAGCCCACTCAAAAGCAAGATGTTCTCTCATTTTAAATCTTTTAGAACTTAGAAGTTTTGGCTCTCAAAGACTTGATTTCAATTATTTTACGATCGTGGCAGATTTACTTTGGTTCATTATTTTATAAAGATAGTTTTTTCTTAAACCAAGTGATGGATGGGTTCTTTTTCTCATATCCAATTAATTCTTTGAGTTAGGTCATTAATTTCAAAAGACGATTCTACCCTAAGAAAATGTCTGAGCTAAGGGTAACCATGACCGGATATTCTACTATTCTATGGATGGTTAAGATTGTTAACTCATTAACCCACATATTCTTAAATTAATCACATGGAATACTACATCATTTTCATGCCTTGGTTAAAAAAAAAAATTTTGTTGTGATTTGCTATTGTTCTTTTGTGTTCCCTCCTCCTTTTTGATATGTCAAAAGGGGGAGAAGTTTATGATGTTTTTACAATTGTCGATCCTGAAATTTTTCTACTAATTGTCTTCGTAGTATTTTGCCATCATCAAAAAGGGGGAGATTATTACAAATCTATTTTCATGACTTATATTTTGATGATTGACAAACACTATTGATTCTCTTTGACTGCATGTTGCTTCTAACTTTTCATTTCAAGAATCGAAGATCGGACGAACAAATGAAGCCAGTTCAAGATTGTGTAGGTTTAGGGTTGAGTTAGTCTGTACCTTATTTTTTTCTCTTCTTGAGTCTATTTGTAATGGTCAAAGAGACTAATGCTAAGTAACCCTACACACACACACTTGAGAGAATTAGAATTTCTGTTTTTACTCATATAGGCCTAGACGATATTTACATCTTCCTGGACAAACAGAAAGTTTAAATATGGATTCTTAATTAAGGTAGCCATCATTAATAGATTGGCCTGGATGATACGTGTATCGGCCAGGACGATAAGCTCAAAACAGAAAGAAGTTGCCACCATAGACAATTAAGGTATACTGTATTTTTAAATAATCTTCCAGGACGATCATTGATCGGCCTGGACGATATTCACAAATTATGCCATAATTGATCAGGAAATCAAGGGAGTAATTAAGGATGATTGATACTATCATATTGTCCTGGACGATCACAGGATCAGCCAGGACGATCTGTTCAAAAACTTTAGTTACTTCAGGACGATAAATATCGGCCTGCTCGAATTCAAGGCTATACTCTGGACGATTTTCCTCTGATTTGAACTGATCGGCCAGGACAATCGTGAGATCGGCCAGGACGATTAAGCCAATTTTCAATCGTCCAAGCTTGCATTCAGGGCGATGCTCTGGTTGATCTTCTGAGTTTTGTATTGATCGGCCAGGCCGATGTCCATATCAGCCTAGACAATAATGTCAGCAACTTGCAATTAATGAGCTCCTTTGAAGCTCTTCTATTTAAGAGCTCTTGTTCAACATTTTGAACAACCTTTTGGCTACTGCCTTGACCTGAGAAGGCCTTGAGGAGAGAAAGAGAGAGGGAGAGAGAGAGAGGATCTTATGAGGGGTAGCTTGTGAGGGGATTCACAAGGGTTGCTTCAAGGATCACTCTGCTTCTTCTTTGTCTAGAGTTTCTCATCCGTGGAAGGGTCGGTAGAGGTAAGAAGTCAGCATCTGGTTGTGGGTCTCTACCAGCTTCAGGAGGAAGCAAAAGGAGATAGGTTCTCTGCCTTGCCGGGGTGGCAAAAAGAGGTTCTTTGTGAGGGCTTCTCCGCCTAGCCGTGGGGGCTAAAGGAGAGTCACGTTTATAGTGAAATACTCGGAGGGCGCCTCTAGGGAGTGGACATAGGTCGAATTGACCGAACCACTATAAATTTATGTGTTCTTGTTTCTTGCTTCCGCACTTTAATTTCCGCATTTATTTTTCACGTGGTGTGATTTTGGTTTATGTGTTTTTATTCTTTGTGAAAAGAAATTTTTTAAAATACCAATTCACCCCCTTCCCCTCTTGGTTAGCTTGGGACTAAGTTCATAGGGCTTAACATCCCAAACAAACTTTCAAGTGGTATCAGAGCACTTTCTAGTGTCATCTGAGCACTTTCACAATTATATCATACCAAATGATTTGAATATATGGTCACGTGTATCGTATAGTATGAATAGAATCATATAGTATGATATGTAGATAAAAAATTTAATCTAGATCATTGGTTGAACAGAGGGCTGTGATATGCGCATTTTTTTATAGATCGTACAATATGAAGGTGAATCCTACTGTATGATGGGGAAAAAAATTAGCCAGTTTGGGAGTTCAGTGAGGTGAGTATGTGACAAACAGGAAACACCTTAGACCATTTTTTTGGTTTTTTTAAATTAATTTATTTTTATTTTTTGTTTTTTTATTATGTATGAATTTCTATGACATCAAGTTTTATCCTCAAGGTACTAAAGGTGTCATAGGCTAGTAGTTTCATGTATATGTTTGCCAATTGATCTCCTGTAGTTATATGGTGTAATTTTATGTCTCTTTTGGCTACATGGTCTCTTATGAAGTGATGTCTATTATCAATATATTTTGTTTAGGAGTGTTGAATTGGACTTCTTGATATGCAAATTATACTAGTGTTGTCATACATGATTAGGATGGTTCCTACGGGTAATCAAAGATCTAGAAGTTGTTATTTAAACCATAGCACTTGTGCAATACAACTTCCTACAACAATACATTCTACCTCAGTCGTGGAGAGTGTTACTAAAGTTTGTTTCCTACTGGACCAAGGAACTAAAGATTATCCTATGAATTGATAGGTGCTAGTGGTGATTTTCTTATCTACCCTACATCTTGCAAAATAAAAATATGAGTATCCTAAGATTTAAAAGGAGTTGTTATGCCTAGGATACCAAATTCTTAAGTTTGGGGTGCCTAGTAGATATCTAAGAATTCTCTTGACGACAGTCAAGTGAGACTTGTTGAGATTGTTGCAACTTAATTATTCAATTATTGAGATTATTGCAACATATGTAATTTTTATGATTCCAAATATTAATGTTTTAAATATAGTTTCACCTAACATATTTTGGATGTATTGCTTTTGTTATTTGTGAATACTAATATTTTAGAGAAATCATGCTCTAGATTATTGAAGACTTCAAATCAGATTAGATTAAGATTCATTGTAAATGGAGTCTATATTTTCATTTAATTGGGTATGAGAGAGTGTGATTGTAATTGAGTAACTATGCACACACACACTAGGGGAGTGTTTAAAATTTGTAATTTTTTTAAAACTAATCATACTATATGAATTTATTTTGTACGGGACAATTTGTTCAGTTATTTCCTCCTACGAGCAGTTAAACAAACTTTAGAAATTTTTTTTTACTAAATATAGATCGTACTGTACGAAGGGTTGTTCATATAGATGATGTCCAGATTATGAATTAGATGGGTCCCTTTTCTTCCCGGCAAATTCAAATATTTTTCTTAACTGATCATACTATACAATGCCTTATTCTTATAGACGATGTCTAAAGTATGAATTGGATGGGTCCCTTATCATCCCAACGAATGCCAAATTTTTTGAATGGATCATATTGTATAATGCATTATTCATACAGACGACATCTAGAGAATGAATTGGATGGATCCCTTTTTGTCTTGACGAATGCCAAATTTTTCTGAACGGATTGTACTGTACAATGCCTTGTTCGTGTAGACGTTGTCTTGAGTACTAAATGTGGGGAACCTTTTCATCCCAACAAATCAAATAAAATTTCTTACAATTCTTATAATATGAAATAGATGATTATTGTGTACAAATTTTTTTTATATAGGTTCATATGCATCAGTTTTTGAATTGTTCATATGTATGAAGTACAATCATATATGCTCAAAATGGTAATTTTCAATTTTCTTGATAGTTTGTCGTGTCTTTCATATAAAATGTCCATTGAAACTGACGTGAAAGTATTGTTCTTCATGATTTTTCAAGAGCAAGTGAAAGAGTGTTTATGCGAGAGTGTTTAAAAGAGAGTTATTGCAGGTGGACACTATAGGAAAATCATTAATTACCAGTGGCTTACCAGCGGCCTATTTTCCGGCAGTTTTCCGGCGGCTTTCCGGCAGTTTTGTTTCCAGCGGCTCTTCCAATGATTTTTCGGTGGCTTTTCCGGCGGCTTTCCAGATTTTATTAATTTTGGTTTATTTGAATTAATTTTTAATTTAAATTAATTAATTATTAATTTATTTTTTTAATTATTAATTTGATAACTTAGTCTAAAAAGTATTAATAAAATAACATATTTAATTAAATATTAAATTTAATATTTTATTTTTGATTAATTTTTAATCATAATTTTAATAAGATATATTTTAAATAAATTATAATATACAGTTTAACACATGAGACTTAGCAAAACTAAGGGGACTTAGTTCGAATCCCGGGTAGGGCGCATGAAGTCGGGCAGCGCGGGCAGGAGTCCAAGCAGACAGCATGCACTCTGGGCGGGTAGCGCGGGCAGACTGTCTTGCGAAGTTCGGGCTGTCAGGGAGGGAGAAAGGTAGGGCAACGGGCAGCGCAACTCGAGCAATGGACCGTCGGGCAGGGCGGGGGTTCGTTGGCAGCAATTTTTTTTAATTAAATTTTAGATATTTCCCGGCGGCTTTTTGTCCGCTGGAAAACCGCCGAAAATATATACAGTTGGAAAATACCACTGGAAATTTTTTTCCAATGCCTGTTTTACCGGCGGCAAATTTGTCGTCGAAAAGCAGCTGGAAATTTATAAAATCACCGAAAAAGCCCATTTGCCACCGAAAAATGCCGCTGGAAATGATTGATTTTCCTGTAGTGGGAGTGTGAAGGGATCACAAGGTTACTCAAAGGTAATAATCTATTTTGGTTTTTTTTAATACTCTTCCTTTCTTCTTTTTAGTTACTCGAGAGAATATCTTTGAAGAAGATCCAGTACTCTGCCAATAATTAGAGGGTGTGAACAGTAACACTTAGAGGGTGTAAACAAACGACAGTACTCTGCCAATACTTGGAGGGTGTGAAAGGATGACGGTACTCTGCTGCACCGAGGATAAGTGAAAGAGAGGAAAATTATAAAGGCTTATTTGCCTTATTATGGGGGAAAAAGGAGAGTCACTTTTGGTAATAGTGTAATACCTGAAGAGGGAGTCTTCAGAGAGTGGATGCAGGTCTTGTTGGACCGAATCACTATAAATGTGTGTGTTCATTTTTTATTTCCATACTTTTATTTTTCCGCATTTTCTATTTGTGATTGAAATTTTTTTTTGGAAAATATAAGGTAATCAATTTTTTATTAAAATTTTAGAGGGATATTTTAAAATTACTAATTCACCCCCCCCCCTCCCCTTCCCCCCGGTTGGTTTGCCTTAGGACTTTGTATAGGTTTAACAACCTATCCTAACTTAACAAGTGGTATCAGAGCTTTGTTTCAAAAGACAAAGTTTAGAATACTTTTTAAAAATGATAATAGCTTATTTTGGAAACCGTAACTCGCCTGAAGGGTATTCGATCACTAGACCTCTGTTATTTGATAATTCCTTTTCAACTTTTGAAAAATATGTATATCTACTTTTCTTCAATTGCTTGACTATCGCATGTGGATTTTAGTTCAGGAAGGGTATACTAGGCCAACTAGACTTGTAGATGGTATAAGAGTTGAGACACCCTTTATTGACTGGACTGTAGAAGAACATGACTTAGCATAATTAAACACAAAATATTTAAATAGTTTCTTTTATACACTTAAGTCTAAAAATTACATGCAGGTTTCTACTTTTAAAAGTTGAAAAAATATTTGGGATAGGCTGTATTGTGTATAAAGGGACTAATGAAGTGAAGCAATCTAGATTAAGTATCCTATTATATGATTATGAATTGATTCATATGAATCCAAATGAATCTATATGTGACATGTACATAATATTCACTCAAATAGTCACTTCATTGCATGCATTAGATAGAGAACCAATGAATGCTGAAATGGTTAAGAAAATACTTCATTGTTTGCCTACGACTTATGATGCTAAAATAATTGCTATTACATAGGCTAAGGATTTAAATGTGTATTCTATTGACAATCTTCTTGGATCACTAATTGCTTATGAGCAAGAAGTGAATCGAAGATAGATTAATACAGAAGAAAAGTGAAAGGAGAAGAACTTAGCTTTGAAAGTGGATGACTCAAAATGTGATTAGTCATAACCTGAGGATGAGGATGATATTGCCTTGATAACTAGGCAATTTAGGAGTTTTCTAAAAATGGAAGCAAAGGAGACGTAATAGTGGAATAGATGTAAGTTCCACAATAATGTTAAGGTTTTTAATGATATAATTTGTTATGAATACAGGAATCCAAGACATGTTAAATTGGATTGTCCCAATCTTAAAGTCACTCCTAACAAGGAGGTGGAGGAGAAAGTGAATATGAGAAAGGGATAGAAAAAATTTCAACGAGCATTTTGGGCGAACTCAGCTTTGGATTCATCAAAAATAGATAAGGAAGAAGAAGTCATAAATATATGCTTAATACCCGATAATCTTGATCAGTTAGATCAAGAAGAGGTATGCGACTTAAGTTATAATGAATTAATAGAAGTTTCTGAAAGAATTCATACAACATATATAAAACTCAAAAAATGCATGATAGGTTAAATTTAGATTTTTTAGAGTTACAGAAAGAGCATATAATCCTTATGAAAATGGATACACAGATTGATAACAACCATATGTGTTTATTAGATGAATATGACGACATGAAAAAATGAAATGAATTATTGAAATCAACCTACACTAAATTGGAAAATGAATTTAAATATTTTAAGGATGAATTTAAAAATAGAGAGTACTATTTGAAATATGATAATACTGTGTTATAAGATGTAAACTCATTTCTTAAAGTGAAAGTGAAAGCTCTCGAAAAAATATGACACCCCTGCACTTGAACATTTTACTGATCCTATTTTAAAGTCGAAAATCTTAAAACCTAGGAAGAGACAGATTTATTATCGGAGATTTAAAAATATTTTTTCTAGAAGTTAAGTGCTTTACTTATGGATTGATTGGGCATATTTCACACACTTGTACTTTATATAGCAAAACTCATTTAGTATAAAGACCAAAGATGCATAAAATAAGTCATATTAGACATGAATCTAGTTTAAATATGCAAAGAGGAAAACCTAAACTTATTTGGGCTCCCAATACTAAAGTTTAATTGTTTTGTAGAGACGCTCAAATACAAGATTTCGTTAGAGAATTTGGTACCTGGATAGCAGTTACTCGAAGCATATGACTAGAGACATTATATAATTTATATTGCTGGAAGTCAGGAATGGAGGAAAGGTTACACTAGGAGATAATACCACTAGAAAAGTGGTAGGCACATGTTTGATTGGTAACTTGAACAATTTTTTTAATGAACATGTGATACTTTTTGAAGGATTAAAGCATAGTCTCTTGAGTATTAGCATATTATGTGATAAAAGATATAGTGCTAAATTTTTTTCTATAGCTGCATATTAAGCCAAAATAGAATTGAAGTACTACATTAAAATAGGGTAAATAATGTGTATATACTAGACTTTATTGCGAATATGTTTTCATGGATTATGATTTTGATGATAACAAACACTCTTGTTTCTCTACGACTGTCTTGCCTATTAACATTTCAAGTCCACAAGATCAGACGACATTTGGAACCAGCTCAAGATTGGGTAGACTAGGTCTGAGTCACTTTGTACACTTTTTCTTTTCTTGAGTCTATTATAAAAGATGTGGATCCTAATGCTAAGTAACCTTGCACACACACACCTTGGGAGAATTTTTGACTATTTCTTAGAGTTTACTATTTTTGGTAACATCGTCCGGGATGATATTTTTATCATCCTAGACGATCGGTTCAAAAATAGAAATCCTAATCAGGGCATCATGGTTAAGGCAGCCATCATTAAGCCGATCGGCCTGGACAATACTGTATCGACCATAAAGATTTGATCAAATCTAAAAGAATCAGCCGCTAGATCTATTTAGCCATTACTTATTTTTGGACATCATCCAGGACATCGGCCTGGACGATGCAACAAAATTATGCCTAAATTGATCAGGTGATTAAGGAAAGAAATTAAGGATAATTACACGATCACATCGGCTGGGCTGATTGCAAGATCGACTGGGAAGATGTCGTGGATGATTGTCATCGGCCAACTTTTATTCAAGGAGATATTCAGGATGATTTTTCTCAGATTTAAACTAATCAGCTAGGATGATATCCTATCGACCTAGACAATATGTCCAGAAATTGTCTAATCATCCAAATTGATCAGGCTGATTGAGCAAATTTATGATGATTGGCCACGCCGATACCCCTATCGACCTAGACGATAAAGTCGGTTTATATAAAGTAAGATCTATTCTGAAGCTCTTCTATTTAGGATCTCTTGTTCTACCTTTGAGGTAATCTTTTGCTTCTATCTTGACCTGAGAAAGCCTAAAAGAGAGGGAGAGAGAGAGAGGATTTTATGAGGGGGAGCTTGTGAGGGAGTTTCACATGGGTTGCTCTAAGAATTGTTCCGCTTCTTCTGCTTCCACTATAGTCTCTTATCCTTAGAAGGTTGAGAGAGGTCTTCTTCAGCAATCGATCAAGGTTCTTTGCCTACTTCAGGAGGAAGCAAAAAGAGTTAGGTTCTCTGCCTTACCAGGGTTGGCAAAAAGGAGTTTTATAAGGGCTTCTCCACCTTGTTGTGAGAGCAAAAGGAGAGTTAAAATTTTTAGTGCAATACCTGGAGAGCACCTCTAGGGAGTGGATGTAGGTCGAGTTGACTGAACCACTATAAATTTATGTGTCCTTTTACTACTGCTTTCCGCATTTATTCTTTCGCACTTTGATTTTCATTATAGTGATTTTAATTTGAGTTTTGTGATTGTGTTTTGATCAAAATAATTTTTATAATATGAATTTACCCCCCCCCCCCCCCCCCCCCCCCCCCCTCCCCCTCTTGGTTAAGCCTTGGTCTAGTTCATAAGGGCTTAACACCTCTAATGAACTTTCAAGTGGAATCAAAGCGGGATTCATAAAAATAAGTTTTTGAAAGCTTTTGAATTTAGATCCAAGGCTAATTTTGGTAATCGTAATACTGTGAAAGGGTATTCCATTACCCGATCATATTTGTTTGATAATATTCTATTTAATTTTTAGAAAACTTGCATGTCTATATTTTTACAATCGATTAACTATCGCATGTGAATGCTCGTTAAGGATGGTTATACACCTCCAATTGGTAAACTTAATGGCATTACTCTTCAACTTCCTATTTACTGAGTGGACTCTCGATGATAGGGATTTAGTATAACTTAATGCAAAATGTTTGAATTATTTCTTTTGTGCTTTAAAATATGAAGATTACATACGTGTTTCAACTTGCACAACTGATACAAAAATTTGGGATAAACTGTGCATTACTTATGAAGGAGCTAAAGAAGTCAAGCAATCTCGATTAAATATTTTTTTGCATGATTATGAACTTTTTTGTATGAAACCATCTGAATCAATTTCTGAAATGTATACAAGATTTACTCAAATTGTAACTTTTTTGCATGCCTTAGGAAGAGAACTCATTAACTATGAAAAAGTGAATAAAATTTTAAGATGTTTGCCTTCCTCTTTTGATGTTAAAATCACTTCAATTACTGAATCTAAAGATTTGAATACTTATTCGATTGATAACTTACTTGGCTCACTCATTGCTTACGAGCAAGTGGTAAATCAAAGAAATCTTGATGTAGGTGAAAAAAAGAAAAAAACTGTGGCATTGAAGCCCAATAACACAAACACTGAATCTTTTGGGTCTGAAAGTGATGATGTTGCCTTAATCACAAGACAATTTAAAAGCTTTCTAAGAAAGAAGAAAAAGAACCATTAAAAGTGGAATAAAAGTAAGGGAAACAAAATTTTAAGAATTCTAATGATACGATTTATTTTGAATACAAGAAGCTAGGACATATTAAAGCTGATTAACCTACATTTAAGTCTCACCCCAGTAAGGAAAAGGGTGAGGAGAAACCCAAGTTCAAGAAGGACAAGAAGAGATTCCAAAAGACATTCTGGGAAAATTCTACATCAGACTCCTCTAAGACTGAACCTGAAGAGGAGACAACAAACTTGTGCTTAATGGCAAATGATAATCTTGGTCATGGTGACCAAGAAGAGGTATTTGAACTAACTTATGAGCAACTACTTAAAGTTTCAGAACAAATTCATGCATCATACAGGAAACTTAAGAAAACACATGCCAACTTAAAATTAAAAATTTTAAATTTATGAAAAGAGCATGAAATTCTTCTTAAAGATCATTCTATAATTGATAGCAATCACATATCTTTTCTTGATGAGTTTGATACATTAAACAAAAAGCATGCTAAATTATCTAATGCACATGATTCATTAAAATCATCTCATGCTGAGTTAGAAAAGAAGTTTAAAAAGTTAGAAAATCTAAAAACTTTTGAAAATAAAAAAACCATAATTGCATGCATCACATAAAAAGAAGCATCACCATATGAGTAGATTAGTTCATCCTTTCCTGGAGTTAGATGTTTTTCATGTGGCATGCTAGGGAACATAGCACACACTTGCACCATTCACAATAGTTCACATTGGGTCTGGAGACCCAAATTACATGATTCACAGTATGCATTGCATTCTAATTTCCATAAGAAGTAACCCAAATATGGTTGGGTTCCTAAATCTAACATTTGATAATTTTTTAGGCAAGCTATCATAAAAGGCCTCGTGAGAGCATGTGGTACCTAGATAGCGGATGCTCTCGATATATGACTGGCGATGCCAAACAATTCATTTTGCTGGAGACCAGGACAGGAGGCAAGGTTACTTTTGGATATAACACCACCAGGAAGGTGGTAGGCTCAGCTATAATTGGAAATTCCAAGAACCTTCTGATTGAAAATATTATACTTATAGATGGACTAAAACACAACTTGCTCAGCATCAGTAAGCTTTGTGATAAGGGCTTTATTATAAATATTTTGGCAAATTCATACATTATCAACTTAAATAATAACTCTATTTTGCATGGAAAGCGAATCAACAATGTTTACATGCTTAATTTAAATAATATTAAATGTGATGCTTCATTTTGCTTAAAAATTATTGTTGATGATTCATGTTTATGGCACAGGAGATTATGTCATGACAGTATGAAAACACTTAAGAAAGTGCCCAAGAATGACCTAGTTAGAGGTATCCCCAAGCTTAAATTTTCAAAAGACCCCCTTTTTTATGCCTGTCAATTAGGAAAGCAAGTCCACTCCTCTTTTCACTCCATTAAGGACATTAGTACCTCTAGACCTTTAGAAGTCCTTCACAAGGATTTGTTTGAATCCATTAGCACTACCAACTTAGGAGGAAAAGTCTATGGTTTTGTGATTGTCGATGACTACTCGATGTTCACTTGGATTGGATTTTTGTCACACAAGAATGAGTCTTTTGATGAGTTTAGATCCTTCTTCACTTGGATTTAAAAAATGCTAGGTTGTGAGATTTTGACCATTCATAGTGACCATGGGGGAGAGTTTGAAAAAATGAGAGATTTGGAGACTTTTATGAGGATAAGGGGATTAGCCCCAACTTCCCAGCTCCTAGGACCCCTAGTAGAAAGGGATAGCTGAAAGGAAGAACCGAACCTTAGTGGAAGCCACTAGAGCCATGCTTGCTGAGTAATCACTTCCAAAATACTTTTGGGCTGAAGTAGTTAACACAGCTTGTTATGTATTGAATAGGGTAAATGTTAGAGCCAAATTAGATAAGGTACCCTATGAGATCCTTAAGGGTAGGACACCCAATCATTCCCACCTCCATGTCTTTAGTTGTAAGGTTTTTATCAACAATAATGGGTAGTCTCACTTAAGAAAATTTGACTCAAAATTTGATGAAGGAGTGTTCTTAGGGTATTCTAGTATTAGAAAGTCTTTTAGGGTGTTTAATAAGAGGACATTGGTGGTGTTGGAGACTACAAATGTAGTGTTTGATAAATCTGATCCTAGGAAGCCTAGAGTTGAGGATGATGACGTTGAAGAGATTACCACTGGAGTAGAAATTTTAGATAAGAGGGTAGACCCCCAAAACACTGAAGGAGTAGAAGAGATTACCTAAGGAGTAGAAAATGAAGATCTGGAGGAAATGGTTGAATTTACACACACTTTGCCTAGAGATTGGAAATACTCTTCGAGTTATCCCAAAGAACTAATCTTAGGAGACCCTTCTGAAGGAGTTAGGACTAGGCATGGACTTAGGAAGAAAGTGAATCACTCTGCCTTTATCTCAATGACTGAACCCACCAACATCAATAAATCCCTTTCTGATGAGTTTTGGATCTTAGCCATGCAAGAGAAGTTGAACCAATTAGTTAGGAATGATGTTAGGGAAAAAGTTTAGTTAGAACCAAATGGATCTTTAAGAATAAGGCAAGATTAGTGGCTAAGGGGTACAACCAAATATAAGGGGTAGATTTTAAGGAAACCTTTGCCCCTATAGCTAGATTGGAAGCCATTAGAGTGCTACTAGCCTTTGCCTGTTATAAGGGATTTAAGCTTTTTCAAATGGACGTTAAGAGTGCCTTTTTAAATGGGGTAATAAAAGAGGATGTGTTTATAGAACAACCCGCAGGTTTTAAGGGTTCCCAATTTCTAAATCATGTTTTCAAATTAAAAAAAGGCCTTATATGGATTAAAGCAAGCACCTAGAGCTTAGTATGAGAGGCTTGGCACATTTTTACTATAGAGGGAGTTCATTAAGGGGACCATAGACACCACCCTTTTCATGAGGAAAGTAGGAGATGATTTAATCATTGTTTGGATCTAAGTCGATGATATACTTTTTAGATCTTTTGATAAAAGACTATGTGATGATTTTTCTAAAACAATGAGTAAGGAGTTTGAGATGAGTATGATGGGAGAGTTGTCCTACTTTTTGGGGTTTAGAATAAGACAATTGGATGATGGAACATTTTTAAATCAATCAAAGTACATAAAAGATATCTTGAAGAAATATAAAATAGACAAAGCCAAGCTAATTAATACTCCCATGACCTCAGGTACACAGTTGGATAAGGACCCTAATGAAAAATTAGTTGATCAAAAGAAGTATAAAGGGATGATTGGATCTTTACTTTACTTGACTGCTAGCAGAACTGATATTATGTTTAGTATTTGTCTTTGTGCTAGATTTCAAGCTGATCCTAAGGAATCCCACCTGACTGTAGTTAAGAGAATTCTTAGATACCTTTTAGGGACCAAAAACTTAGAAATCTGGTACCCTAGGCACAACACTTCTTTTGAGATTATTGGATATTCTAATTCTGATTTTGCAGGATGTAAGGTGGATAGAAAAAGCACTTCAGGGACTTGTCAATTCATAGGATAGTCTTTAGTCTCCTGATCTACTATAAAGCAAAACATTGTTGCACTTTCCACTATTGAAGCTGAGTACATTGCTTTAGGAAGTTGTGTGGCCAAAGTCCTTTGGTTGAAACAGTAAGTTCTGGATTTAGGATTACATGTAGGCATAATTCCAATTCTTTGTGACAACACTAGTGTCATCTATATTTTTAAGAATCCTATCCAACATTCAAGGACCAAGCACATAGACATAAGACATCACTTCATTAGAGACCATGTGACCAAGGGAGACATTAAGTTACACCAAGTGGCAATTAAAAATCAATTGGCTGACATCTTTACTAAACCACTAGCCTTCGACACTTTCAATACTTAAGGACCAGATTTGGTGTAATTGACATAAATGCATGAACTTTATTCCTACTGATTTCTTATCTATTTTCTATTGTTTATTTTTTTATGTTGTTTTAACTTTTTTTTTACTAATTTTACTACTTTTGTATTGTTTTTTATTTAGAAATCATTGCTGAAATTGATATTTTACCCTTTTTTTTTTGAAATTTTGTGAGTCAATGTTTTTACATCTCTTAATCTATTAAAGGGTGAAAACGCCGTTGATTGTGTCTCTTTCTCTAACCTCTTTTAGTGGTGTAATCTTCTTCTCTAAACAAAATCTATTTCAAATTAACAAATGGTTTTTGAAAAGGAGATCTTTTCAATCTTGCTACAGTAATTTATTTTATAAATATAATGTTTAAAGTCTTTATTTTACTTTCAGATTTTTATAATCTTATCATTGAAATTATCATATGATTTTTTATTTTTCTTTGTGATTCATTATTCCCTATATTAAAGAGTGAGTTTTTCTTCTCTAACATCTAGAAGATATAATCACAACTAAGAATATTTAAGAATTTTTAGAAGGGATCTAGCTTGCATAAAAGTTAAGAAAAAAAGTGGCCAATGATGCCAAAAACAAAAGATGCGTAATGACACCAAATTGAAAAAATATATATACACAAAGTGTATCAAAAATCAAAAGATGCTCAGAGAGTCAATTAAATTGACAAGAGGCACAAAATGAGCCCACCAAAAGCAAGCTTCTTCTCCTTTTAAAATTTTTTAAATCTTAAAATACTTCATGTGTCACTTGATATTTTTCAAAGACTTTATTTTTAATTTCTAATTTTAACTAATTACTTTGATATATTATTCTATAAAAAATTTTTCTAGAAACAAGTTTTTGAACGGATCTCCTTTTTCTAAACCAATTGGCTTTTCCGATTTAGATTTTTTGTTTTCAAAAGACGGTTTACCATGAAGAAGACTGAGTTATGGTTAATAGGATCAGTTGTTCTAACTATTTTTTGGATTTTGGCAATGTTAACTCAATGTTCCTTACAAAATTTTAAAATCAATCACATAGAGAGTATGCCATATTCATTAAAAAAAATCCTTATTTTGTTTATTTTTATGTCTTTTTCGTATCATATTTTTTTTTTCGTTTTAATTTGATTTTGATGCTTTTGGGTCTTCTCTGATCATCTCCATCTATCCTATAATTCTCAATTTTTACACATCATCCGGGCCGATACCCCTATTGGCCAGAATAATCTAATTAATTAACTCTAAAAACTCCCCTCTGTTGACTGATTTGATTTTTTTGCTTCTAATCATCTTGGATGATCCATTATCGGCCTGGACGATTTGATTATTTTCTGCTTCAATCATTTTTTATCGACCTGGCCGATCCAATTTTTAGCCCAGACAATATTATCCTCTTTATGTATAATCGGCCTAACCGACCAATGTTTGTCCTAGACGAGACATGTGGATGTATGTTTAAAATCTTTAAAATTGATTGGGACAATCTATTTTGGACATTATGCTCGAACGATCCACCTATTTGGCATGGCCGATACATGTGGCACATGATTTAAACATTTTAAATTTGATCGGTACAATCCATTATTGGACATCGTTCTGGACGATTCATCGAATTGGCCCGGACAATCTGCTATTTCAACGGTTGTCCGGCTTGACTCCTCGGGACAATCACTTGTATCTACTCATCCTAGTCGATATCTGATTGGCCCGGATGATAAGACCACCTTTTTGACCAATCGGCCTGTATGAAATTATTGAACCAGATCGTCTTGGATAATCCTGCGATCGTTCTGGATGATCTGGCTAATTCTTTATAAACTGAGCCTTTCCAGCCATTTTCTTCACACCAACTTCTTCTCTTTGCTTCCTGTTCTCTGTTTTCTTACTATTTCGTGAAAATGGCTAGATGAAAGCACTCTCATCAACCATCCGGAAGTTCCTCGAGGGCTACTTGTTGACCTCATTTTTGTATGAGGTCACTAAGACCCATCCAGAATCCAGATTTAATCCTAGGCCCTAGGATCCACTCTAGACCTTAGGATCTTTCCTAGAACTAGACCTTAGAGCTTATTCTAGAGCCTAGGATTCCTTTAAATCCTAGATCTTAGAACTCTCCTAGATCTTAGGATCACTCCAACTTCAAATCAACCTCCACCTTTGATCAACCTCAATTTTAAATCAATTCCTATATTTAATCCACTTCAATTTCAATTTGATTCCTACCTGTGATCAATTTGAATCTCAAACTCCATCCAATTCAAGTCCAAATTAATTTAAACTTCAAATCAAATCCAAATCCAGAAGTTTAAACTCAAATTCAAACTTTTAAAGCCCTGTCCTAAACACCCTTTTCAGAGATTTTTCAAACATCTCAAAACCCAGTCAAATGGCCTCTGATTCAGGGTCTATCACTTGCAAAGTGATAAGACATGTCTCTAAAGGCTACCCTCCAATTTTGAGCTCATTCTGAGGTCTCTAACCCCAGAATTTGAATTAAAATTCAAAGGCTGTAAAACCTTCAAATATTTACAGCCTATGCCACTGAGCATAACCCTTTTGAGATCTTGACCTTGGAACCCTTATCCAAGCCTCCAATCACCTCCAGACCCTTGATTTTAACCCATTGAGCAGTAAACTGCATTTTCCAGACCCATTTTTGACCATAGTTGACCAATAGGTCAAAATTGACCAAAATACCCCTATGGGGCCCAAATGGGGATTTCAAACCAAATGAGCTCCAAATGGGATGCAACCACCTTTGACAAATTTCAAATGTCATTTCAAATCTTTTGAACCCATTTCCAACCCTTGAGTCAACCTGGTTGACCAAGTCAACTGGTTTGACCCAAGGGGCCCTTTAAGGGTCCAAACATGTGTTTTGACCCAAATGACCTCTTTAGGCCACCCAACCACTTCCATTAACCTTAAAATATCATTTCAAACCTGTTGAGCCCAAACCCAGACCCTGGGTCAACCTGGTTGACCAAGTCAACCCAGGTTGACCAAACAGGCCCTTAGGGACTCAAATAGGGATTTTGATCAATTTGACCTCCCCAGACCCAGGAACTACCCTCAATATTCTCCAAATATCATTTCAAACCTGTTGAGCCCAAACCCAGACCCTGGGTCAACCTGGTTGACCAAGTCAACCTAGGTTGACCAAACAAGCCCTTAAGGGTTCAAATGGTGATTTTGACCAAATCGACCCCTCCAAACCCTGGGACCACATCCAATAGACTCAGGATGACATTCTGAATTTGTTGAACCCATTTCTAGCCCTTGAACCCAACTGGTTGACCAAGTCAATCAGTTTTGGCCTAGAAGCCCATTAAAGGCCCATTAAGCCTTCTTAATCTATTTGACATACATGGCTCTTGGAACCACCCTCCAATCTACCTAATCAACTCATTTGAATCACCTAATTGAAAATTTCATAACCCTTGATGGAGTTGATTGGTCAACCAGTCAACCCAAGGCTTAAGGGACCATTTGTATGGTCAAACCCTTCAACCCATTGGACCTAGCTCAAGCCACACCCATCCAGCCACTTGGAGAGACTCCATGACCTGCTTGGATGCCACATCAGCTCCATTGACCAGTTGACTGGTCAACCTGGTCAAACCCAAGCTTAAACCTCTTCTAGAAGGCTTTATCACATGCTAAGTCCCTTTCCCTTGATTTAAGCTGCTTTAGCCCGACCCCTTAATGTCCTAAAGCTCACTTGGAGCTCTCCTAACCAGGCTCACGGCCTGGTTTAGCCTTAAATGGCAATGTCCCCTCCACCCATCCCAAAGCCGTCCAATAAGATTGAGGCGTGCCCAGCCTTTGGGTCAGCCTTCTGGCTGTCCCAGGGACACTTGGCAACATCCAAGGACCTGGTGAGTCAATCCCAGCCATCCGTTTGGCCTGGGGGCGTTTGAATAGGGGGAAAAGGGCTTAATGCAAAACATTCTAACCCTAATCATCTCTCACTACTCAAGCCCTCTCAAGCCCTGCCCCCAGTTTGTTTTGAATCTCCAGAGCTTCCTCTACCTCCCCACTACAAAATCCAAGTGGTTGCACGTCACCGGCGGCGAGTTCTCCGGCGAACCCACCACCTAGACCGTCCCAAGCCTATAGCAGCCGATCCAGATGCGTTCGAGCTTGGATTTTCGCTGGGAATCTTCACTTGGACAATCTACAAGCTCATCAATCCAGAAATTTCGAAGATCTAACGGTATAACTCCCTAAAACCCTAGATCTAGTTCACATTAGTTAGATCTAAATAGCTTTATGCTTTTAGGGTTTTAGTTAAAACGAACTATTCCCCCACTATTTCTGTTCATGTCTTGAATCTACATTTAAAATTTCAAGTGAAATGATCGATCCGATCGAGAGAACGAGGCGAAATACGTTCTCTAGGGCGTCACTCACGGTTTCCGTTGAGTGTACGTTTTCTGGACCGTTGATCGTTCGATCAACGGTCCAGATCGAGCCCTTCCGCGGTCTGATCCGACTGCTCCTTCGATCTGTCGTTCGATCAGCCGTCCGGCGAGATCAGGGCCGTCCATTCGGAACAGCGGGATCGAAGCTCCGCCGTCTGATCTTCTCCTGGTGAGATCAAACCGCGGGATCTGATCTCAGCCGTTAGATCGAACCCGCGGTTAATCCAACGGCTGTCAAGAGCCGCTGACGTGGTTAAGTGAAAACCGCGTGAAGCGGCCAGCGGCCGACGCGTGTCCCCGCCGTCACGCGGTTTCGATCCCGCCAATCCCAGCGCGCCGCGTGTCTGACCGTTGCCGTTTAATTAAGGGAAAATGTGTTTTAATTGATTTTAATTACAGAAACTTTGGAAAATTACAGTAAATCAAATATATAACCAAAAATTAAGTATAATATATCAAAATTTTTAGAATTTCATCTAGTTTATTTTAAAAATAAAATCAAACTCTTTTGGTTATTATTTTATTAGTAATTTAAGAAATACAGAAATATGTATTTTATTTTTAATTAATTATGTATAAATCATTTTTATCTGAAATTTGGCATGCATGTTGTTGAGTGCATGGCTGGTCTCCAGAAAAATTTTCAATACTATTTGAATAGATTTGATGGTATTTTGAATTATTGAAGCTTATTAACCTTTTTTTTTATATTTAATTAAATATTAAGTATTTAAAAAAATATAAGGAAAATCTTTTATTATTTTCAAACTTCTATGGAGATCAGTGGATCCTTCAACCCATTAACATGTATTTTAATAATATATTTAATTATTTTATAATATATATTTCCATTTATATATATAAATCCCTTTATATTTATGTATTTTAATATATATTTTGAAACTATATATATGTAAATCCTTAAGTGTTCAAGATTTCATTTGAGATCTTAAATGTTGATTGAGCATGTTTGAATGGAATTAATGGGGATGATTAGTGAATAATCATTCCTTGATTATTCACTAATTTTGTCTTAATTATGTTAATTAGTTAATTGCATGCTTAAGGTGCACACACCACTTAGTCTAAGGCTCTCCTAGATTTAGGTATTGAATGTGTTTATGTGGTTCATGCATGCCTTGTGTATTGAGTATAAGGGTTAGTTCAAACATTGATTCAAGCCCATCAAAATTAGTGACATATTTAAGGACAATAATTAAGGACTCATCTATAGAAAACTTAGAAAAATTTCCATAATTAGGATTCACTTTCCCTTGAGTTGAAACTTTGAACATTTGAACTTAGTGACACCCTCAACCCCTAGAGAAATTCTCACTGATTTTTGAGGTCATTAGGTCCCCTAATTAATTTTCTAAGTCTTAAACCCTTAATTAAGCCTTTAGAACTTCTAAAAATTGTAATAAATCCAATTTAAATCCAAAAATTACATATAAACCCTCAAACTGACCAGAATTCAGTCCTTAATCTATGATAATTGAAAGCCCCTTGATTTGACAGCAATTTAAACCCTAATTTAATTTTAAGTGGAAATCAATGTTTAATTGAGATAATTAATTAATAATAATTAAAAAAATCAAAAATCTCCCAAACACTTGGAGATCCCTCCTTAGGTTATTCCTGACCTTTGGAGGTGTTTTCAAGAGATTGGGAATTTGTTTGAAGCAAAATCACAAAAGGGGCCCTCTAATTAAGAAATTCCTAAAATTCATTAAAATGTCCAAACTTCGATAATCCATAACTAATTCTAGAAAAATCCAAATCACCCAAACTCACTTGCATTCAATTCCTAATAAGGTCTAATATTTATTAAAAATATTAAATTCCAGAAATTTGCAATATTTTAAAAAGTCAACAAATTGGTCAAACCGTAGTTAAAACTAGTTCAAAACTTCAAACCTTTGTAATAAAATGTAGAAAAATCCGTTTTCAACGTACTTACTGTCTAACTGATCGTAGTAAGGTCTAGTATTTTAATAAAATACAAACATTCCAGAATTTGAGCTTAATAAAAATTCAACTTTTGACCCCTTAATTAAATCATTAAAATATTCTAAAATATTCTAAAAGCTCAAATCGTTCTAAAACTCAGAAAATATTGGTTTAATGCTTAAAACACTTAACAAATCCTTTAAAACACAACAACCACCCTAAAGTTGAAGTTTATTGGCTGGACTACTCCGGGCTGCGGGGCTAAGTGTCCTAAGGAGGCTGGTTCCTCGAGCCTGGTGGCACAACGCCACGAATGGATTCTAAGGGGTGTTAAATCTTAAAATAGATTAATCTTTAATTATTTAACATTTTAAAAATCTCTAATTCAATTACATTAATTTAGTTTATCGGCTGGACTACTCCGGGCTGTGGGGCTAAGTGTCCTAAGGAGGCTGGTTCCTCGAGCCTGGTGGCACAACGCCACGAATCAATTAATGGCAAACTTAAATTAATCAAGCTTTTAAAATCAGTAACTAACTCATTTTAATATTAATCCACTCTTTTAATTCTAACCAATTTAAATAACTTAATCAACCCCGATTGCTACTGGGTAACCCAGGCCTACGAGGCTATTAGCTTAGCCCCAAGGAAGGTGAAATAAACTTCACGGCCTCGGTGTGAAATAAAGGTAGCAATCAATTAACTTTTAAAATATGTTTAATTAAAATTCTTAATTCATTAATATTTAAATTTTAATTTAAATCCCCTTCTAAGCCTTAACAAATCAAAACTTTTAGACAACTTTAACTAATCACCCACTTTAGGATCTATCCCAGCCACACGACCTTTCTCACACACTTTAGATGATGTGCTAGGACAACCAACTTTAGATCTAGGATAGGCCGGTGTTTACTTTACTGCTGTGTGCCGGATTTTTCGTAGTTTTCACTGCATGTTGTGGATGAAATTGCTTTGCTGTGTCTGCTTACTTTTTCTGTACTCTGTGGATGGATTGATGTGTTTGGCGACTAGATTACCCTTAGGTTAGGTACGATCTGGATGTTGACATAGTTTTCTGCAGGTGGCCACGCTCATGCAGGGCAATAAAAAAAAGGGGGCAAATTAAAAATGCATAAATATTATAAACTCTTTGCACAGGTGCTTCAGCTGCTAAAGCCCCCAAATCATAAAAAGAGCGTGGCCAGTGTGTTTACTTTCCTTTCTGCTCATATACAACTGCTTGGGAATAACTGCTTTATTTATATTAATTGCTTAGGATAACCCTGCAGGTGAGTCTAGATTTTTATTTCGATATCAATGTAATTTGTGCAAGTGTCAAGTGTTGTGAAAGTTTATTTTGAGTTGGGATACATAGATCCAAAGCTTGGATTCCAAAGAGGAAAGGATACCCCTTTGGGGAACACTCCTTTTCCATTTGGAGATCCAAATTTGGATCATACCTCTTCCTTACGCAAAGAGGAAAGAGTGGCCTTCCCCTTAAAAGGAAGTGCCCTCTTGTCCATTTGGGTAATCCACTACGAAGATTCTAAGAAGATTGAAGAAAAGGAGTCCAAAGAAGAATGAAATTGAAGATTTGAAGACTTGAAGATTGAGAGTATCCCACTCAAAATAACTTGCGTCATTACTAGGCTTAGAATCCGGGTTGTTGTCAGTGGTGCCCGGCCACTTTACTTTCTGTAATATTCTGGTTTGTAATAAGCAAGGCAATTCTGCCTATGGACATTTATTAATTAATTTATATTTGATGTAATGATTTGATTGCCTTTAGGATTACTTGCTTTTACTAGTTTTTTGGCGATTGCATGCCGCTCTTTGTTTTCGCCTGGATACGTGAGGCTCGTGAGGGTGTGAAAGTTTTCTACTCATAATTCTAAAAGTCTAAAATTTTAGTGAGTCTAAATAACATAGAAAGATAACGAATCTAGGGAATTAGCCGGGGATCGACCCCGGGGTCGCATGCATATTTCTGCATTACTCTTTCCTTGCTTTAGACCCTTCCCCGCCTGCGGGTAGAGTCCGGATAGTCTGACCTATGAGGACGAGGTGCCGGACCTGGGGAAGTCCAGTCTTCTAAAAAATTATTTTATAAGCCTGTTTTTAAAAATTTCAAGCATATTTGATTTGAGGTTGTTAACCAGCACGCATTGCATTAGATACAAATTAAAGAGTCAAAATTTTAATTTCATAGTCCTTAGCATTTTAGCACCCAACATAAGTCAAAGGGGCCAATTAGGAGAATCTCTAGATGTCGGCCCCGCCTCCCCAAAACTTTAATTATAACGTCCCTACCACTCTTTCATAAAAGACCGGATTCATGTATTTTAAATCGATTAGGTGGTTAGCTGGCTCCCCAATCCAGGCCGGGGTAAGTCCAGACCTTGCACTGCATTAGTTAGGATCGGACGACTGTGGTCCAGTGTCCAAAATAGATTTAGGATCCGGGGCAGATCTTTGATTATAAGACCCCAAACTTCGGGAATCTAATCCCAAATTTCTAATAAAATGCTCAACTCTAATTAAATATCATTTCAGTCCAAAACATAAAGCCCAACACTTAGATTAAGTTGGGACATTTCCGGATGGTTCTGGAATCTCAAAGTGTCCCCTACCTCTCATCCTTTAACTCCGTTAATAACTGCTCAATTTTGATCCATTCCCTTCTGATTTTCTAATAATTCTATTCATACTTTGATATCACTCCTAGAAATTCTAAACAAAATTTTGCAACTATTTTAATCGAGAGTTTTCGTAGGAGATTTTATCTCCCTACGATGTAATTAACTACGAGGGCTTGCGCTCGTAGGAGATTTGGAACCCCACACACACCTGATTTTAAAGAAAACTCAATTTCTAAAACTTCATTAGATTTCTTTGGGAAAAGTTAAATAATGATCGTCATAGTTGCATTAGAAGGATTATCGTTGAATGGTCTCATTTCCCTTTGGGGAGATACACCCTTCTTCGATAAGGCTTTGGATGTGAATGCGACGATCATGTTTCTTGAATATTGTAATTGGGTACTTAGTTGAACTATATTGTGTCCCCTCGGGGCCATATAGAGTTCTCCTTAGAACCCGATCATAACATTCAAGATGAGTTTACATAATTCTAAGTCTGAACACCGCTATGAAAGTTTATTTTCATCCTTCGGGGTGATATACTCTTTCTAACGAGTTGATTCGACCTTAGAATTGGAACTCAACCTTAATCTTAAAATCCCCAAAGAAAACTAATATTTTTCAAAACCTGTTTTCCAAAATTCCACCAACAAAAAATGGCACGCCCGGTGGGACAAATCTCTCTCTCCATCTTTAATAATGGCAAAATTTTGTTTCATCGGTAGTCTTAACTACCTTTCTTCCGTTGGTCCCTTTGCCCATTTCTTCCTTGGGTGAGTGTGGCCAACATCTAAAATAATAACGAAATACTAAAAGAGAGGTTTCGCCTCTAAATTTGGCTTTTCGTTCTGATTTTGACCTTCTGCCCCGGCACAGCCTGTGAGGCGACAGTGTCAAATCAGATCTCTGGATATCCTTTTTAATTTTATGGATTTATGGTCGATAAATTTCTCATTCAACATATAAATCCTTAAAATTGAAAAGAATGCAAATCTTTGATTTCATCCCAAAACTTGTTAGTTTTAACCCCCTCACTTCCCCTTTGACTTTTAAGGATGGGGAGGGTTAAACTATTCCTCCTTACTTGAGCTTTCTTACAATTCCATAAGCCTTCGGGCAAGGGGAAACTCTGTCCGTTGTGTTTTGGAACCTGTAAGAAAACCCCTTTTCAAATTCTCAAAATTTTCAAAAAAAAATATTATTTCTTAAACTCCAAGTTGTCATGTGTTACCCCACACGATTCCTTCGTGGGCCAACATATGTCATGCTTTCAAAAAATAACAATGAAATACTTTTCTACCATTCTTTTCAAAAAAAAAAAATCTAATTTCAATCATTTTCTTTAACTTTCAGAAAATTTCAAATGGCTGGCCAACTGATTTTCTCTTTTGACCGAGAGTTGTCCTCAACTGTTAATGACCAAGGGAGCACTGTTATTTTTGGAATGGGATTCAGTACTCTAGAGCTCTCTATGGATGGACACCAGATTGTGAGCCTGGATGCCAGTAAGGAAACTCCCCCAGTAGTTGAGTTAATTGTGGGATCTGCACCCACCTTGCCAGTAGTCAGTGATGATCAGGAACAGCCTGAGCCAGTTGTTGAACCTTCCACTGAAATTAAGTCTGTTTTTGAAGAAGGGTCTAGTTCTGGACTTAGATTCACCACGAAGAATCAGAAGAAGAATTACTTGAGGAGACTTAGAAAGAAAATCTCTAAGGCTAAGAGAGTTCTCCCTTTAAGACCTTGGCTCAAGTAGAACCTGAGGCTGTTGAGGAGCTACCTATTCCTGCTTCCTCTCCCCTCCTGAAGGGAAGTCGCTTTTACCCCTTGGCTTCAGCTCAAGGGGAGGAGAGGATAGCTAGGATAGCCCGTTCTCCACCATGCCCGGTCGACTACTCGACCAAGAAGACTCAGAAAGAAAAACACCTTCAAAAGACAAGAACTTTGAGAAATATAATTCATACTTGCGCTGCACAGACTGGGCAGACTAAAGAAGAATATGTGAAACAGTTAAAGGGAGTGATCTCGCATCGCTTCCAAAAAGAAGTACTGAAGGAAGAAGTATCTGAAGCAAAGAATTTAACCCCTCAATTCGTTAGGAAGAATAAGAAGTATGCTAGACAGCCTGCTACTTCGGTACTGGTTGATGGATATCACTGGGTGCCACGCCCTCTGTCCTCTCAAACAGAGGGTATTGTGTTAACTGGGTCCGAGAGAGGCCGCCACTCTACTGGTAGACCCCCGGTACCCTCACATAAACCTGTAAGATTGGCCTCAGTGATTGTCAAACCAAAGGGGGTTGAAGTCCAAAAGTCTGTGGACCTTAAAGGAAAAAGACCTAAATCTCCTGAAAGGAGATATGTGCCAAAGAGAACCAAGTTGGAGAGTCTGCCACCACCTCCTAGAACTTCTAAGTTCATTCTGCAGCTCCAACGAGTTTCAGCCAACCCCGCTCCGAGTTCAGTTGAATTGATGGATGTTCAGGCTAGTACTCCAGTTGTTACAGTTGATAGTCCTGCCGCGGTCAGTTTGATTCCGGATCCAATAGTCACCGTTCCTGCTACCCCAGTTGATGATCCCCAAAGTTCGAGTGTCATTCCTAGGCCCCTTAGTCAGGTGTCTGAGGACCTTACCTTACCGAATGTGGGAACTATCACTTTACAAGCTCCTACTTCTCCTGAGGAATATGTCCCTCTCCCTGTAGAGGATGCCACTCTTCTGACTACCAGCTTTGGGATAGTCGAAGAGGAGAGAGTTGACCAGGATTTAGAAATGGAAGATGAACCGGATACAAAGTCTCAACCAGATCCTAATCCAAAACTTACAGAAATCATTGCCCTTATGGATTCTGAAGAGTTGTTTGATATGGCTGAGTATAAAGGATACTTACCCCTTGACCCTAAATCAATTGGGGATAGACCGGTCGAGGAGGTAGTTCAAGAAATAAGGAAACATCTTGTTGAACAAAGAAGGAACGGCTTCTTTCGACCCTGATATGGATGATCTCCTTGGAGATGAAGATGATTATGTTGGGGGCATTCATGTGGTTGAAACTAGAGGATCTAATAAAGAAGCTGAGCCCAGCAAGCGCCGATTTGTTAAAGATGATGATCCGCATGCTGTTGAGTCAGAGTCAGATGAGTCTGTGAAAGATAGAGATGAAGAACATATAAAAAACTTGGAGACTCAGCTCGCTAGCATGATGTCACAAGTTAGAGAAATGCAAGAGAAGTTGGACAAATCACAGCAAGAGTCTTTTGTGATCCACCAGTCAGCTCGAGAGCTCACAGAAAAGGCCAAAAGGGCAGAACTTAATTCCAGACCTCTCGAGTCACCACCTGTGACTCTCCCTTGTCCAGTAGAGACACCTCCAGTTCACCCTGCAGTTTCCACCATTCCTCCGATCCCACCTCAGAAGGATATCAAGCAGTTAATTGAGGACCAGGTAAGGGAGGCCTTAGCCCATGCTCAAGGAACTGTGTCTATTTCAAAGGGTAGACCCTACCCCGAGGAATATGACTTAGTTCCTTACCCAAAGGGCTTTGTGCCACCAACTTTTAAAGTTTTCACCGGAATTGAAAATCCGAGACAGCATCTGGCCCACTTCCGAGCAAGCTGTTGCAACGCAGGAGGGTCAGATGCTCTACTATTTCGCCAATTTGTAAGTAGTCTGTCCGGCATTGCTTTTGAATGGTACGCCGATCTGCCCAACGGTTCAGTAAGAACCTTTAGCGACCTAGAAAACCTCTTTCTTAAGAGATTTTCTGGAGCGCAACAACGCACCACTGTGGGCGATCTCGTGGTTGAAAAGCAAAAGCCGGGAGAGTCTCTAGTTGAGTACATCTTGAGGTGGCGAAACCTCTCGATGAAGTGTGAACCCCAGTTGCAAGAACAACATGCTGTGGAGATTCTGTTGAAGAATATCCACGGTCCTGTTGCTTTTCTCCTGAAGGGTTTCACTATTAAAACTTTTGAGAAACTTCTTAATAAGGCTAGCAATTTGCAGGAAGAGGCTCCTAGGATGCCATTCTTACGAGAGCAGTCTGAGGAAAGGAAGGGTCCAAAACTGGTGAAGACATTTGAAAAGAAAGCTGTGGTCTCAGCAGTAGATAAAGGAAAGAGGCCAGTGGTTAGTCAGCCTAGCACTCCACTTCCACCACAGCCGCCTCAGAAGCAGCCCTTTCAGATAGTTCCTCAACATACTAGAGATCCCTCTTTCATCCCTTTTAGAGAGAGATTGGCAAAGCCTTATCCATTTAAAAGGGAGTCAGTTAAGAAGATCTTCAGAAGTCTGTTAAAGAAACCAGATTTTCAGTTGCCAGAGGCTAGAAGGCCTGAGGATGAGAGCAAGAAAGATGATCCCAAGTATTGCCCGTACCACAGGATGCTTAGTCACCCTCTTGAGGACTGCGTTGTGTTCAAAGATTGGCTTGAGAGGAACTACACCCAAGGTAACATCATAATACCTAAGGAATACTTGGTCGATCCAGAAAAGGCTTCAATTAAGACCATTTCAGGTAATCCTCTTAACTCTTCTTGTTTTGTTGAAGATGGTTGGGACATTGCTTTGTCCCGGGCACTTAAAAAGTCGATTAACAAGTCTTTTCGTCTTTCTCAACAGCTGACTACGATAGCCCAGGCCCCGGTGTGGAAAGTTGACCTGGACGCTTCGCAGAAGGATGTTGAGCCACTTCCCTCTCCAGTAGTCTTAGGAACTACTGAGAAAAATGTGAAAGAAGAGAAATCTGATTTTGTAGAGAGGAAGTGTGTAGATGAGAGATGTATTAGAATGGCGGATGGTGGTGTTAAAACCCTTTCCCCTCTTTTGTTATCTGATTTTTACTTTGCCCCATCAAAGGCGAAGGGTCAGAAGATGAATAAAAAACATCCTTCTACTTCTGTCTTGATGATTAACCATGAATCTCAAATGCAAATTGATGACTCTCCTGCTTTGAATCAAACTCCTAATGAAACGAATATTGAGGTTAATCAAACCGACCTCCCCGAATCGACTATTCAAGAAGAGGTCGAATATGAAGCTTTATCAGAAAGTGATTTCCCTCAGATTAATTTCCAAGGAAATCCTATCTTGATAGAACTTTCAGATTCTGACTCGCTTTCAGAAAATGATGATCCAACACCTATGGTGTGTGTAGACACTGCCCTAGTTTGCCCGCCCGAAGATGTCGAGCAGGTGCAACTCCGTGGCGGTAAAGTCTTACCCCCTAGGTTGCCCCCTCAGGATAAAGGCAAGCAACCTTCATTCGAAAATCTAAGTCCGGATTCCCCTCAACAACCAGAATTCCCTTTAATTCCTCCGGGTTTCGAGTCTGTCGTTCCTAAGGTTGATTACAATGTTCTAGCCCACCTTAGGAAGTTGCCAGCAAAATTAAGTATTTATGACGCCCTCCTTCTTTCCAAAGAAATGAGGGAGTCTCTAATTAAAGCACTTCTCGATCCCGAGATTTGCTTAACACAGTTGGCTGCAACTTCAGAAGGTGAGGCTCTCTACTTCAAAGAGGTCCCTGGGGTTACCTTTTCAGACGAAGATTTACTCTTGAGAACTGCTGACCACAATCGTCCCCTCTACATTACTGTAGATGTGGGAAATTTCAAGTTATCAAGAGTCCTTGTTGATCCGGGTGCATCGGTCAACGTGATGAACATAAAGACCCTTGCTTATCTCAGAGTTGATACTAGCAAGCTTTCAACCGACAGGTTGGTGCTTCGTGGGTTCAACGAGAAGGGCGAGAGAGCTTTAGGTTCAATCACTCTACTCCTGGAAATAGGAGGTTTAAAAACTGAAGCTAAATTTCATATAATTGATTCAACTACGTCCTTTAACGCACTTCTAGGTAGACCTTGGATTCACGAATATAGAATGGTTCCATCTACCCTGCACCAATGCATTAAGTATCAACGAGATGGCATTGAACATGTGATTAAGGGTGATTTGCAACCATTCTCGATTCAAGAAATTGGGATCTACGAAGATGCTGCATATTTTGTACCAAAAGGGTCCTCGTCCCGTTCTAAATTAGAGATCAAATTTGAGGAGAAAATGGTTGAACAAAAATTCAACCAAAAGAAAGAAAAAGATAAGAATATCAATCAAGAAATGATTCAATCGAGTAGTGAAGACGACTCTGATATTGTTGTCCTTAGACCTCCAAGCACATTACCTCAAAGAGGTGGGAGGATGGCTTTAAGGGCACGAGGTCGAGGCCGCGCTTCATTAGACAGGAGAGCAGCACCCGTATACATTGATTTGGAATCAGATTCCGATAGTGAGCTAGAAAGTCAAGGTGCTGCCCTCTCTCTCGATTATCAAAACATAAATACTCCTCCAAAATTTGATCTCACCTTAGACCAGGACAGTGACCCTGAGGTAGATATTTCAAAAGTTAAAAGTGACGAGCCTGAATTAACAATGTATGAAAAGCTCACTAGAAGGATTGAGGCCCTTTCTCTGACCCCACTGTCGGCAGGCAGGGTTGTAGGGTTGGAAGTCAAAGTGGCCCCCAACTTGGATGGTGAAGTTAAGAAAGTCCAGAAATTCTTTCCTGGCTCCTCCTCCGCAAGGGACGAAGGTGATGTAACCCTTGAGGAGGCAGATTTTAATGAATTAATGGAATTACCTTTCGGCTACTTCCCTGTTTGTGTAAAAAATACTTTTTCTAAAGGTTCTATACCATACCGATGGACTAAGGGTCAAGCTAGATACCACGAGAATATTTGGCGAACAAAAGTAAATAAAAATCCAACAAGTGGTATTGGCTTTGGAACAGTTAGTTCATTCGATGATGATGAGTATTGCCTAATGATAACTTACCATCTCGATTCTCCAAATGTCCCTACAGATCCTCCTTGTCCTTTGGATGGACTCTGTTTGGAGACTTTAGACGATCCCGATGATCTTCAAGTTCGGGATGCACCCCCTGAATTTGAAGAGGAAATTAAGTCGACAGTCGATGAGTTGAGAGAAATTAACTTGGGAAACGATGATGACCCCCGTCCGATTTTTATAAGTACTCTGTTGAGCGAGGGTGAAACTCAAGACTTAATCCAGTTGTTATTCGAGTTTAGGGATTGCTTTGCCTGGACATATGACGAAATGCCAGGTTTGCCTGCTGAGGTAGCAGTTCACAAACTTGGGGTTCGGCATGATGCCATCCCTGTTAAACAAGCTCCTCGACGCATGCGCTTAGAGATTGAGCAACAAGTCGTTTCTGAAGTTAAGAAATTGGCAGAGGCCGGATTCATTCGAGAGGAACAATACCCCTCTTGGGTGGCCAGCGTCGTGCCAGTTCGAAAGAAAAATGGTCAGATTCGGATTTGTGTCGACTATAGGGATCTGAATAAGGCATGCCCTAAGGATGAGTTCCCCCTACCAATACCAGAACTCATGGTGGACATTGCCTCCTCACATGCTATTTTCTCCTTCATGGATGGCTCGTCGGGTTATAACCAAATCAAGATGGCCCCTGAAGATGAGAGAAATACGGCGTTCAGAACCCCTATTGGAATCTTTTGTTATAAGGTAATGCCATTCGGCCTAAAGAATGCCGGAGCAACCTACCAACGGGCCATGACCCGTATCTTTGACGACTTAATTCATAATCAAGTTGAATGTTATATTGATGATTTAGTTGTCAAGAGCAAGGTTAAAGAGGCTCACCTGTATGACTTAAGAGTTGTTTTCGAACGGTTGCGCCGCTACGATTTGAAAATGAACCCCTTGAAGTGCGCCTTCGGCGTCGCTTCGGGGAAATTCTTAGGATTCGTAGTAAGGCACCGCGGAATCGAGATAGATCCTGCTAAAATTGAAGCCATCTTAGATATGCCATCCCCTAAGAGCCTTACTCAGTTAAGGTCTCTACAAGGTAGATTGGCATATATAAGGAGGTTTATTTCTAATCTTTCCGGGAGATGTCAACCCTTTTCTGTCCTTGCGAAAAAGGATACTAAATTCGTATGGGGCGAGAAGTGTCAGAATGCTTTTGACGATATCAAACAATACCTTTCTAACCCGCCAGTCTTGGCAGCTCCGATTCCCGGAAAGCCATTAATCCTCTACACCGCAGCTCTAGATGAGTCTTTAGGTGCTCTGTTAGCTCAAGTTAACGACGAAGGAAAAGAGAATGCTCTCTACTACCTTAGTCGAAGACTCCTTCCTACTGAAATTCGATACCCGTCAATTGAGAAGCATTGTCTTGCTTTAGTTTTTGCAGCTCAGAAACTGAGGCATTACATGCTCTCCCACTCAATCAGTCTGATTTCAAGAGTTAATCCTTTGCAATATCTTATGACCCGACCTACGTTGTCAGGACGTTTAGCTCGCTGGTCTATGATATTGTTGCAATTTGAGATTACTTTCACTCCTCTTCGTGCTGTGAAAGGACAGGCTGTTGCCGACTTTCTGGCAGCACACCCGCTGCCAGCAGATTCTCCTCTGAATGATGACTTACCCGACGAACAAATCATGAGTTTGGGGGAATCTAGCGAGGCCATCTGGGAATTATATTTTGATGGGGCAGCATCCTCTCGTAGGATTGCGACCCAACAATCTGTAATTCCTGGAAAGGCTGGAGTCGGTCTAATTTTTATTACACCAGAAAAAGGAATGATGCATTTTTCCTACCACTTATCGGAGCCTTGCACAAACAACGAAGCTGAATACGAAGCTCTGATAACTGGTTTGGAACTTGCAATTCTAATGGAGATTAAAGAGATTAAGATCTTTGGAGATTCCCAACTAGTTATTAACCAAGTCGCCGGAACTTATAAAGTCTTGAATCCGAATCTCCTAAAATATCACCAGTACACGCTTCACTTGTTGGAACAAATCCCCATTGCTACTTTGTATAGGGTTCCCCGTGGAAGCAATTCTGCGGCGGATGCCTTAGCAAAACTTGCAAAGGAATTTGCATGTCCTGAGGAGGATTCCATCCCTATAGAGATACAGGGTCGTAAGACTCTCTCCCTTATAGATTTGGAACACATTAGTAAGACTCCCCTTCAGATCCTTTCTGCCTCTTCGACAACTGACGAAGAAGGCGATTGGAGACGACCCTTAGTCGATTACCTTAAAGAAGGGAAGCTTCCCCAGGATAAATCACTCTCCAACCAGATTAAGAAACGTGCCCTATCATATGCACTAGTTAACGATCTGTTGTACCGTCGGTCCTTTGATCACATGTGGCTGCGCTGTTTGAACAAGCGAGAAGCCCAGAAAATTGTTAATGAAGTTCATTCAGGACTGTGCGGTGCTCATCAATCGGGTCCAAAAATGAAATTAAAGATTAAAAGACTTGGATACTACTGGCCTACAATGATTGACGATTGCATGAATACTGCAAAGCACTGTCATCAATGTCAGGTCCATGGTGTGGTTTTACATCAGCCGCCTAATGTGTTACACCCTACGATAGCCTCGTGGCCCTTTGAAAGTTGGGGCACGGATATCATTGGGCCGATTGACCCTCCCTCCGCGAGAGGTCATCGTTTCATATTAGCAGCGACTGATTACTTTTCAAAGTGGGCGGAAGCAATTCCCCTACGAAACGTAACATCACACCATGTCTTAAAATTCTTTCGTGACCATATTGTATATCGATTCGGCGTACCCCGCAGAATCATATCCGATAATGGGTCCGCATTCAAGTCTACAAAAATCAATAGTTTTGTAAGGCGCCATAATATTGATTGGAGATATTCGACGATCTATTACCCTCGGGCGAATGGATTGGCCGAGGCCTTCAACAAAACCTTGGTGCAAATTGTCAAAAAGACCCTTGATGATAACAAACGGCAGTGGGATGAGCGGTTGGTGGAAGCTTTGTGGGCTTATCGTACCACTTATAGAACCCCGACCCAATCCACCCCGTTTGCACTAGTGTATGGATCTGAGGCTGTTCTACCCTTGGAAATACAAATCCCTTCGCTTAGAATTGCAGTTCAGAATCAAATTACCAATGAACAAAATGCAAAACTACGATTGGAAGAACTCGAAGGCCTTGAAGAGCGACGTCTCCAAGCTCAACAAAGTTTAGAGTTGTATAAATCCCGTATGGTTTCAAGCCCATGATAAGTTAGTGCGACCTAGGACCTTCCAAGCGGGAGACTTGGTATTGGTCCTTCGGAGGCCTATCTTGGCCCATCGGAAGTTGGGAGGCAAATTTGAACCTACATGGGAAGGACCCTTCGTTATAGAGACTGTCTACGAAGGAGGCTCGTATCAGTTAGTAGATTGTAAAGGGAACCACCCAATGCTACCTGTTAATGGGCGTTTCCTTAAGAAATACTATGCTTGATGTAGCTCATTTTATCAATCAATAAAACTTCCTTTTCTTGATTTACAGCTTGATTCTACCTTTTTTTTTAAGTTTTTTTTTACGCTCTTCGCCTTTTCCTTAAGGTTAGGTCCTTCCTTCCCTTAGGATTAGACCCGCTAGTGGTGGAGTACGCCCTCTGTGGCACCACCCTGGCATTTGACCCGGAGATTAGTGGTGGAGTACGCCCTTCGTGGCACCATCCTGATTCCCATTCGCTAGTGATGGAGTACGCCCTTCGTGGCACCATCCTAGTTTGCCAGTTAATCTTTGCCTATTTGGAGTAAGTCTTCTATCAGCATCCTATAGGCCTAAGGTTGGGTGATGCCCTTCCTTAGACCCAAGGTTAGGTATTCCCTACCTTGGTTTCAAGTTGATCCGTCTACTAGGAGTAAGTCTTCTATCAGCATCCTGTAGACCTAAGGTTGGGTGATGCCCTTCCTTAGACCCAAAGCTAGGTATTCCCTACTTTGGTTTCCAGTTAATTTGCCTATTTGGAGTAAGTCTTCTATCAGCATCCTATAGGCCTAAGGTTGGGTGATGCCCTTCCTTAGACCCAAGGTTAGGTATTCCCTACCTTGGTTTCCAGTTGATCCGTCTACTAGGAGTAAGTCTTCTATCAGCATCCTTGTAGACCTAAGGTTGGGTGATGCCCTTCCTTAGACCCAAAGCTAGGTATTCCCTACTTTGGTTTCCAGTTAATTTGCCTATTTGGAGTAAGTCTTCTATCAGCATCCTATAGGCCTAAGGTTGGGTGATGCCCTTCCTTAGACCCAAGGTTAGGTATTCCCTACCTTGGTTTCCAGTTGATCCGTCTACTAGGAGTAAGTCTTCTATCAGCATCCTGTAGACCTAAGGTTGGGTGATGCCCTTCCTTAGACCCAAAGCTAGGTATTCCCTACTTTGGTTTCCAGTTAATTTGCCTATTTGGAGTAAGTCTTCTATCAGCATCCTATAGGCCTAAGGTTGGGTGATGCCCTTCCTTAGACCCAAGGTTAGGTATTCCCTACCTTGGTTTCCAGTTGATCCGTCTACTAGGAGTAAGTCTTCTATCAGCATCCTGTAGACCTAAGGTTGGGTGATGCCCTTCCTTAGACCCAAAGCTAGGTATTCCCTACTTTGGTTTCCAGTTAATTTGCCTATTTGGAGTAAGTCTTCTATCAGCATCCTATAGGCCTAAGGTTGGGTGATGCCCTTCCTTAGACCCAAGGTTAGGTGTTCCCTACCTTGGTTTCCAGTTGATCCGTCTACTAGGAGTAAGCCTTCTATCAGCATCCTGTAGACCTAAGGTTGGGTGATGCCCTTCCTTAGACCCAAGGTTAGGTATTCCCTACCTTGGTTTCCTGTTGATCCGTCTACTAGGAGTAAGCCTTCTATCAGCATCCTGTAGACCTAAGGTTGGGTGATGCCCTTCCTTAGACCCAAAGCTAGGTATTCCCTACTTTGGTTCCCAGTTAATTTGCCTATTTGGAGTAAGTCTTCTACCAGCATCCTATAGGCCTAAGGTTGGGTGATGCCCTTCCTTAGACCCAAGGTTAGGTATTCCCTACTTTGGTTTTACCAGTTTTCCTTCTCCAATAGGTGTAAGCCTTCCATTAGCATCCTATAGGCTTGAGGTTGGGAGATGATCTCCCTTTCACTCCCAAAATTCTACTTCCATTCGGTCAACGCCAATGTGTGCAGCAGAAGTTCCTTCTACCACACACATTGGGGGTCCATTTGTTGACCTCATTTTTGTATGAGGTCACTAAGACCCATCCAGAATCCAGATTTAATCCTAGGCCCTAGGATCCACTCTAGACCTTAGGATCTTTCCTAGAACTAGACCTTAGAGCTTATTCTAGAGCCTAGGATTCCTTTAAATCCTAGATCTTAGAACTCTCCTAGATCTTAGGATCACTCCAACTTCAAATCAACCTCCACCTTTGATCAACCTCAATTTTAAATCAATTCCTATATTTAATCCACTTCAATTTCAATTTGATTCCTACCTGTGATCAATTTGAATCTCAAACTCCATCCAATTCAAGTCCAAATTAATTTAAACTTCAAATCAAATCCAAATCCAGAAGTTTAAACTCAAATTCAAACTTTTAAAGCCCTGTCCTAAACACCCTTTTCAGAGATTTTTCAAACATCTCAAAACCCAGTCAAATGGCCTCTGATTCAGGGTCTATCACTTGCAAAGTGATAAGACATGTCTCTAAAGGCTACCCTCCAATTTTGAGCTCATTCTGAGGTCTCTAACCCCAGAATTTGAATTAAAATTCAAAGGCTGTAAAACCTTCAAATATTTACAGCCTATGCCACTGAGCATAACCCTTTTGAGATCTTGACCTTGGAACCCTTATCCAAGCCTCCAATCACTTCCAGACCCTTGATTTTAACCCATTGAGCAGTAAACTGCATTTTCCAGACCCATTTTTGACCATAGTTGACCAATAGGTCAAAATTGACCAAAATACCCCTATGGGGCTCAAATGGGGATTTCAAACCAAATGAGCTCCAAATGGGATGCAACCACCTTTGACAAATTTCAAATGTCATTTCAAATCTTTTGAACCCATTTCCAACCCTTGAGTCAACCTGGTTGACCAAGTCAACTGGTTTGACCCAAGGGGCCCTTTAAGGGTCCAAACATGTGTTTTGACCCAAATGACCTCTTTAGGCCACCCAACCACTTCCATTAACCTTAAAATATCATTTCAAACCTGTTGAGCCCAAACCCAGACCCTGGGTCAACCTGGTTGACTAAGTCAACCCAGGTTGACCAAACAGGCCCTTAGGGACTCAAATAGGGATTTTGATCAATTTGACCTCCCCAGACCCAGGAACTACCCTCAATGTTCTCCAAATATCATTTCAAACCTGTTGAGCCCAAACCCAGACCCTGGGTCAACCTGGTTGACCAAGTCAACCTAGGTTGACCAAACAAGCCCTTAAGGGTTTAAATGGTGATTTTGACCAAATCGACCCCTCCAAACCCTGGGACCACATCCAATAGACTCAGGATGACATTCTGAATTTGTTGAACCCATTTCTAGCCCTTAAACCCAACTGGTTGACCAAGTCAATCAGTTTTGGCCTAGAAGCCCATTAAAGGCCCATTAAGCTTTCTTAATCTATTTGACATACATGGCTCTTGGAACCACCCTCCAATCTACCTAATCAACTCATTTGAATCACCTAATTGAAAATTTCATAACCCTTGATGGAGTTGACTGGTCAACCAGTCAACCCAAGGCTTAAGGGACCATTTGTATGGTCAAACCCTTCAACCCATTGGACCTAGCTCAAGCCACACTCATCCAGCCACTTGGAGAGACTCCATGACCTGCTTGGATGCCACATCAGCTCCATTGACCAGTTGACTGGTCAACCTGGTCAAACCCAAGCTTAAACCTCTTCTAGAAGGCTTTATCACATGCTAAGTCCCTTTCCCTTGATTTAAGCTGCTTTAGCCCGACCCCTTAATGTCCTAAAGCTCACTTGGAGCTCTCCTAACCAGGCTCACGGCCTAGTTTAGCCTTAAATGGCAATGTCCCCTCCACCCATCCCAAAGCCGTCCAATAGGATTGAGGCGTGCCCAGCCTTTGGGTCAGCCTTCTGGCTGTCCCAGGGACACTTGGCAACATCCAAGGACCTGGTGAGTCAATCCCAGCCATCCGTTTGGCCTGGGGGCGTTTGAATAGGGGGAAAAGGGCTTAATGCAAAACATTCTAACCCTAATCATCTCTCACTACTCAAGCCCTCTCAAGCCCTGCCCCCAGTTCGTTTTGAATCTCCAGAGCTTCCTCTACCTCCCCACTACAAAATCCAAGTGGTTGCACGTCACCGGCGGCGAGTTCTCCGGCGAACCCACCACCTAGACCGTCCCAAGCCTATAGCAGCCGATCCAGACGCGTTCGAGCTTGGATTTTCGTTGGGAATCTTCACTTGGACAATCTACAAGCTCATCAATCCAGAAATTTCGAAGATCTAACGGTATAACTCCCTAAAACCCTAGATCTAGTTCACATTAGTTAGATCTAAATAGCTTTATGCTTTTAGGGTTTTAGTTAAAACGAACTATTCCCCACGATTTCTGTTCATGTCTTGAATCTACATTTAAAATTTCAAGTGAAATGATCGATCCGATCGAGAGAACGAGGCGAAATACGTTCTCTAGGGCGTCACTCACGGTTTCCGTTGAGTGTACGTTTTCTGGACCGTTGATCGTTCGATCAACGGTCCAGATCGAGCCCTTCCGCGGTCTGATCCGACTGTGCCTTCGATCTGTCGTTCGATCAGCCGTCCGGCGAGATCAGGGCCGTCCATTCGGAACAGCGGGATCGAAGCTCCGCCGTCTGATCTTCTTCTGGTGAGATCAAACCGCGGGATCTGATCTCAGCCGTTAGATCGAACCCGCGGTTAATCCAACGGCTGTCAAGAGCCGCTGACGTGGTTAAGTGAAAACCGCGTGAAGCGGCCAGCGGCCGACGCGTGTCCCCGCCGTCACGCGGTTTCGATCCCGCCAATCCCAGCGCGCCGCGTGTCTGACCGCCGCCGTTTAATTAAGTGAAAATGTGTTTTAATTGATTTTAATTACAGAAACTTTGGAAAATTACAGTAAATCAAATATATAACCAAAAATTAAGTATAATATATCAAAATTTTTAGAATTTCATCTAGTTTATTTTAAAAATAAAATCAAACTCTTTTGGTTATTATTTTATTAGTAATTTAAGAAATACAAAAATATGTATTTTATTTTTAATTAATTATGTATAAATCATTTTTATCTGAAATTTGGCATGCATGTTGTTGAGTGCATGGCTGGTCTCCAGAAAAATTTTCAATACTATTTGAATAGATTTGATGGTATTTTGAATTATTGAAGCTTATTAACCTTTTTTTTTATATTTAATTAAATATTAAGTATTTAAAAAAATATAAGGAAAATCTTTTATTATTTTCAAACTTCTATGGAGATCAGTGGATCCTTCAACCCATTAACATGTATTTTAATAATATATTTAATTATTTTATAATATATATTTCCATTTATATATATAAATCCCTTTATATTTATGTATTTTAATATATATTTTGAAACTATATATATGTAAATCCTTAAGTGTTCAAGATTTCATTTGAGATCTTAAATGTTGATTGAGCATGTTTGAATGGAATTAATGGGGATGATTAGTGGATAATCATTCCTTGATTATTCACTAATTTTGTCTTAATTATGTTAATTAGTTAATTGCATGCTTAAGGTGCACACACCACTTAGTCTAAGGCTCTCCTAGATTTAGGTATTGAATGTGTTTATGTGGTTCATGCATGCCTTGTGTATTGAGTATAAGGGTTAGTTCAAACATTGATTCAAGCCCATCAAAATTAGTGACATATTTAAGGACAATAATTAAGGACTCATCTATAGAAAACTTAGAAAAATTTCCATAATTAGGATTCACTTTCCCTTGAGTTGAAACTTTGAACATTTGAACTTAGTGACACCCTCAACCCCTAGAGAAATTCTCACTGATTTTTGAGGTCATTAGGTCCCCTAATTAATTTTCTAAGTCTTAAACCCTTAATTAAGCCTTTAGAACTTCTTAAAATTGTAATAAATCCAATTTAAATCCAAAAATTACATATAAACCCTCAAACCGACCAGAATTCAGTCCTTAATCTATGATAATTGAAAGCCCCTTGATTTGACAGCAATTTAAACCCTAATTTAATTTTAAGTGGAAATCAATGTTTAATTGAGATAATTAATTAATAATAATTAAAAAAATCAAAAATCTCCCAAACACTTGGAGATCCCTCCTTAGGTTATTCCTGACCTTTGGAGGTGTTTTCAAGAGATTGGGAATTTGTTTGAAGCAAAATCACAAAAGGGGCCCTCTAATTAATAAATTCCTAAAATTCATTAAAATGTCCAAACTTCGATAATCCATAACTAATTCCAGAAAAATCCAAATCACCCAAACTCACTTGCATTCAATTCCTAATAAGGTCTAATATTTATTAAAAATATTAAATTCCAGAAATTTGCAATATTTTAAAAAGTCAACAAATTGGTCAAACCGTAGTTAAAACTAGTTCAAAACTTCAAACCTTTGTAATAAACTGTAGAAAAATCCGTTTTCAACGTACTTACTGTCTAACTGATCGTAGTAAGGTCTAGTATTTTAATAAAATACAAACATTCCAGAATTTGAGCTTAATAAAAATTCAACTTTTGACCCCTTAATTAAATCATTAAAATATTCTAAAATATTCTAAAAGCTCAAATCGTTCTAAAACTCAGAAAATATTGGTTTAATGCTTAAAACACTTAACAAATCCTTTAAAACACAACAACCACCCTAAAGTTGAAGTTTATTGGCTGGACTACTCTGGGCTGCGGGGCTAAGTGTCCTAAGGAGGCTGGTTCCTCGAGCCTGGTGGCACAACGCCACGAATGGATTCTAAGGGGTGTTAAATCTTAAAATAGATTAATCTTTAATTATTTAACATTTTAAAAATCTCTAATTCAATTACATTAATTTGGTTTATCGGCTGGACTACTCCGGGCTGCGGGGCTAAGTGTCCTAAGGAGGCTGGTTCTTCGAGCCTGGTGGCACAACGCCACGAATCAATTAATGGCAAACTTAAATTAATCAAGCTTTTAAAATCAGTAACTAACTCATTTTAATATTAATCCACTCTTTTAATTCTAACCAATTTAAATAACTTAATCAACCCCGATTGCTACTGGGTAACCCAGGCCTACGAGGCTATTAGCTTAGCCCCAAGGAAGGTGAAATAAACTTCACGGCCTCGGTGTGAAACAAAGGTAGCAATCAATTAACTTTTAAAATATGTTTAATTAAAATTCTTAATTCATTAATATTTAAATTTTAATTTAAATCCCCTTCTAAGTCTTAACAAATCCAAACTTTTAGACAACTTTAACTAATCACCCACTTTAGGATCTATCCCAGCCACACGACCTTTCTCACACACTTTAGATGATGTGCTAGGACAACCAACTTTAGATCTAGGATAGGCCGGTGTTTACTTTACTGCTGTGTGCCGGATTTTTCGTAGTTTTCACTGCATGTTGTGGATGAAATTGCTTTGCTGTGTCTGCTTACTTTTTCTGTACTCTGTGGATGGATTGATGTGTTTGGCGACTAGATTACCCTTAGGTTAGGTACGATCTGGATGTTGACATAGTTTTCTGCAGGTGGCCACGCTCATGCAGGGCAATAAAAAAAAGGGGGCAAATTAAAAATGCATAAATATTATAAACTCTTTGCACAGGTGCTTCAGCTGCTAAAGCCCCCAAATCATAAAAAGAGCGTGGCCAGTGTGTTTACTTTCCTTTCTGCTCATATACAACTGCTTGGGAATAACTGCTTTATTTATATTAATTGCTTAGGATAACCCTGCAGGTGAGTCTAGATTTTTATTTCGATATCAATGTAATTTGTGCAAGTGTCAAGTGTTGTGAAAGTTTATTTTGAGTTGGGATATATAGATCCAAAGCTTGGATTCCAAAGAGGAAAGGATACCCCTTTGGGGAACACTCCTTTTCCATTTGGAGATCCAAATTTGGATCATACCTCTTCCTTACCCAAAGAGGAAAGAGTGGCCTTCCCCTTAAAAGGAAGTGCCCTCTTGTCCATTTGGGTAATCCACTACGAAGATTCCAAGAAGATTGAAGAAAAGGAGTCCAAAGAAGAATGAAATTGAAGATTTGAAGACTTGAAGATTGAGAGTATCCCACTCAAAATAACTTGCGTCATTACTAGGCTTAGAATCCGGGTTGTTGTCAGTGGTGCCCGGCCACTTTACTTTCTGTAATATTCTGGCTTGTAATAAGCAAGGCAATTCTGCCTATGGACATTTATTAATTAATTTATATTTGATGTAATGATTTGATTGCCTTTAGGATTACTTGCTTTTACTAGTTTTTTGGCGATTGCATGCCGCTCTTTGTTTTCGCCTGGATACGTGAGGCTCGTGAGGGTGTGAAAGTTTTCTACTCATAATTCTAAGAGTCTAAAATTTTAGTGAGTCTAAATAACATAGAAAGATAACGAATCTAGGGAATTAGCCGGGGATCGACCCCGGGGTCGCATGCATATTTCTGCATTACTCTTTCCTTGCTTTAGACCCTTCCCCGCCTGCGGGTAGAGTCCGGATAGTCTGACCTATGAGGACGAGGTGCCAGACCTGGGGAAGTCCAGTCTTCTAAAAAATTATTTTATAAGCCTGTTTTTAAAAATTTCAAGCATATTTGATTTGAGGTTGTTAACCAGCACGCATTGCATTAGATACAAATTAAAGAGTCAAAATTTTAATTTCATGGTCCTTAGCATTTTAGCACCCAACATAAGTCAAAGGGGCCAATTAGGAGAATCTCTAGATGTCGGCCCCGCCTCCCCAAAACTTTAATTATAACGTCCCTACCACTCTTTCATAAAAGACCAGATTCATGTATTTTAAATCGATTAGGTGGTTAGCTGGCTCCCCAATCCAGGCCGGGGTAAGTCCAGACCTTGCACTGCATTAGTTAGGATCGGACGACTGTGGTCCAGCGTCCAAAATAGATTTAGGATCCGGGGCAGATCTTTGATTATAAGACCCCAAACTTCGGGAATCTAATCCCAAATTTCTAATAAAATGCTCAACTCTAATTAAATCTCATTTCAGTCCAAAACATAAAGCCCAACACTTAGATTAAGTTGGGACATTTCCGGATGGTTCTGGAATCTCAAAGTGTCCCCTACCTCTCATCCTTTAACTCCGTTAATAACTGCTCAATTTTGATCCATTCCCTTCTGATTTTCCAATAATTCTATTCATACTTTGATATCACTCCTAGAAATTCTAAACAAAATTTTGCAACTATTTTAATCGAGAGTTTTCATAGGAGATTTTATCTCCCTACGATGTAATTAACTACGAGGGCTTGCGCTCGTAGGAGATTTGGAACCCCACACACACCTGATTTTAAAGAAAACTCAATTTCTAAAACTTCATTAGATTTCTTTGGGAAAAGTTAAATAATGATCGTCATAGTTGCATTAGAAGGATTATCGTTGAATGGTCTCATTTCCCTTTGGGGAGATACACCCTTCTTCGATAAGGCTTTGGATGTGAATGCGACGATCATGTTTCTTGAATATTATAATTGGGTACTTAGTTGAACTATATTGTGTCCCCTCGGGGCCATATAGAGTTCTCCTTAGAACCCGATCATAACATTCAAGATGAGTTTACATAATTCTAAGTTTGAACACCACTATGAAAGTTTATTTTCATCCTTCGGGGTGATATACTCTTTCTAACGAGTTGATTCGACCTTAGAATTGGAACTCAACCTTAATCTTAAAATCCCCAAAGAAAACTAATATTTTTCAAAACCTGTTTTCCAAAATTCCACCAACACTACTCTGGACCCTCATTTCCCAGAGGCGGATGATCAAGCCGCCTACCAGCACTATAAGGAGGCCAGAATCACAGTCTTGTAGACAGTCAATCAAAATTTTCTCTCTTATCCGGTACTAGACTTTTTTGCCCATACCTCCTTATACTTTCTTTTAACTCTTATTGTCCCATTCAATTCTGAATTACTCTATGAGTTCTTTGCAAGTCTCCACATTAATACTGCTTTTACTTTACTTGGCTCATATATGAATCGACGCCTTGTCGAGATCACATATCAGGATTGTGCGGAGATTTTGTAGCTTTCCACTATAGGGGATAAACTTAACACCCTATGTTCTGATCTTGATTTTGACTAGGCTATAACCTATCATTTTCTTCACAACTCTAATGTTCATTTTTATATGGGTGTGACTAGCACCTTACTCAAGGATGCTAGGACCGTCCAGCACGGCCTTCACACTTCGATAATTCCTAAGGCTAGTGATCATGTTCACATCACTCCCTTTCTTTCACTCACCACCTATTACATTTTAACACATCATGAATTCAATGCTACCGACCTGATCTTTTGCTACATCGACCATCTTACTACCATTCGGAATCTAGGTTATAGGAGGAAGCCAAATCTAGCCCTAGGACATATCATTTCTTATGTCCTAGAATCAAAATATAACCTCTAATATCCTGCTCCACCAAACCTCCAACCTGCTTTCTACTCTAACATTTCCTTTCAAACTCTTCACAGTACTCATCTCCACTCAGGGGATGGGGAAGCTCAGGCGAAGGAAGAGGAGGCTCATGTACCTTCTCCTGCTTCTGTTCTGCTCCGCCAGCACTCTCAGTTGGATCAGGTAGGGGAGCACTTTGACCAGTGGGAGGCCCAATTTGACACTTACATTGCTGCACAGGAGTAGAAAATTGCTAAAGACATAGCCTACTACAAGCAGCACTGAATGGAGGACTTAGCCGATTTTGGCGCCTATGTTGCACACCAACAGTAGTAGCCCGACCAGAATATAGCCTGGTTTGGTGCACAGTTTTCTACACTGACTAGATACTTTCAGTAGCCTCCGCTACCATGTCCTCCTTTAGATGATCAGGGCCCATCATTTTACTAGCTTTCTTTTAGTTTGTTTATATTTTTCTGTTGATTAATTTCTATTTTTCTTCTGCTATTTAGTTTCTGTATTATTTGTCTCCTCCTTTTTGAGATGTCAAAAGGGGGAGTAATATTTTTTTACTTGTATTATTCTATTTTGATATTTGATGTTCTCTATGTTTGCACTATTTCAAGTACAGTGTTATCTTAACTATTTAGAATTGTTTGTTGTGTGTTTGCCATCATCAAAAAGGAGAAGATTATAGCAAATCTATTTTCATGGATTAAGAATTTTGATGATACCAAACACTCTTATTTCTCTACGACTGCCTTGCCTACTAATATTTCAGGTCGACAAGATTAAACGGCAATTAGAACTAACTCAAGATTGAGTAGACTATGTCTGAGTCACTTTTTACACTTTTCCTTTTCTTGAGTCTATTGTAAAAGATGTGGCTCCTAATGCTAAGTAACCTTGCACACCCACACCTTGGGAGAATTTCTGACTGTTTCTTAGAGTTTACTATTTTTGGTAACATCGTCCAGGATGATATTTATATCAGCCTGGACGAACGATTCAAAAATAGAAACCCTAATCAGGGAATCATGGTTAAGGCAGCCGTCATTAAGCTGATCAGCCTAGATAATATTGTATCGGTCAGGATGATTGGCTCAAATCAGAAAGAATCAGCCACTAGATTTATTTAGTCTTTAGTTATTTTTGGACATCATCCAGTACATCAGCCTGGATGATCCAGCATAATTATGCCTAAATTGATTAGGTGAATAAGGAAAGCAATTAAGATTGATTACACGATCACATTGACCAGGCCGATCGTAGGATCGACCGGGTTGATATCATGGATGATTGACATCAGTCAGCTTCTATTCAAGGTGATGTTCATGATGATTTTCCTTAAATTTGAACTAATCGACTAGGACGATATCCTATCAGCCTAAACGATATGACCAAAAATTATCTAATCGTCCCAAACCGATTGAGCTGGTTGAGCAAAACTTATGCTGATCGGCTAGGTCGATACCCCTATCGGCCTGAACGATAAAGTCAGATTGTATAAAATAAGAGCTATTCAGAAGCTCTTCTATTTAAGATTTCTTGTTCTACCTTAGAGGTAATCTTTTGCTACTGTCTTGACCTGAGAAAGCCTAGAGGAGAGGGAGAGAGAGAGAGGATTTTGTGAGGGGGAGCTTGTGAGGGAGTTTCACAAGGGTTGCTCCAAGCATTGTTTTACTTCTTATTCTTCCACTATAGTCTCTTGTCCTTGGAAGGTTGAGAGAGGTCTTCTTCAGCAATCGATCAAGGTTCTCTGCCTGTTTTAGGAGGAAGCAAAAGGAGTTGGGTTCTCTACCTCATCGGGGTCAGGGAAAAGGAGTTTTGTAAGGGCTTTTTTGTCTTGATGTGGGAGAAAAAGGAGAGTCACAGTGTTTAGTGTAATACCTGGAGGGCACCTTCAGGGAGTGGACGTAGGTCGAGTTGATCGAATCACTATAAATTTATGTATCCTTTTACTATTGCTTTTTATATTTATTCTTCTGAACTTTAATTATCATTGTGGTGATTTTATTTTGAGTATTTTGATTGTGTTTTGAACAAAATAATTTTAAAAATTCCAATTCACCCCTCCCCCCTCCTTGTTAGCCTTGGGCTAGTTCATAAGGGCTTAACATCCCTAACAAACTTTCAGACTTAAATTGTATTGCATCCCTTAAAGCTTTTTATTTAAAAATAATTTCTGATGAATCATGGTTATGGTATAGGAGGCTTTATTAACCTTAAAAAAATTATCCAAAAGAACTTATTCGAGGTATACCTAAACTAGACTTTACTAAGGATCACCTTTGTGGTGCATGCCAATTAGGAAAATAAGTGAATTCCTCATTTCATTTCACTGATCTTAAAACTAGCAAATCATTGGAAATAATTCATATGGATCTTTTTGGACCGGTTAGCACTATATGTCTAGGAGGGAAGGTATACAGATTTTTAATTATTGATGATTTTTCAAGATTCATATGGATTAAATTTTTATTTCATAAGAGTGAATCATTTGAGAATTTTAGAAACTTTTTTATTTGGATTTAGAGGAAAATAGGATGTGAAATTTTAATAATTCAAATTGATTATAGAGGTAAATTTGAAAATGAAAAATTTGAGAAATTTGGTAAAGAAAAAGGAATTGATCATAATTTTTCTGCACCTAGAACCCCTCAGAAGAATGGAAAAGCCAAAAGAAAGAAAAAAATATTAATTGAAGCCGCTAGAGCCATGTTGATAGAATATTCACTTCCAAAATATTTTTTGGCTGAAGCGGTTAGTACAACTTGTTATGTTCTGAATAGGGTGAACATTAGATCAAAATTGAATATCTAATTTCTTACTTTTGTATATTTTTGGATGTAAGGTGTTCATTCATAATAATGGTAAATCTCCTTTATAAAAATTTCATCCAAAATTAGATAAAAACTTTTTCTTGGATACTCTAGTATTGGAAAATTATATAGTTGTTTAACAAAAGCATTATGGTAGTTGAGGAGACCAAACATATTGTTTTTGATGAATCTAGGATTTTATATGAGCCAAATTTGGAAGAAAAACATTTAGAAAATAACTCCCAAGGGATTGAAAAGATAATTTTAAAAGAAAATTTGGAGATAGAAAACCATTTACCAATAGAATTGAAATTTTTTAAAAATCACCCTAAGGAATTCATTTTAGGTGTAACCTAGTGAGGGTGTTAGGACTAGGCATGGACTTAACAAAGAGGTTAACCATTATGCTGTTATTTTTATGATTGAACCCAAAAATATTAATCAAGTACTTTTAGATGAATTTTGAATTTTATCCATGTAAGAAGAGTTGAATCAATTTATAAGGAATTATGTTTGGGAATTGATTGAAAGGCCAAATGATCAATGTGTAGTTGGAACCAGGTGGGTGTTTAAAAATAAAATAAATGATTCAAGAGTTGTGGTTAGAAATAAGGCCAGATTGGTGGCTAAGGGGTATAATCAAATTTAAGGGATTGATTTTGAGGAAACTTTTTCCCCTGTAGAAAGACTTGAAGCAATTAGGTTTTGTTAGCCTTTGCTTGTTTTAAAGGATTTAAATTATTTTAAATAGATGTTAAAAGTATCTTTTTGAATGGGGAGATATAATATGATGTTTATGTTGAGCAACCTCTAGGTTTTAAAAATTATAAGTTCCCTGCTCATGTGTATAAATTGAAAAAGATATTACATGGATTGAAACAGGCACCTAGGACTTAGTATGAGAGGTCAAACACTTTTCTATTAGAGAGATCTTTTATAAAAGGAAGTGTGGACACCACTGTTGCAGATCTATAATTTTGATGATAGCAAACATTCCTTATTTCTCTATGATTGTCTTATGTGCTAACGTTTCAGGTTCCCACGATCGGACTGCAATTTGGAATCAGCTCAAGACTGGGTAGACTAGGTCTGAGTCAGTTTGTAATCTTTTTCCTTTCTTGAGTCTGTTGTATTTGGTGTGGGACCAGTTGGATTGTAATTTAGAAGATCTCCTGTTGTTCCCTATAAGTTTTCTATTTTTGGTAATATCGGCCGGGACGATATTTATATCGTCCTAGACGATCTGTCCAAAATCAGAAACCCTATTTAGGGCATCCTCATTAAGGCAGCCGTCAACAGATCGGCCTGAACGATACCTGTATCGGCCAGGACGATAATCTCAATTCAGAAAGAATCAGCCGCCATAATCAGTTTAGGAATTCTTTGTTTTAGGAAATCGGCCCGGACGATATTATTATCGTCCAGGACGATCTAACTCAATCATGCCTAAAATTGATCTGGTATCTTTGGAAAGCATTAATGGTTGATTGATACGATCACATCGTCCAGGGACGATTGAATGATCGGCCTGGACGATGGCCTGGACGATCTTCATCGGACAGCTTGTATTCAGGGCTATGATCAGGACGATTGAAATCGGTTTTAAACGTATCGGCCAGGACGATCGTGAGATCGGCCTGGACGATGTAACCAATTTTCTTCTGATCGTCTCAAATCGTCCCGGGCTAATGAGCTTAATTTGTACTGATCGGCCAGGACGATATGTTTATCGTCCTGGACGATAATGTCGGCAACTTGCATTAATGAGCTTGTTTTGAGAGCTTCTATTTAAGCTTTGGCATGACACTTTGTAAGTGTCTTTGGCAGCCATTGTAGCTTCGTTCTTGTGGGGGAAACTTGAAGAGAGAGCTTGAAAGGGAGAGAGGAAAGGGTGGAGTTTGAGAGAGGGAGAAGATCCTGTGAGGGGGGACTCAAGGGAGTGTGGAGGGGGTTCCACACGGTTGCTCCGGCGAACTTGCACCTTAGTACCATCGGATTCAAGGCTTGTCTCGAGGTAAGTTCACCAAAGAAGAAGTCTCTTTGGTGTCAAAGGACCCAGCAACTCCGCCGCACCGGGAGAGGTGGAAGTGATTTTGTAAGGGCTTCTCTGCCTAGCTGTGGGGGCTAAAGGAGAGTCACTTTGTGTTAGTGCAATACTTGGAGGGTGCCTCCAAGGAGTGGACGTAGGTCAAGGTTTGACCGAACCACTATAAATCCGGTGTGTTCTTTTCTTATTATCGCTTCCGCATTTATTTTTCTTCCGCACTTTTTTGTGGTGATTTTGGTTTAGGTTTTTTTCTTTGTTTAAAAGATTCTTCTTTTCCAAATCACCTCTCTCTTAATTAGCTTTGGGAATAAGTTCATAAGGGCTTAACATCCCCATCGAACTTTCAAGTGGTATCAAAGCGGTTTTCATAAAATAAGTTTTTAAAAAAGCTTTTGAATTTTGATCCATGGCTAATCGTACTTTTGCGGAAGGATATTCAATCACTAGACCACCATTGTTTGAAAATATTACATTTGATTTTTGGAAAATTCGCATGTCTACTTTTTTGCAATCGATTGATTTTCGTATGTGGCATATGATTTTAACTGGTTATTCATCACCATCACGTATTGTTAATATAATTAAAACTTATATTCCTTTTAATCAATGGAATAGGGATGAACGAATGGATGCTCAACTAAATGCAAAGTCTTTGAACTGTTTTTTCTGTGCTTTAAGTTCTGATGATTTTATGTTAATATCCACGTGCACTACCGGCAAGGAAGTTTGGGATAAATTGCACACCATATACGAAGGCACTAGTGAAATCAAGCAATCCAAGTTGAATATTTTAATGCATGATTTTGAAATGTTTTCTATGAAACCTTTTGAAACGATTTTAGACATGTATACAAGGTTCATTCAAATTACTACATCATTGCATGCCTTAGGAAAAGATTTTTCAAATTTTGAAAAAGTTAACAAAATTCTTCGATGTCTACTGGATAAATTTGATTCTAAAGTTGTTGCTATTTGTGAGCCTAAAGATTTGAATGATTATTCTATTGATAATTTGATTGGCTCACTCATTGCCTACGAGCAAGGGTTGAGTCAAAGACTTTTGGATGCAGGTGAGACGATCGTTCTAAAAGCCGAAGATACGGAAAGAGGAAGCTTAGTTGGTGACGACAGAAAGGAATTGTCAAGCAAATCACAAAGCTCACCAATGCATAAGCAGAAGTGGAAAAAGGTAAAATTGGTAAGGATGTTAATATTTCCTCTGACGTTATTTGTTTTAAATACAGGAAACCTGGACATATGAAAAATGAGTGCCCTAATTTAAGAATTCTCCCTGCAAAAGAAAAGGGTAAGGCAAAGTTAAATTTAAACTGGGGAAATAATGAAAAGCAAAAAATCTCATGGGCAGATCTGGTCTCTGAAGCATCAGACCAGGAGAGAGATAATGGTTAAGAGCCTTTCGTATTTTTTTTGTGTTGTGTTTTTGTGTTTCTTTTTTGTTGTGTTTTTGTTTTTTTTCATTTTTATTTTGCGTTTTTGTTTTGTTTATTCTTTGAAATTTTTTTTTCGTAAAAATTTTTCTCTGATCTACACACACATTCACTTTTCTAGAAATGAAAAATTTACTTCCTAATTTTTCTTGAAATCTTTAGTAAGTTGTGATTGACTTCTATAAAAACAATCAAAGGAAGGAAACTCATGTTTTTGACTTTCAATCTCTGTTTCCTAAAAGAGGTTTTTCTACTTTTGATTTAAAATCTTTTTCATCTTTTAAATTAGTTTTTGAAACTAAATTTTTTATCTCCCTATATTTTATTTATCGCATAGGAATCTTTTGCAAGTTGTTGAATCTAATTCAAAATTTTCTTAATCAAGAAATTTGCTTTATCAATAGTATGGGTTTACTTTTGGTATTTAAGATTTCAGAAAGGTAGCATAATAAAAAAAAAAAATTGACCAAAGATGCCAAAAATAAAAGAAGCGCAAAGCGCCAAAATTGAAAAATATAGAATACACAAAGTGTATCAAAAGATGCGCAGTGCGCCAACCAATTGTTAAGAGGCATAAAATGAGCCCACTAAATTTTAATGCTTACCATTCTTATACTTCTTAAAGCTTAAGAAAACCCTTGATTTTTTCGATGCTTGAGTTTGAAAATCTTGATTCATGATTCAACAAATCGTGCATTAATCTTCTATTAGATATATTTTATGAAAGGAGTTTTGAAAAATTACTGTTTCTTTATCTAATTTATTCCTTGATTTATATATTGAATTAAAAAGTTTTTGAGCTTTTTTAAAGAACTTGAGTTTGGATTATCAATTCTTGATTTTCTAACCTTTACTGGGATATGTGTTGTCAATCCAATTCTACTAAGTTTTTTTGATTAAAACCCAGAGGTAACTTTCTCATTTTAAGAACATTTGTTTTTTCACTTGATCAGAGAATGTTTTTTGTTCGTTTTGTTTTTTGTTTGTGCCTCTTCTCTTTTTGATAATGTCAAAGGGGGAGAACGTTGTATCTTTTTTCTTTTCAAAAATTTTAAAACAATAAAAATATTTTCATCTCCCCTATTTTTTTAAAAAAGGATTTATTCTAGTGAGGGGGAGATTAGGAGGATTTACTTTTATAAAAATTTAAATTGAAATATTTTGCCATCATCAAAAAGGGGGAGATTGTTGCGGATCTATAATTTTGATGATATCAAACATTCCTTATTTCTCTATGATTGTCTTATGTGCTAACGTTTCAGGTTCCCACGATCGGACTGCAATTTGGAATCAGCTCAAGATTGGGTAGACTAGGTCTGAGTCAGTTTGTAATCTTTTTCCTTTCTTGAGTCTGTTGTATTTGGTGTGGGACCAGTTGGATTGTAATTTAGAAGATCTCCTGTTGTTCCCTATAAGTTTTCTATTTTTGGTAATATCGATCGGGACGATATTTATATCGTCCTGGACGATCTGTCCAAAATCAGAAACCCTATTTAGGGCATCCTCATTAAGGCAGCCGTCAACAGATCGGCCTGGATGATACCTGTATCGGCCAGGACGATAATCTCAATTCAGAAAGAATCAGCCACCATAATCAGTTTAGGAATTCTTTGTTTTAGGAAATCGGCCCGGACGATATTATTATCGTCCAAGACGATCTAACTCAATCATGCCTAAAATTGATCTGGTATCTTTGGAAAGCATTAATGGTTGATTGATACGATCACATCATCCGGGACGATCGAATGATCGGCCTGGACGATGGCCTGGACGATCTTCATCGGACAGCTTGTATTCAGGGCTATGATCAGGACGATTGAAATCGGTTTTAAACGTATCGGCCAGGACGATCGTGAGATCGGCCTTGACGATGTAACCAATTTTCTTCTGATCATCTCAAATCATGTCCCGGGCTAATGAGCTTTAATTTGTACTGATCGGCCAGGACGATATGTCTATCGTCCTTGGACGATAATGTCGGCAACTTGCATTAATGAGCTTGTTTTGAGAGCTTCTATTTAAGCTTTGGCATGACACTATGTAAGTGTCTTTGGCAGCCATTGTAGCTTCGTTCTTGTGGGGGAAACTTGAAGAGAGAGCTTGAAAGGGAGAGAGGAAAGGGTGGAGTTTGAGAGAGGGAGAAGATCCTGTGAGGGGGGACTCAAGGGAGTGTGGAGGGGGTTCCACACGGTTGCTCCGGCGAACTCGCACCTTAGTACCATCGGATTCAAGGCTTGTCTCGAGGTAAGTTCACCAAAGAAGAAGTCTCTTTGGTGTCAAAGGACCCGGCAACTCCGCCGCACCGGGAGAGGTGGAAGTGATTTTGTAAGGGCTTCTCCGCCTAGCTGTGGGGGCTAAAGGAGAGTCACTTTGTGTTAGTGCAATACTTGGAGGGTGCCTCCAAGGAGTGGACGTAGGTCAAGGTTTGACCGAACCACTATAAATCCGGTGTGTTCTTTTCTTATTATCTCTTCCGCATTTATTTTTCTTCCGCACTTTTTTGTGGTGATTTTGGTTTAGGTTTTTGTCTTTGTTTAAAAGATTCTTCTTTTCCAAATCACCTCTCTCTTAATTAGCTTTGGGAATAAGTTCATAAGGGCTTAACATCCCCATCGAACTTTCAACCACTCTATTTTTGAAGAATATAGGAGATGATATACTCATTATTTAGATATATATTGATGATATCATTTTTGGATCTACAAATAAAAATCTTTGTGATGATTTTTCTAAAATAATGAGTAGTGAATTTGAGATGCATTTATGGGAGACCTGAGTTATTTTCTTGGTTTTAACATTAAGCAAAATGAGGAGGGAACTTTTTTTAGTCAGTCAAAATATATTAAGGACATCCTCAAGAAGTATGAATTGTATAATGCTTAATCATTAAATACATCAATGAGTTCCTCAGTTCAGTTGGATATGGAATTAAATGAAAAATCTATTGATCAAAAGAAATTTAGAAGTATAATTAGATCATTGCTTTATTTGAATGCTAGCATACTAGATATAATATTTAGTATTTATTTATGTGCTAGATTTAAATCTGATCCAAAAGAGTCATATTTTATAGAAGTGAAAAGAATGTTAAGATATCTTTTGGGAACTCAAAACTTAGGAATTTGATATCCTAAGTATATCACTTCATTTGAAATTGTCAGATATTCTGATTCAGACTTTACAAGTTGTAGGGCTGATAAAAAGAGTATATTTGGAACTTGTCAATTCATAGGAAACTCATTAGTTTCTTATTCCAGTAGGATACATAATTCTGTAGCCCTATCTACTATTGAAACTGAATATATTGCCTTAGGAGTCTTAGGACACAAGTTTATTGGTTGAAATAACAATTGATTGATTTAGGATTTATATTTGACACAATTCTAATTTATTATGATAACACTAGTGTCATTTACATTTTATAGAATCCTATCTAACATTCTAGAACAAAATATATAGATATAAGACATCATTTCATTAAGGATAATGTAGTCAAAGTAGAAATTGAATTTAATCATGTTTCTACTGAAAATCAACTTGAATCATGTAAATGAATCATGTTTTTACTGAAAATCAACTTCATTGAGTTGAATCATGTTCTACTAAAAATCATTTCATGCGCTCATTGTATCCTACATTTTATTTGATATCAATAAAAGTTGTCATGTTTTATGAATTTGTTGTTTTTCTAATTTTTGAAGTGAGAGTATGTTTATATGAAAAGCCACTTATTTGATATAAAAATGTGTTATAAATTAACTTGTATTACAATATTAATTTCATTATGAAATTTAATTTTTCAAAAAATTCAATTAACTTATAACTCAATTAAGTTAAGCATATAAATTTCATGTTCTTTTTAGGCAAAAATAATTTAAATATTATTATTACAATATTGATGTCTTTTTTTTCTTTTTTAATATAATTAATTTTATTATTAGAGAAGTTTGATTTCAAATTATTGATTTTGAAATGACCAAATTAAAAAGAGGTATATTAAAAAGAAATGTGTAATGTGTACAAAAAAAATGAAAGAATGCACAATTATTTGTAAAATAAAAAGAGACACAAAATTAGCCCAAATAAAAAATGATGCACAAACTGTGCCACCAATATTTGAAAAGATACGCAATGTCGCCAATTGAATTTTTTATATTCTTTCCTTTATCATTTAAACTTTAATTCAAATCAATCTAATTTTCAATTATATTCTATATTGAAAATTAAAATTAACTAATCTTTATTTTTGTCACTTTTGCAATAATCTTCTTTATCTAATTGTCTAGAATGCATCATGATCTTGATTAACTTTTCTTATCTAAGTTTTTCTTTAATTTCAAACTTTTGAATTTTTCTTTTTTGACTTAAGTAATTAACTTTTTTATTGCATCTATAATACAATCACTTTCAAAATCAATTCTTTTGGTTTCTCGTTTGACATCTTTCATTTTAATTTTCTTCTTCCCTTTTTATTATTGTCAAAAGGAAGAGCAATAATATTGTTTGTGTTTGTGTTTTTAGCGTGCTTGTGTTCTTGCTTATTTGTGTTTGTGTTTTTGTATTTTGTTTACTATGTTTATATGTTTTTGTATTTTGTTATTAGTGTTTATATGTTTTTGTTTAAAGAAAAAAAATTTAAAAAAATTGTATGCTCTTTATGGAATCTCCCTATATTCAAATGTTCATTCTTTTAGGAAAAGCTAAGGATAAATTTAGTGTTTAAATGTTAAATTAAATAATAATTGTTTTTCCAGCATTAAAAAGAGGGAGATTATTGAGATTGTTGCAACTTAATTTTTCGATTGTTGAGATTATTGCAACATGTGTGTTTTTTATGATTTCAAATATTATTGATTTAATTATAATTTCTCCTAACATATTTTGGATGTATTGCTTTTACCGTTTGTGTGTACTAACATTTCAGGAAAATTGTACTCCAGATTTTTTTTTAATTAAAACCCACTGAGGGACCTATGCGTTCATATAAAAAACAGGTTATAGAATCCTTAAGAAGAAAATCAGCTCACTACTGCTCATACGAGCTACAAAATAAAGTAAAAGAAAAGCTAAGAGTCAGTTTTCTTCACTGCAAAAAAAACAAGGCGCCCTAGTAACATTCTACTGATGCGATAGCCAAGCATCCAAAAAAGAGAGAAAAATGAATAGAATTAAGCCTAATCTTTCAGTTAAAAAAGTGGAAAGCCTTCCTATATGCCATCACCTGCAAAAAGGAAATACTGCAAAAGAACCAACTACACCAAAATAAAAAATTAGTAACAAAATGATTATAAAAAGAGTTGGTATAAGAGAAACAGACAAAAGAAGCCAATTTTTTCCAAGTAAAGCTAGTCATATGGTTCAGACTAAAAGAGCTCAGAGTACTCTCATTAGTGTTAGCTTCATTAGAATAGTCCACAAGCCACTCAATTCTACTAGTGGTGCCAGCCCAATTCTCCACAAATTACTTCCACCAGCTTATCCTCTTAAGACCAAAGGCATGGGACAGGTTAACATTAAACCAAAAAGAGGTAAGATAGGCAAACCACCACAGCCAGCTTAACACATAAATCCAAATCAAAACACTAGTCTTCTGAACAAAATAGAGCCCCCTAGCGAACCAGCAGAGAAGCAAGAGGCTCGGGAAGAACCAGGGACTAGAAAGCATAACAAGGGCAAAATACAACCAGCACCATAAGAGAAAAAACCCCTCAAAATAAACTAGCAACCCAGTTAGAGCCCCACCATTACCCCTAGCACCGATAAGAGAGTGACAGAGGGACTGAACTTCAGCAAAGAATCCATAAAAATCATTGCTCCAGTCCAAATCCACATTAACATTAGCTAAACAAAAAAAAAATCTCAAAATACCAACCATCCAAAGCCCATCCATTGGAAAAATAGGATCTTGTACAAACAAAACAGTTGAAGCAACAACAAAAAATGTCCAGACCAAACAAAAATAAGAGAGACACCACCAGTAGAGTAAAAGAATCAAACCAGCAAAACTTCCCAACCTCTAAAAAGAGAATCTACCTCCAACCAAAATAGAAACCAGATAATTTCAGGCAACTGAAAGAAAAGCACACAAGATTAACACTAAAAACCAAAAAGATCCCCCTGAACATCTAAAAAACCCACTGATGCCAGAACATCCAAACAGCCCAGTAGACACTAAAGACTAGAGAAAAGATCAAACAAGACAGCCAAAACCCAGAATTCAATATGAACATAAGGGTTACCACATTCATCCAGATAAAGCAAGCCTTTATGATGCCTTGAGATAGTAGAAGGAAGGATATCAGTAAAACAATCCAAACTATACCCCAATTAGCAAGCCAAGTAGCATAAGAGTTTCCCACCCTACTAACATGGAAAAAATATGAATTGGTAAACAACAAAAGCCTTTTAATATCCCTAACAAGATAGAAATAATTAGGGGACCTCAACATCTTACAAAGGAGTAATATTTAGCCCAGAGTTAACTTCAATATATAAATTTGTTAAATTAAGAGGAAGACATAACTGAATACCATAAAGAATAGCCCTCAAAATAGAATTATCAGTATTACCTTTTTGAATAGGACCCGCAAAGGCAACAATAAGATGGCCATTAGTATTCCTAATAAGGCCACCACAATCATCCATAGAATCGGAGCTAACAACATCAACATTCAATTTAAAGAAATTATGAGGAGGCTTAATCCAACAAACCACATTAGGAGAAGGGGGAACACATTCCTAGTTGATCCCTAAAATAGTGTTGACATTATAACAATTTTTAAAACTCTTAATGGAAATCAAATTAACAACCATCATTGCTAAAATATTATCCTTCACCCTTTGAATAACATTAAGGTGGTTCATTTTAACTCCATTAAAAATGGAGTTATTCCTCTCCAACCACAGAAACCAAAGAATGAGGGAAGGAATAGTATTGTGAATGTGACCTTTAGTACCAATAAACCAACACCTAAGTAAAGAAAAAAGAGAAAGATGTGCATTGAAGCAATTAAGCTGCAACATATCATCAAAATAAACCTAGGTTCTAATGGCCACAGGGCCTTAAACAGAAATGTGATGCATATTCTCCATGTGGAAACAACATTGGCACTTAGAAGCTAAATTGAGCCCTTTTTTAATGAGATTATCCTCCATAGGAATAATTCTATGTAAAACTCCCCAAAAAAAATAGAAACTATGATAGGGATGCTCTTATGCCAGATCATAGAAAAACTATTATCATTGTTGCCTTTCTCTCTAAAGGAATGCCACGCATTCTTAAGATGAAAAATACCATCTTTAAAAAATCACATAAAATATTATCTTAGGAAGATTTATTAATATGATGGAGATCGTAAAATACGATTAGTTCACATAATATAGCCATTTGTGTTACAGTATATACAATACAATTTAAAATTGTATAGAACAATCTACAGAAAAAACAATTTTTTTCCTTTTAAAAAAAAACTCTCCCCTTGTGTGCGTGTATTGTTACTCAGTTTGCTTGAACATTTTTTGGCCAAAATCAAGAATCAAAGAAAATAAAAAACAAAAAAATAAAAAGTTATAGTCTTCTTCACATTATATTCTACATAGTCTCAAGCCTTATGTTGTCTTGAGCAATATGTGATCTCCCTTAAATGTTAGTACTCACATACAAAAGCAGCATTCAAAATACTTATTGAAGATTAAGACAGTTTAATCAACATTATTTGTCATCATCAAAATCTCAGACTAGGATTCATGGACTGCAACACACTCAAATCTGATCCAAGTCCATTTTAGGAGGGCAAATTCTCACACCAAATTAGGTGACATATGATACTTAAGCTACAATAGCACCGATAAGAATTCAAAATAGCAGCACCCATGAAGCCACATAAAAGGATAATAAATTAAATAAAAAACTAATGTTGGGAGAAAGAAATCCAAATCATGTTAATGCACTCTATATAAAGTCAAAATAACTATTGACTTAGCCAATGAAGATAATAACTATCTTGAAGCAAGCCAAAAAGTACAAATTTAGAACCACCTCTCTTTAAGATAGAAGATGGATAAGATGAGCAGCAATTGAGACTATAATTCATAGATTCCTAATTACTGCTAGAAAATACTCCGTAATCCCTAATAAAAAAAAATAAAAAAAAAACATTGCTAAACACTTGACTAGCATTCACCACCTAGAGACAAGAAGAAACCGCAAGATCAAATCCACCAAGAAAAGCACTCTAAAGCCACAACCCCCTAAATAAGATATTATGATCTAACATAAGGAAAACCAAGCTTGTCTAATCTAATAAGGCCTTATAAAAAGATAGGCAAATAGTTATAATATAAAGCAATAAGAAACTCAAGATTAAAACCATGATTAGCTAACCAATATGTATAAGCATTACCTTAACTATGAAGATGGGACTACTTGACATTAGAAAGAGCTAGAAGTTACTTAATTTCCCTAAGCAAATAGAATAACTTAGGACTATAAATCTTATCATCATTATCTTTTAGGGAAAAGAGAATGTGCGTAGCTCTAACCTCAATCCAAATGTTAATAATACAGAGAGAAAGTCACAATTTTGAACCATATAAAATTGTAGATAGTTCATCAAAAATAACTTTGCATCTATGTAAAGGGCTAGTATAAGCCATAATAAAATTTTCATGAGAATCTCTAATGATAACACCAAAACCACAAGAGTTTTCTTTAATAGAACCACCACTATTAAGTTTAAACATGTAATGAGGAGGTTTATACTAGTAAATTAGCTTAAGGACATTAGTGTTATACTTATCGTGAAGGACAATACCAAACTCTTTGGCAATAAAAGAGAACCCTTTAAAATTCTTGGAGGTCAAAAGATTGACATTAAATATTTTAATAACTTTGTCTTTAATATTCCTAATAATCTGACTAGGGTTCATGTAAATATCATTAAAAGTGAATTATTCCTAGCAAGCCAAAGGTACTATAAGGTACCACAAAATAAGAGAAGGAATGAGGTTAGTAATATGACCTCTTGAATTAGTGAACCAAGCATTGAGGATAACATTGATAGAAGCATTCTCAAAATAAATCTGAATCTTAGCAGTAATTGGACCAGAAATAAACACATAATGCATGTTTTCTTCATGATACCATTATTGGCACTTGGAAGGAAAAACAAAACCTCTATTTTAATAAATTCTCATCAGTAGGCACATATTTATGTATAGTTCTCCATATAAAAGTAGTAGTAAAAGTATGAATGCTTTTATGCCATATCATGTTAAAAACTTTAGTAATACTATTCCTAGTTCTAATAGTAGTCCAAGCATCCTTATATCTAAAAGTGTCATTGCTAGCCATATTACATAATAAGAAATGATCATAAAAAGTGTTTAAAGGAATTTATAAAAAATTACTAATAATTGATTCAAGAACAACCTCAGCTTATTTATTATAGTCCCAATAATTGTTAAGCAATAAATGAATTAACCTTGGTAGCAACAATAGTAATAGTATTGAGGATATGATCAATAGATGTTTGACCCAACTAATTATCTTTCCAAAAAAAAAAAAAAAAACTAGCACTACCAATACACCAAATAATATGAGGCTCAGCTTCCCATTTGATATTGCACGGTCTTTTCCAAACTCTAGAATCCCCCTTATTATTGGAACAAATAATCAAATGTTTACCAACATAATACTTAGAAGTCATGAACTTGGACCAAAGACTAGTTTTAGCCCAAAAATTGAACCAAAATTTAAAGGAGAATGCATGAGCTAATTCCACCATATTATTATACCCCAAAGCACCTTACTCCAAAACACCACAGCAATTTCTCCAAGAAGTCCAAATAATATTGGAATTGCCACTATTACCTTTACAAAAAAATTATTTAATAAGTTTTCAAGTTTATTACACACAACAAGAGTAGGCTGAATAGTTTTATAGATATAAATAGGCAAGGAGCATAAAAAATTTTGATCAATACAATATCCCACAAAAAATTAAAAATTAAATTCCCAATAGTTGAGCTTATTTTTCTTAGTAGTGATAAGATCATAAAAAAGAAAGGATTTCTTACGATCTTTAAAGAGAGGGACACCCCGGTATTTTAGAGATAAACAACCTTGCATAAAACCAGCAATAGCCTTAATAACATTAATGCAATCATTAGGAAAATTCTTAGGGGTGATAAAATAACACTTATTTTTATCAAGATTTAGACTACAAAGCATCTAAAAGTTATTCAAAATTACGGTCATAATTTTAACCATATTCACAAGACCAGTGAAAAAAATAATAAGATAATCAGCAAAGCATAAGTGAGAGATAGGAAAACTACCTAAAGTTCTAAACTTAAGGTTAGGATGACTTTCATAAAGGTGAATAAGACATCTAGAAAGTTACTCATCAACAATAATGACAAGGATAGTGGAGATAGGAACCCCTTCTTTGATACCATGAGACGACTTAAAAACCCTTGCTTTTACAATTAACAATAATAGAGAACAAAGTGCCTTCAATGTAGTTTTTGATCAACCAAATAAAGTATGAGTTAAAACCAAATAACTGTAAGATAGAATATACCTATAGAAGAATAATATAGGAAACTTCTTTTATCATATTTAGGGTCAAATTTTCCTAGAGGAGATTTTTGCTTTGTCAAAATGAAACATTTACATCCCAAGATGTGAAGGTGAGAAAGATTGGATGTTCTACCCTTAAATAGCTCATAGAGAGTCTTATTAAGTTTGGATCTAAGATTTACCCAATTCATAACATAATAAGTAGTGTTAACTACTTCTGCTGAAAAATATCTAGGGAGTAAATGTTCTACTAACATAGCCCAAGAAGTTTCTATTAAGATTTTATCATTTTTTTCAGTTACTCCATAATACTAAGGGGTTCTAGGGGTAGAAAAATTATGCTCTATACCTTTCTCTGTACATAATGATTTAAAAATATCATTTTCAAATTTTCTACCATAATCATTATTCAAAATCAATATTCTATTTCCTAAATTTCTCTGATCCCAAGTTGAGAAAATTCTAAATTACTTAATTGATTTACTTTTCTATGATAGGAATCTAACCCATGTGAATCTAAAAAAATTAGATACAATCACAGGCTGGTGTTACTAACTAGTATAAACAAATCCATGTGAAGAATTTTTAGTGGTCTAGAAATAATGATATCCTTAATGGGATAAAATTATGTTTTGATTTGTTTTCCTTTTTTTCATGCATCACAAAGGTGGTCTTTAGAAAAATCTAGTTTAGTATGCCTTTAATTAGGTCTTTCTAGAATATCTTCCTAAAAGTTTTCATACTTGCTTGACATAATAACCTTTTCCATGGCTAGGATTGATCGACAATATATTTTAAACATAAAGAATACAAGAAGTCAACATAATTCTAATCAAGCATGTAAACATTATTGATTCTTTTGTATTTTAAGATGATCTTTACATTTAAACTAATCAAACATCTAGTAGATAAAAAATTGATATCAAATCTTTTATCACATAATTGGCTAATACTAAGAAGATTTTGTTTCAAACCATCTACTAGAAAAACATTTTCAATGATACAATTTTTAGGATTGCTAATCATACTTGATCCCACCATTTTCTTGGTGGTGTTATCTCTAGTGTAACTTTACCTTCTGCCCTAGCCTCTACCAAGATGAATGTTTCATATCTCTAGTCATATGTCATAAGCATCCACTATCTAGGTACCACATACTCTTACTAGGCATTTTGTGAGAGAACCTTCATAAAGTTAAACAAGGGTTAGTTTTGAGAACCAATGTGATTTTGGATTCCACCTTACATTTGATGAATAAATTATCGTACAATATATTTTTTGTAGTGTACTGTGCACGTGTAGGCTATGTGACCTAGTATTTCATAAGAATAACACCTAACTCCTGGGAATGAAATAAAAAAAAAAATTCTTTTGAATGAATTTGCTAGTCTATGTGGGGTATTGTTCCTCTTCCTTGGGGATGGAGATAACGCATGTTATGATATGGGATTATACCAATGTTTTATTGTAGGCTGTGCTTTATTATTTTAGAGTGCATTAATTTTTTCTTTTAAAAACTCATTTGTACTTTGAAAGCTTTGAACTTCATGTTTTAATACATGCTCACTATAGTCTAGTTCAAATGTAAGTATTTCTAATTATTTGTATGATTCTTCTAATTCAACATGCTCAATTTTTAAGGATTCATGTTATTGGCTTAAGTCAAGATGCTTCTTATTTAATGCATCAAGTTCTTCAAATAAAGAGAGACATTCTTTATCTAAAGCAATGTATTCAACCCTAAGACTATCATGCTCTCTTTTTTACTTTTGAAAACATTAAATTCAAACTAATAAGAATTTTCTTTAACTTTCTATATGCAACATGTATCTTTTCTGAAACTTTAAATAATATATTTTATGAAAGTTTGCATACCTCATCTTAATCAAAGTGAGAGAATTTGCTTCCTTGACTCATTTTGCTTCCTCCTAAAGTAGGAAGAGAACCTCGACCAATTACTGAAGCTTACCTCCCTTGAACCCCCAAGGATAAAGGATGAAGACTGGAGAAGACGCCTTGGAACCTTGCTTGAAGAAATCTTTGTGAATCCCTCTCATAAACTCCCCCTCACAAGTTCCTCCCTCTCTCTCCCTCTCCTCTTAGCTCTCTCAGGTCAAGATAGCAGCTGAAGGTCATGTTGCATGAGAAAATTTAGGTTCTTAAAATAGAATTTCAAGAACCGACATTATTGTCCAGGACGATAAGAATATCATCCTGGCCAATCAGTACAAAGTAAGCTCAATCAACCGGGATGATTTGGGACGATCAGAAGAAAATTGGTAACATCATCCAGGCCAATACAATATCGTCCTGGCCGATTAGTTCAAATCCAAGTACAATCGCCCTGAACATCGCCCTGAATAGACTCTGGCCGATGTCAATCATCTAGGCTATCATCTCGGCCAATTCTACGATCGGCCTGGCCGATGTGATCGTATCAATCAGCCTTAATTGCTTTCCATAATTGCCAGATTAATTTAGACATAATTATGCTGCATCGTTCAGGCTGATATTGAGTTCATCCTAGACGATGTTTTAAAATAAAGAATACAAAAATTTATCATGGTAGCTGATTCTTTTTTATTTGAGCCTATCGTCCTGGCTGATACAAGGATTGTCCAGGACGGTGTACTTAATGATGGCTGCTTAACTAGGATGCCATAATTATGGTTTCTATTTTTAGTCGGATCGTCCTGGCCGATATGGATATCGTCTAGGCCAATGTACTCAAAATAAAATAAACATAAAAAATACCTCAAGTGTGTGTGTGCAAGGTTACTTAGCATTAGGAACCACTTTTATAATTGATTCAAGAAAGGAAAACATTACAAACTAACTTAAACTAAATCTACCCAGTCTTGAGCTGGTCTTGAGTTGCGCTCGATCTTGTGGACCTGAAAAGTTAGTAGGCAAGGTAGTCGTAAAAAAACATGAATATTTGTTATCATCAAAAGTATAATCCATAATCTCATATTTGCAATAATCTTCCCCTTTTTGATGATGACAAACACAAACAGAGAATTGCAAGCAGTTATGGCAGTTCAGTAAAAACAGTGTAACAAAAAGTAGTTCTCTAATATTTCAGAATCACAAATACAAAGTATGGACTACTCCCCCTTTTGACATCACAAAAAAGGAGGAAATCAACAACAAACTAAAGCAACTAAAACTAAAATGAGAAATAAAATATAGAAAAACTAGCAAAGAAACAAAGTTTTTTTTTAATTCAAGGCATGAACATGATGTAGTTTTCCATGTGATTGATTTTAAGAATTTGTAAGTTAATGAGTTAACAACATCAAAATCAAAAAAATGGTAAAATATCTGATCATGTTAACCCTAAGCTCAGACTTCTTTTATGGTAAAATCATCTTTTGAAAACAAAAGGCCTAACTCAAAAAAAAAATCAATTGGATACGAAAAAGAGATCCGATCAAGACTTGGTTTCAGAAAAATATCTTATAGAATAGTATATCAAAGTAGTTTGTTACAATCGCGAAATTTGAAATCAAGTTCTTGAAAATCTCAAGTGATACATAAAATCTTCTAAGTTTTAAGAGTTGGAAGAAAGGAAGATAGGTTGCTTTTAGATGGGCACATTTTATGCATCTTGTCTTTGAAAAGCGCACTTTACGCATCTTTTGATTTTTGGTACACTTTGTATTTTTTTTTAATTTGGCATCACTATGCATCTTTTACTTTTGGCATTATTGGACACTTTTTTTATTATTTTTGCAAGCTATATTCTTTCCAAAAACTCTCAAGTAGTCTTAGTTGTAAGTATATCTTACAGATATTAGAGAAGAAAAACTCACTCTCTAATATAGGGAAAAACAAACCACAAAATAGAATAAAAAATCATATGTGAGATGCATTGACAAGATAACAAGAAATCTTGAAGTAACATAAAGACTTTGACAATTATAATATAAGCTAGATTACTGTAGCAAGGTAGAAAAGATCTCAATTGTAAAATCCAGTTGTTAATTTGAGATAGACTTTTGTTTAGAAAAGAAAATTTTATCTCCAAAATAGGTTAGAGAAAGAGACATAATCAATGGTGTTTTTACCTTTTAGCAGATTAAGAGATGTAACACATTGACTACAAATTTTCAAAAAGACAAAAATAAGACATACAATATTAATTCAGTGATGATTTAGAAAAAATAATAAATTAAGGCATAAAAAAAATAAAATACCAAAAGTAAAGAAAAATAAACAAAAACTAACAAAAGATAAAGCAAAGTAATCAGCAGATAAAAAATAGAGATCAAGTTCATGCATTAATGTCAATCACACCCAATCTGGTCCTTAAAGTGCTGAAAGTGTCGAAGGCCAATGGTTTAGTAAATATGTTAGCCAGCTGATTCTCAGTCGCCACATGATGTAACTCAATGTCTCCCTTAGTCACATGGTCTCTAATAAAGTGATGTCTTATGTCAATGTGCTTAGTCCTTGAATGTTGGATAGGTTCTTAGAAATGCAGATGGCACTAGTGTTGTCACAAAGAACAGAGATGGTGCCTACAAGTAATCCTAAATCTAGTACTTGCTGTTTTAATCAAAGGACTTGGGCCACAGAACTTCCTAAAGCAATGTACTTAGCTTCAGTAGTGGAAAGAGCAACATAGTTTTAATTTCTACTAGATCAGGAGACTAAAGACTATCATATGAATTGACAAGTTTCAAAAGTGCTTTTTCTATCCGCCTTACATCCTACAAAATCAGAATCAAAATATCTAATAATCTCAAAAACGTGTTATGCCTGGGGTACCAGATTCCTAAGTTTTGGGTCCCTAAAAGGTATCTAAGAATTTTCTTAACTACAATTAGGTGGGATTCCTTAGGATCAGCTTGAAATCTAGCACACAAATAAATACTGAACATTATATCGAGTTGGCTCGCAGTCAGGTAATGTAGAGATCCAATTATCCCTCTGTACTTTTTTTGGTCATTTGATTTTCCATTTGGGTCTTTGTCCAACTGATTTCCTGAGGACATGGGAGCATTAATTGGCTTGGCTTTATTCATTTCATACTTCTTCAAGATGTCCTTTATATATTTTGATTGATTCAGAAAGGTTCCATCATTCATTTGTTTTATACGAAATCCCAAAAAATAGGATAACTCTCCCATCAAACTCATCTCAAACTCCTTACACATTATTTTTGAAAAATCATCACATAGCCTTTTATTAGAAGATCCAAAAAGTATATCATCGACATAGATCTAAACAATGAATAAATCATCTCCTACTTTCCTCAGGAATAGGGTGGTGTCTACGCTCCCCCTAACAAACTTTCTTTTTATTAAGAATGTGCTAAGCCTCTCATACTAAGCTCTAGGTGTATGCTTTAATCCATATAAGGCTTTTTTTAATTTGAAAATATGATTTGAAAATTGAGAACTCTCAAAACCTGGGGGTTGTTCTACAAATACATCCTCTTTTATTTCCTCATTTAAAAAGTCACTCTTAACGTCCATTTGGAAAAACTTAAATCCCTTATAACAGGCAAAGACTAATAGCACTCTAATGGCTTCCAATCTAGCTATAGGTGCAAAAGTCTCCTTAAAATCTATCCCTTCTATTTGGTTATACCCCTTAGCCACTAATCTTGCCTTATTCCTAACCACCACTCTAGAATCATTCACCTTATTCTTAAAGACCCACTTGGTTCTAACTACACTTTGTTCCTTAGAAATTTCTACAAGCTCCCAAACATCATTCCTAACAAATTGGTTCAACTCCTCCTGCATGGCTAAGATCCAAAACTCATAAGAAAGGGCTTGGTTTATGTTGGTGGGTTCAGTCATTGAGATAAAGGCAGAGTGGTTCACTTCCTTCCTAAGTCCATATCTCCTAACTCCATCAGAAGGGTCTCCTAAGATCAGATCTTTAGGGTGACTCGAAGAGTATCTCCAATCTCTAGGTAAAGTGTGTGAAGGTTCAACCCTTTCCTAAAGATCTACATTTTTTACTCCTTGGGTAACCTCTCCTACTCCTTCAGTGTTATAGTGCTCTACCCTCTTCTCTAAATTTTCCACTCTAGTGGTAATCTCTCCAACATCATCATTATCCTCAACTCTAGGTTTTCTAGGATCAGACTCATTAAATACTACATGAGTAGTTTCTTATACCACCAAAGTTCTCTTATTAAACACCCTAAAAGACTTCCCAACACTAGAATATCCTAAGAACACTCCATCAGATTTTGGGTCAAATTTTTCTAAGTGAGACTTCCCATTATTGTGAATGAAAACCTTACAATCAAGGACATGAAGGAGGAAAGATTGGGTGTCCTTAAGGATCTCATAGGGTGTCTTATCTAATTTGGCTCTAACATTCACCCTATTCAACATATAACAAGCTGTGTTCACCGCTTCATCCCAAGAGTATTTTGGAAGTGAATACTCAGCAAGCATGGCTCTAGCGGCTTCTAGTAAGGTCTGGTTCTTTCTTTCAGCTATCCCATTCTACTGAGGGGTCCTAGGAGCTGAGAAGTTGTGGCTAATCCCCTTGTCATCACAAAAATCTCCAAATCTTTCATTTTCAAATTCTCCCCCATGGTCACTATGGATGGTCAAGATCTCACAACCTAGCTTTTTCTGAATCCAAGTGAAGAAGGCTCTAAACTCATCAAAAGACTCATTTTTGTGTGATAGAAATCTAGTCCAAGTGAACCTCGAGTAGTCATCGACAATTACAAAATCATAGACTTTCTCTCACAAGCTGGTAGTGCTAATGGGTCCAAACAAATCCATGTGAAGGACTTCTAAAGAACTAAAGGTGCTAATGTCCTTAATGGAGTGAAAAGTAGAGTGGACTTGCTTTCTTAATTGGTAGGCATCACAAAGGTGGTCTTTTGAAAACTTAAGCTTGGGGACACCTCTAGCTTGTTCTTTTTGGGTCACTTTCCTAAGGGTTTTCATACTAACATGACATAATATCCTATGCCATAATCATGAATCATCTACAGTAACTTTTAAGAAAATTGAAGCATCACTTTCAATGTTATTTAAATCAAGCATGTAAACGTTGTTGATCCGCTTTCCCTATAAAATAATGTTATTATTTAAGTTGATAGTACATGAATTTACCAAAAAATTTATGATGAAGCCCTTATCGCAAAGCTGATTGATGCTGAGCAAGTTATGTTTCAGTCCATCTACAAGCAAAATATTTTCAATCAGAGATTCTTGGAATTACCAATTATACCTTCTCCTACCACCTTCCTGGTGGTGTTGTCTCCAAGAGTCACCTTGCCTCCTATCTTGGTCTCCAGCAAAATGAATTGATTAGCATCGCCAGTCATATGTTGAGAGCATCCGCTGTCCAGGTATCACATGCTCTCACGAGGCCTTTTGTGAGAGTTTGCCTATAAAATTATCAAATGTCAGATTTAGGAACCCAAGCATGTTTGGGTTCCTTCTTATAAAAAGTAGAATGCAATGCATGATGTGAATCATGTAATTTGGGTCTCTAGACCCAATGTGGACTATGGTAAATGGTACAAGTGTGTGCTATGTGTCCTAGCATGCCACATGAAAAACATCTAACACTAGGAAAAAGATGCACTAATATATGGTGATGCTTTTTATGTGATGGATGAAATGAAGGTCTTTTATTTTCAAAAGCTTTTAGACTTTCTAATTTTTTATATTCTTTTTCTAAATCGGCATGGGATGATTTTAAAGAATTATGAGCATCAAATAAATCATCATGCTTTTTGTTTAATGCATCAAGCTCATCAAGAAAAGTCATGTGATTAAAATCAGTTGTAGAATGGTCTTTAAGACAAAATTGATGATCTTTTTGTAAATTTAAAAAATTCTAATTTCAAACTAGTGTGAGTTTTCTTGAGTTTTTTATATGATGAATGCATGTGCTCACAAATTTTAAATAATTGATCGTAAGTTGGTTCACAAACCTCTTCTTGGTCACTTTGACCAAGATTATTGTCTACCAGTAAGCACAAGTTTATTATCTCATCTTATGGTTCAGTCATAGAGGAGTCTGATGCAGAATCCGCCCAGAACGCCTTTTGGAATCTCTTCTTGTCCCTTTTTGACTTGGTTTTCTCCTCACCCTTTTCCTTGCTTGGGTGAGACTTGAGTGTAGGGTAATCAATTTTAGCATGTCCTGGCTTGCAGTTTTCAAAACAAATTATATCATTAGAGTTTTTGAAAATTTTTTTACCATTACCTTTTTCCCATTTATGATGATTCTTGTTCTTCTTCCTTAGAAAGCTCTTAAATTGCCTCTTGATTAAGGTAATATCTTCATTTTCATATCCGGATGAGTTAGTGTCCGAGTCGTTTGCCTTAAGTGCCACCGTTTTCTACTTCTTCCTCTCACCTGCTTCAAGATTTCTTTGTTTCACCCCTTGCTCGTAAGCAATGAGTGAACCAAGTAAGTTATCGATCGAATAGGTATTTAAATCTTTAGATTCAGAAATTGCAGTGATTTTAGCATCAAAAGAGGAAGGCAAACATCTTAAAATTTTGTTTACTTTTTCATAGTTTGAAAGTTCTCTTCCTAAGGCATGCAACAAAGTTACATTCTGAGTAAACTCATATACATATCAAAAATTGTTTCATTAGGTTTCATACAAAAAAGTTCATAATCATGCAAGAGAATGTTCAAACGGGATTGCTTAACTTCATTAGTACCTTCATAGGTGATACAAAATTTATCTCAAATTTCTTTACCAGTAGTGCAAGTGGAAACACGCATGTAATCTTTGGATTTTAAAGCACATAAAAAATAATTCAAACATTTTGCATTTAATTATGCTAAATCCCTATCATCTAAAGTCCATTCAGTAAAAGAAAGTGGAACAGTAATGTCATTCAATTTTCTAGTTAGAGGTTTATAACCATCCTTAACAAGCATCCACATGCGATAATCAATAGATTGTAAAATTGTAGACATGCGAGTTTTCCAAAAATCAAAAGGGATATTTTCAAAGAAAGGTGGTCGGGTAATAGAATACCCGTCCATAATATTATGATTTCCATTGTTAGCCATGGATCAAAATTCAAAAAGTTTTCAAATTTAGTTTTTATGAATCCTACTCTAATACCACTTGAAAGTTTGTTAGGGATGTTAAGCCCTTAAGAATTGGCCCAAGGCAAACCAAGAGAGGGGTGAATTGGTATTTTAAAAATCTTTCTTATAATCAAAGAACAAAACTTAAAACCAAAATCACCACAGAAATTAAAGTGCGGAAAAATAAATGCGGAAATCAAAATGAAGAAAGATCACATCAGATTTATAGTGGTTCGGTCAACTTGACCTACGTCTACTCCCCAGAGGCGCCCTCCGAGTATTACACAACAAAAGTGACTCTCCTTTTTCTCTCATAGCAAGGCGGAGAAGCCCTCACAAAAACTCCTTTCCGCCAACCCCGGTGAGGTAGAGAACCCAACTCCTTTTGCTTCTTATTGAAGCAGGCATAGAACCCAACTCCTTTTGCTTCCTCTTGAAGTAGGCAGAGAACCCAACTCCTTTTGCGTCCTTCTGAAGAAGATAGAGAACCTTGACCAATTGCTGAAGCTTACCTCCCTTGAACCCCCAAGGAAGAAGGACGAAGACTGGAGAAGACGCCTTGGAGAGTTTCTTGGAGCAACTTTTGTGAATCCCTCTCACAAACTCCCCGTCATAAGTTCCTCCCTCTCTCTCCCTCTCTCTCCCTCTCTTCTTGGCTCTCTCAGGTCAAGATAACAGCTAAAGGTCATGTTGCATGAGAAAATTTGGGTCCATTAAATAGAATTTTAAGAACCGACATTATCGTCCAGGATGATAGGAATATCATCCTGGCTGATCAGTTCAAAGTAAGCTCAATCAGCCATGATTATTTGGGACGATCAGAAGAAAACTGGTTACATCATCCAGGCTGATACAATATCATCTTGGTAGATTAGTTCAAATCCAAGTACAATCATCCTGAGCATCACCCTGAATAGAGTCTAGGCGATGTCAATCGTCCAGGCCATCATCCCAGCCGATTCTGTGTTCGGCCCAATCGATGTAATCGTATCAATCAGCCTTAATTGCTTTTCATAATTGCAAGATTAATTTAGGCATAATTGTGTTGCATGTCCAGGCCGATGTTGAGTTTGTCCTGGCTGATGTTTTAAAATAAGGAATACCTAAATTGATCATGGAGGCTGATTCTTTCTAATTTGAGCCTATCGTCCTGGCTGAAAAAGGATTGTCCAGGACGTGCTTAATGATGGCTACTTAACCAGGATGCCCTAATTATGGTTTCTATTTTTATTCAAATCGTCCTGGCCGATATGGATATCGTCCAAGCTGATCTACTCAAAACAGAAAAAAATAAAAAATCCCTCAAGTGTGTATGTGCAAGGTTACTTAGCATCAAGAACCACTTTTACAATTGACTCAAGAAAGGAAAACATTACAGACTGACTCAAACTAAATCTACCCAATCTTGAGCTAGTCTAAAGTTGCGCTCGATCTTGTGGACCTAAAATTATAGAAAGTAAAGTATAATGAGTGCACTAAACTTTTATAGTGGTTTGGTGAAACAATGACCTACGTCCACTCCCTCAAGTCTTCCTCTCCAGGTATTGCACTAACTTTTAGTTTGTCTCCATTTTCGCTCATGGGAAGGAAGGGAAGTCCTTGCAAGATCACTTCGTCCAACTTGGTGTGGAGTAGTACCAAAATCCTTTTCACAATCGTAGCGAGGTAGAGAACTTTGGAAGCTTTTCTCACCCTCTTGGTGAAGGCATCAAGCCTGGAAGCTTTTTCTCCCTCTTGGTGAAGGCATGAGTATGTCAACCTTTGACCTTAAAGCTTTTCTTCCCAAAGCAACCCTACAAATCTATAAAACCCTATAGAGAAATCAAGGTGCAAGCATGATCGGAGCAATCGTGTGAAGACCCTCACACTACTTCTTATTCTCAGAAAACTTACCTTTTTTTACTCCACTCTCCAAGATCTCTCACACCTCCCTCACTTAATTCCTTAAACAGCCAAAAGTCTCTCTTAGAAATAATTAATAAAAACTTTAAATATAAGCTCTCCAAAAACCATAAAATTTTAATTTAGCCAAAATTATTCATACAATAGGATCTATGTTTATAAAGTATGACCAGCGTACAAATAAGATAACATCTTGTAAAATGGAATAGTCTTAAAATGAACTGTTAAAAATCTATAAATTGATCGCACCATATAATTTGAAGATCATATAATATGATTATTTAAATTTCCTTATGTTCGTATAAGACGATTGTTGAGATGACCAAAAATTATTTCAATCTATCATTTACTTCAAAAATCAAGGTTTCACCTAGGACAATCGCCAGGACAAACACTTTTCTTCTCTACTTATCATACAATACGATCAACAAAATTAATTAAACTTTCATTTGATTATCTAATCACTAGAGCTTCTATTCTATCTATTAATGGTAAAAGTTCTTGTGTGGAACATTCGAGGTGTGGGTGGTTCTTTTATAATTATATAATTAAGAACTTATGTAGGATTTATGATATTCAACTTCTTGTTTTTATTGACCCTTTAATTTCTATTGCTAAGTTATGTTTTGTTCAGAATATGATGGGTTTTGATTTGGATTTTGGCAACTACACTAATAATATTTTGATTTCCATGAAGCATTTTATTTGTTTATATATTATCATCAATTTATCTCAAATGGTCCATATTAAAATTAATTTTAATCAATTCTCTTATTATGCATCTTTTGTTTATGCTTGTAGTTCTAGATTAGGCAAGAAAACTCTTTGGAACCAACTCATTGATTTCTCTTCTTTTATTAAGACTTCTTCATTATCAAGCTATGGAGACTTTAATGACATGATCTTGAATTATAATCTTCATGAAATTGGTTTTTCTAGTAATATTTTTACTTGGAATAAGGGTACTATATATCAAAAATTAGATCTCATTCTTTTTAATGATTATTATCAAGTGATGAAAGGGAGGGGTGTTAGTGATGATGATGGTTTTTATAGTTGGCTTAAGAGTTCAAAGCTTAACTATAATGTGGAAATTTTTTGGTGGCGACTTAGTAAATTTTCTATTCCCACAAACTATTTTCTTAAATTTCTAAGACTTGCAGCTGAGGATCTTTGTGCTAGAGGATGCCAGGAGGTGGAAAACTATGATCACATTATTGTCCGTTGTAAGTAACTTCAAGAAGTTGTTAGTAAAATTCGAGATTGGTGTTTTTCTGTTCCTATATTCCAATCCTTGGAGTGCTATTTAGAAGAGCTGAGAAGAAGTTCTGGCCATAATTCTGGTATGGCTAAAATCTATTGTGTTGCTGTGTTTTTGAACTGGAAAAATTGGAACTCAGATAAGCATGGTAATGTTACTATGTCGTGCTCTTCAGTGGCTGCAAATGTGCTTTCTCTAGCTGTTTTGAAGTCTTCTCCATATCTAGTTAACTGGAGTGCTAATCTCCCAAGGGAGTTCTATAGTACTTGGCGCCCTCCACCACTAGATTGGATCGAGATCAATGTGGATGCATCTTTATTGAGCTCAATATGAGGTGGTATTGGTGATATTTTCAGAGATCACAAAGGTAGACTTCTTCTTGCCTTTGGAAAGAATAAGATTCATTGGGACAATGCCCAGCTTGAGATGGAGGTGATTATGGATATTAGAGATTTTATACAAAGTTGGATGCTTGAAAGTAAAGGTATGATCATTGAAAGTGATAATACTAATGTGATTATATTCTTACAAGATTCTATGAAGAAAGTTGATTGGCACTTGGATAATTAGCTGGCCAAAGCTTTACTTAATGACTTTAATAAGGTCATTTTTCATCATGTTAATAGGGATTGTAATAAAGTAGCTGATTTTTGTGCTACTTTAGCTTTGGATGGTAGCTTTATCTTTGATAGTTTTTCCTTTGGTAGCATTCTGTTCCCCTTGATTGATTTAATCAAGGTTGAGATGTTACCACTTTAGTTTGTATCTAGGTTTGTTCCTTTCATTTTTCTACTAAATGCATTGCTTTTGCACGATTTCAAAAAAAAAATACTTATCAAATGACTCATATTGATCATTTTACTAGAACTTTATCTGACCATTCAACTTTGTTGTTAGTTATTTCTATGAATAGTAGAAATATTTTTTAACCTTTTATATTCCAAAATAATGTGGTTCCTTGATGAAACTTTTTTATATGTTCTGCAAAGTAACTGGCATGCACCCCTTTTTCCTTTTGATAATATTTATGGTTTGACTAGGTTGTGGTTTAAACTTAAGAGACTTAAACAAAAACTATCCCAGTTGAATAAAAGCAAATTTATGAATATCATCTCTAGTACTTAGCTTACTAAACAGGATGCGAACAATGCTGATAAGACTTACACATAGGACTTTTCCTTTGAGAATTAGTCCACTCTTAATGAAACTAAGGCTTATTTATTCCAACTTTAGGAAAAGAGACTTATTGGAGGAAGAAAGCTTTTTCTAAATATTTTGTGGAGGGTGATCGTAATACTTCTTTTTTATTACTAGCCATAATAAAGTTATTAGGCAAATTCATAAGATTGTTTCTCTTGATGGTACTGTTATTGATAATAATAATTTGGTTATTGCATCTAATACTAAGTACTTTGAGAATGCATTCAATAAATCTTTTTCTCCATATTTAAACATTGACTTATCCTTTATTGCTTTTTTAGAAGAAAATGCCAATTGCATTAACAAAGAAGAAAAAGAAATTACAACCTAATGAAGGGACTCTAATCCATCACATTCCACCTTTAACAATGATAAAAATAAAGGAGGAATGTCAAAGTTGCTAATTTCATCCCAAATAAAATCACTAAACAAAGTTAAGTTAGCACATAAATCAGCTAACTTATTGCAACTCCTTTTAGTAAGACTAAAGATAACTTGATTAAACATTTTAAGTAAATAAACATATCTTTCCAACAAATGGTTAGACATTATCTTGAACCCTCCAAAAGAACCTTGAAGACTTTTGATAATATTGAAATTCTTTCCTTTAATAATTATACCTTTTGCTTCTGTCATCAAATCTTGGAAAACCTTTTCCAATGAATGAATAGCTATCAATTTCAACTGGGCTACATTCCATTTTAAACCCTTAAACCAAAAAACAAGCAAAAACCTTCCTTCATGGTCTCTGAATACACTGAAAGTTCGTTAAGGATGTTAAGCCATATGAACTTAGTCCCAAGCAAACCAAGAGGGGGGGTGAATTGGTATTTTAAAAACTATTTTCACAAAGAGAGAAAATTGCATAAACCAAATCACACCACAAAAATAAATGTGGAATTTCAAAGTGCGGAAGCAAGAAAAGAAACACAGAAATTTATAGTGGTTCGGTCGACTCGACCTACGTCCACTCCTTAGAGGCACCCTCCAAGTATTGCACTACAAAAAGTGACTCTCCTTTAGCCCCCACGGCTAGGCGGAGAAGCCCTCACAAGTACCTCCTTTTTGCTACCCCGGCAAGGCAGAGAACCTACCTCCTTTTGCTTCCTCCTGAAGCTGGCAGAGAACCAAAACCAAAAGCAAAACTCCTTACCTCTACCGACCCTTCCACGGACGAGAAACTCTAGACAAAGACGACGCAGAGCGATCCTTGAAGCAACCCTTATGAATCCCCTCACAAGCTCCCCCTCACAAGATCCTCTCTCTCTCTCTCCTCTCTCTCTTTCTCTTCTCAAGGTCTTCTCAGGTCAAGGTAGCAGCCAAAGGTCTTTAAAAACGTTGGACAAGAGCTCTTAAATAGAAGAGCTTCAAAAGTGCTCATTAATTACAAGTTGCCGACAATATCATCCAGGCTGATATGGACATCGGCCCGGCCGATCAGTACAAATCAATGAGGATCGGCCAAAGCATCGCCCTGGATGCAAAACAGGACGATTGAAAATTGGCTTGATCGTCCATGGCGATCTCACGATCGTCCTGGCCGATCAGTTCAAATCAGAGGAAAATCGTCCTTACAATAGCCCTGGATACGGGCTGGCCGATATTGATCGTCCTGAAGTAACTTAAGGTTTTTGACTGGATCGTCCTGGCCGATCCTGCGATCGTCCAGGACGATATGATCGTATCAATCATCCTTAATTACTCCCTTGATTTCCTGAATAATTATGGCATAATTTGTGAATATCGTCCAGGCCGATCCTAGGATCGTCCTGGCCAATAATTTAAAAATACAGTATATCATAATTGATTATGGCGGCTACTTCTTTCTGTTTTGAGCTTATCGTCCAGGACGATCTGTTAAAGTCGGCTGCCTTAATTAAGAATCCTTAATTAGACTTTCTATTTTAAGCTGATCGTCCAGGCCGATCCAAAAATAGTCCTGGCCGATATGAGTAAAAACAGAGATTCTAAGTCTCTCAAGTGTGTGTGTGAAGGGTTACATAGCATCAGTCTCTTTGACCATTACAAGTAGACTCAAAAGGTGAAAATTAAACGTACAGACTGACTCAACCCTAAACCTACGCAATCCTGAACTTGGCTTCTTCTTGATCGTCCGATCTTTGATTCCTGAAAAGTTAGAAGCAACAAGCAGTACAAGAGAAACAGTGTTTGTCAATCATCAAAACATAAGCCATGAAAAATAGGTTTCTAACACACACTACCAATCCCAATTCTATTAAACTTTAAAAGAGAAGCATCTTTATTCACCTTTAACCATTTCGGTGGAGGAGGATGCCAAGAACAAAATAGATTAGACAGCTGACTAACATCCCAGATTCCCAAACGAATATAAAGAAGTGATAAAGTGAAGCAAAAGATAAAGCATTTTCCATAATAGAAACCAGACCATCCTCTTTACTAACTTATTCTTGCTTTTCCATGCATACAAAATAGTTGTCCAATAGAAATTCCCTATAAACATATTATTATACAAGAACCTTTTCAACTTATCAATGCAATTCACAAAAAAAGAGAAAATCAAAACTTCAAAGCCCAATTTATTCAAAAGTTTTATAAAAAGAATAAGTATTGAACATCTAGGCACTATATGATCTTTATTTTCTTCCGTATCACATCCTCTAGGATAAGAATTCTAGTTTGATAACCTCTTATACTTTAAAGAAGCTTTAGAAAGGATTGCATTATGAAAAATACGCCCCCAAAAGAGCTCCACATAAGGTATAAGCTTCAATCTTCTAATCCAGCTCTAGTAATTTTCTTTAGCCGAGTCCTCTATCAAACTCCCAGTAATCATTCAAGTAATAGTTTTCCCAGACATCTTTATCTTTAGCTCTATATGATCCCTTAACAGAGTAAAATTATAGGAATATGAAGGTTTAGATTAAACAATTCCTTACCAAAAAAATTCCCCATTTAAGCAGCATTCCACGATCCATTAGCAAAGAAATTATTAAGCCCATACCTGACTTCTTCCATATCAGCAATGAAAGATGGCCATTTAAGAAAACTCTTATCAAGAATCTAGGTATCATTAAGTGCATTAATCAACTCTCCTTTTGTAACTTTCCATCTTACAATGTATGTTCCTACCATAGAAGAAATTTGGCATAACATGAAAGGTAATGAATGCTGATTCTATGGCCGGTTCAGATGATTTTACCACTAAGTTCTTCAAGAAATCTTGGGATATTATTAAAGAGGACATTGTCTACACTGTTGTGGATTTATTTTTGGGCAACCCTTTTCTAAATTTCTCTATTTCTACTTCTATAGCTTTAATTTCTAAGTCTAATGCCATTAATTTTTGGAATGAATATCATCCGATCAGTTTATGTACCTTTTTTTAATAATCTCATTGCTAAAATCATTATGGGTAGATTAACCTTGGTTTTACCTGAGATAATCTCTTTGGAGAAAATGGAATTTATTCTAGGTAGATCTATATTTGATAATGTTTTCCTAACCCAAGAATTTGTTCATGATTTGCACGCTAAGGTTACTAGAGGAAATATTGTTTTTAAAGTTGATATTAATAAAGCATATGACAATCTAAATTAGGATTTACTTTATACTATTTTAAAGCATTTTGGTTTTAATATGCAATTCATTAATTTTATTAAGAATAGCATTGAGCATTATTTACTTTTTTATTATTAATGGAAAGTCTCATGGCTATTTTAAATTTTCACATGGCTTAAGATAGGGAGATCCTCTTTCTGCTGTTATATTCATTATTGTTATGGAATTCTTATGTGAAGGTGTTAATGATCTTTTTTGAATTCATCCAAATTTGTAGTTTAAAACTTCTGGTAGTTTTCATGTTACCAATTTGGTCTTTGCAGATAATTTTTTTATTTTTACTAGTGATACTATTAAAATGCTTTACATTCTGTTTAAATTTCTTAACAAGTTTTAGCATACTTGTGGGTTGATTCTTAACACTTCTAAGAGTTGTTTTATTCCTGCTAACTCTATATCCTTTATGAGGGTTACTGGTATTGAAAATAAGTTTGGATAAAAAAAATTACCAACGAAATACTTGGGCACTCCTCTTTACAAGGGTAAGAAACATTCTCATTTATTTGATGATATTTTTACTACTATTCATAAGAAGATTTCTTAATGGACTTTTAATTTCCTTTCATTTGGTGGCAGACTTGTTTTTATTAAATATATTTTATTTTCTATTCTTATTTATATGCTTCATACTTTATTTTCTACTTTAAACATTTGTAATAGATTGGAAACTTTGTTAATAAATTCCTTTGGGGTGCTAAAGATGGTAAACATGCTATTTTGTGGGGGTCCAGGAAAAACTAATTGGGGTTGTTGATGAAGGGAGATTAAGCTTTAAATGTTTGACGTAGATGTCCAATGCTTTTTCTCATAAATTGTGGAAAGTATTTAGATCTAAGAAAGGCTTTTTCCCCAAGTTTATGGTCTCTAAGTATGGTGTTGATAAACATCCTCTCAATTATTATTTTAGACAAGGTGATTCTTTTAACTGGAAAAGATTATGTTACATTAAGTGGGAGGCTGAAGAGTTTATCTAATAGTGTTTTGGGGCGATAATTTTTTTTGGCAAGATAAATGGCTGACTAATTTCTATATTGATAGTTTATTTAACACCCACTCCACTTCGGCTTGCAAAGTCAAGGATTTTATTATAAATAGGACTTGGTATATTGATTTGTTTACTAATTATATGGTAGAATTTTTTTCATTATTATTTCCAATACTCCATATTAATAGGATACTGATGGCTAAATTTTGTTTAAATCATACTAATGAGGGTTAGTTTGCTGTTAAGCAGGTTTGGAACTCTATTAGGCAAGTCTATCTTAAAGACTCTCTTCATTTGACTATCTAGCATACTAGTAATCCTCCTTATTCTTTTCTTTTATGGAGGATTTTGCATAATTTTTTTTTCATTTGGATTCTATTTTACTAAGAAAAGGTTTTTACATAGTCTCCAAATTTCAATGTTATTATCATATTGAGAATATGAACCATGTTTTTATTTAAGGCCCAATTGCTATGAAAGTTTGCTTATATTTTTGACAGCATGTTTAATGTGTAATCTTCTACTTGTTTTAATTCTATCTCCATTCTTCTTAATGAGTGGTTCATTCCTACTAAAGGTGATATTAGGAACATTATTCCTATCACTATTTGTTGGTTTTTTTGGAGAACTAGGAATGAGTCTAAGCATGAGGATATTAAGATGAATGCTTTATGTATTATTTATAAAGTTAAGATACAATTCTTCATCTATTTTTTGCTAATTTATTAAAAAGTGAAACTTTCAAAGGCTTTCATAATGTAGCTTTTGATTTTTGTTTGACTTTTCAATCCCCTTTCTCAATGGTTAAAGACATAATTGTATATTGGAGAAAGCCTTTGGAGGGATGCTTTAAGCTTAATACTGATTGGTCTAGGAATATTTTGAATGATGGTTATGGTGGCACTATTATTGAGTTTCATTGGTTTGTTATAGCTACCTTTGTGGGTCCTTCTATTACTAATATTACAATTAAAAATAAAATTGAAAGTCTTCTTTATGGTCTTCAATTATGCATTTATTTAGGCATCACTAAGGTTTGGATAGAAGTCAATGCTATGCTTTTGATTCATTATATTAAGAGAAACTCTATCTTGAATCCTACTAATTTTTATATGTTAAGAGATATTAAGCATTGGGTCTCTTTCATTACTTTCTCTATATCTCTTATTTTGAGGGAAGGAAATATTATTTTTGATTCCTTTGCTAAAATTTATTGTACTTTATATGGCTTCACTGAATTTACTGAACACTCTGTTCCTAAGGAGGTCAAAAGGTTGGTTAGATTGGATCATTATGGCCTTCATTATAATTATTTTACCTAGCTATTCTTTCTTTTGGGCTAGGCTATTTTGGTATTATGTTTCTTCTTGTTGTAGCCTTTCTATGTTAATGCTCCTTATATTAGTTTTTTTTTTTTTTAAGCTTAGTTGTGGCCACATGGTCTTCCTTTTTACCAGCTATTTATTCAGTTGTGGTTGGATGGGTTTATTCTATGGTGGATCTATAGTGAAAATGTGTATTTTGGCTTTTGTGTTTTATTTGATGTGTTATGGTGTGCTGGTTTGACTGATTTTTTCAATTTTATTATTGATCCTTATAGGATCCAGATTCTTTCTAATATTGATCACTTGGATTTTAGCATTACTATTGATGACGATAGCTTGGGTTTGAGCTATGATTGGACATATTGGTATCCTGATTTGAACCTTAAATGTTGATCTTCTTTCCTTGGGTTTATGTATCTGGTTGGCTTTGATATATCCTTGATCTTATGCTTAGATCTACTTGCTATGCAAGTGTTCTATTCAATTTACTTCTTGGGTGGCCGCTTTGGGTTTGCTTGAACATCTTTTTGGTATTTGAGCCTCGAGAGTTTTATAATGGTTTTTCCATATTTTTCGTTAGTGGGAAAGAAATTATAGTGGTGGTTTCATGAGTGTTTTGCTCTATCGTTGGTCTGTTTCTTCTATTTTTAGCATCTTCTACATGGTCCATTGGATGTACCAGACTATGTTTGGGTTTAGAATTGAGTGAAATTTGGGTATTCTTTATGATTTCCCTCATATACTATCATCTTAAGCTCTATTTACCCACTAAATTATATTTTTGATCTCCAAAATTTGTTTTCTTCTTTAAAGAGGTTTAACAATTCTGTTGGCTGGGTTTATTTTAGTAAGGATTTTGGTTTGTGTGTTGTTTTGTCCTTGAATCATGGGTGGGATTTGAATGTAATGTGTTCGCTTTAGATCATACTTAGTTTAATTCCTTATTTACTCTTCAAGATTTTTTTTTGTTTATCTTGATCAGCCCCATAACTTTTGTTGATGCCATCTGATTTTCTCATTTGCAGACTTCAAATTTTTGGTAGAAAGAATTTGTTAAATGCGTATAATTTGTTCTTTCTTTTTTGGGTCCTGAATACTGGCCTGCCTAAAATGTACCTAGGATTTTATGTAAATGTTTTTAGAGGGGACTGTTGGCTCATTGGTTTTCTTTTACTTTGTTTTGTAGCTCTTCTAAGCATTAATAAGTTGAAGGTCCCCTTTAAGGACCATGTTTTTAAATAACACGTAGGCCTCTCCAAAAAAAAGGATTTACTTAATTGAGTTTTCAAATATCTTACAGTCCAAATTGCATCGTATTATAAGATCAATTCAAAAATAAAAAAACTAAAATAATTACCTAATTTTGATTGCGATTAGGGTTTCTATTTTAAATAGATCATACCGTATGATTAGTTTTAAACTCTTAATTAAAAATTAGCAATTTTAAATCATTTCAAAAATAACCGATCATACAATATGATCTGGGTTGTATAGTAAGATTATTTCAATAATTTAAAACTTATTTTCTCAATCTCATGTGTGTGTACACAACCATCAAAATAGCATACACCTTTTATAATAGTTTTTCAAAGGAAATTCAAAATTAAATAATTAAAAATTACATACACTTGTTGACCTTGTTCCTATTCTACTTGCATGGTGTATGATGTAATTGAATTATTAGTACACATAAAATCATATAAGTAATACAAAATGGTAGGATAAATGAAAGTATAATTAAAAATGTTTGTAATCATCAAAATACAAGCTTAGGATCCCATATTGCAACACGACATTACTTCCACATTTGCCTAAGTGGATTTAAGTTTACAAAGCTTCTTTCTTATCTTCACACACACACTTGAGGTTGAGTGAGGAACAAATCTTCAGACTAAGTGGTCACCATATAGAAGGTAGTTTGTAACTTTTATTTCTAATTGTTGGGGGTCGTTGAACTTAGCATCAATTGGCCTATTTTTTAGAAACTTGATGTAAGGGTCCACTAAACTTAAAGAATGTAGAGTTCGAGGATCCATCTCTTCTTGTATTATTTCCTCTTCCATGATTGTGGTCTTTGAAACTCATATGGCTAGTTGGCCATTAATGCTTCTTCATTTGGAATGGAGGTTGGTGAGTTGTTTTTGATTTTTAGGTATTTGAGTGATTTAGAGTACTTGATCTTTCAAATTTCCATTCTAAATTTTAATAGGTATTTAGAGAGTAACTCATGTGTAGCTTCATATTCGTTATTGATTTAGTTTACAATGACTTGCATATTTGAGTACACTTATAGGCGGGTAATGCCTAGTCTGGTGATAAATTATAGACCTACAGGTAGCGCCACAAATTTTGCTTAATTGATGGTGATGTTGAATTTGAAGCTTGTAGCTTGAGTGATGAGGAAGAATATTGTGATTCTGAGAATAATTCCTGCATCAACTTCTTTCTTATGTGAGGCGCAGTCTATGAATAGTGTCCAACATGATCATGCTATTATTTCTAAGTTCATACTTTGGTTGGTGTAATCTATAAGAAAGTTAGTGAGTACATGAGCTTTAATAACTATCCTTGGTGTGTAATTGATAGTGAGTTTGTTGAGATCTCAAACAAATTGAGTAACTTACTCAAGGGATCTGATGTAGAAAGATTTTTTTAGACAGGTTGATCCGTTACAACTTAAATGGAGTGTGCCTTGAAGTAATGTCACAACCTTCTAGCTGAGTTTAGTGCCCACTTTAGTATTTTTTTTTTTTTGATAGGGTACCTTTACTCTATGCCTCAAAGTGTACAACTAGCATAGTAGATAGGTAATTTCTTCTTTCCTTATTCTTTAATTAATATAAAACTAAAGACATCTTTGCTGACTTCAAGATATAATAATAAGATTATTCTTGGCCAAGGGCACTAAATAAGTGGAAATGAAGTGAGAGTTTTCAATTATTGGAGGGTGGCTTAACATTATTCTTCACAAGATAATTTTGTCATATTTTACAGGATTTTGAAGAAGGGGCATCTCTTCAAGCTGAGAGATGAAACAGTTGGGCCTGATGATTCTCTCGGTGAGTTTTTCAACCTTGTTAAGAATTTTGGTCATCTTTATGTTAAATATTGCTTATAGCTTGAAGGATTTATTTTGAATCTAATGAGTGTAAGAAGAAAACCTAGGAATTTCATTATTCATGCTCCAAAGGTGCATTTTAGTGGATTCAATCTAATATTATACTTCTTGTGATTAAGCAAAATTTCTTGGAGATTGGCTTTTGATTAGGAGATAATCCATATGGTCTTCAATATTTCTACCTTTTTTATTTCTTAAACACAATATTAGTTATTCTATAATAAATTGCTTTGATTTTTTTTTTTGTATAAAAGGTATGACTTTATAGTAGTACAACCCTCTTCTATGATGAACATAGTTTTCTCACAGTCTTCAGTGTGTATCTTGATTTAGTGATAACCTGAGAAAGCATCAAGGAATTCACTTAAAGGGGGTTATCACTAAATCAAGATGCACAATTTGTCTCGATGTTCTGTACTAAGGGGGTCCTGACCTGAGGGACATATCTAACTTACTTTCTATCACAGGCAGTTCCATGATGAGTTCATTCTTCTTTAAGCTTGGACCTCACTATATGTCAAATTGAAGAATTTCTTTAGAGGTGTCAGTCATACCTTTTTCTGGTTAATAACAGGTGCATGACTATGATATGTCCCCTTGTACTATTACTTTTTTTCCCTTGGATTGAAATTTGATACCAACATGGTATGTGGATACCACGACCATGAAAGTAGTCCTTAGCGGCCTGCCAAATATTACATTAGAAGTAGTTAGAGAATTGATGATAATGAAGTCTGCTATAGTTGTGTACTTCTAATTTCCTTTGCCCCAAGTGATCGATTGGGCGGTTACTCCTTCAACCTCCTTACATTTGCAAAATAATCTATAATGGGTTTTATAATAGGAGTGAGCTAGGAGGAAACCATATTTATCTTATCAAAGACTAACTTAAATATTATATTTAGAACCACTCCTTGTGTCTAAGAAAATCCCACCAATCTAACAGTTACGGATTAGTGTTGTGATGATAATTGCCTCACTGTGTGGGTTTCCCCTTTTTAGTTCATCACAACTGCTAAAAATGATGGATGAGCCATTTGTAGATTGTGATTTTTATGTTGCAATAACTTCTCCACTATTTAACTTCTTTACACCTAAAGGGATGTCCTTTAGATTATCGCCCATGATGGAGGGCACTACTTTGATGATGTGGATTTCTTGAGCCAACCTGGCTCGTTGGCACTTTCTTCCATTCGGTCATTTTATGGATATCAATCCAAATTCTTTAAGCTTCCTAGTTTTTATGAGTCCTATAATCAGTTCTATAGGTGAGGGCCTTCTTTGGTGTCATGCCCATGATATTTTTAAAAAATATAGTACCTCAAGGTATCCCGAGCACTGCTAATCTTCATAGGTTACAAATGCTTAAAGAATTCATTAGTTTGGATGGTCTCTATAAGATTGATCATGGATACATTGAATATAGTATATGCCAGATATGTTTAGAGTTGTTGACCTTGCTCTCTGTAAACTTCTTTGATTCATACTATTATTGTTGATTCCATCCTTTGAGGTCTTGGTTGAGTGGACATGCAATATGGATTGGGGAACCATTGGGGAACCACTGATTGTGCTGGAAGTTTGGTCTTTGCCTTCTTCACTCTTAGGATTGAGTTCCTTTTTTACCCTTTACTAGGGGAGGTATCACCTTTTGGAGGTTTCAAAGCATGTAGCAATTATGGTGGTTTCGAGAAACTTAGTTATATTATTCAACATTGACATGATTATTTGCAAGTTCCACTAGTTCTGCTAACATTCATGGTTGTTGGAGCCTAGGTGCATATAAGAAAGGACCTTCCCAGACCTTGGGTCAAAATTGCTTGGAAGACTACAGATTCAAAGTCTTTTACATTGAGCATTTATTTTTGAAACCTTCGTATGAAGCTTCTTGGTGACTCGCTAGGTTTCTATCTCATCTTGAATGAAGTTATGAACTTTCCTAGGGGTTTTAGGCACTAGAAAACCATATTAAAATTCACTTAAATTCTATGAGTGAGGTGATCACCCCAGTTGGTAGGAAAGTGAACCATCTCAATGTCAAGACTTTAAGAGAGGTGAAGAAGAGAGAATATTGGAGTGCATTATCAATGTTAAGGAGATGAGTTATATACTCTAAGTTGTGATGTGATCCATGAGATCAGTATTTCCTTAGTAATCCTTAAAGCGAGGCATCTTAAACTTGGGAGATAAAATTGCATCAAAGATTTATTTGGAAAAGGTGTTCTTCTGCTTTGGTTAAATTTCCTTGATCCATATGGTAGGCATGCTAGAATTTTCATCTCTTGCCTTGGGGCAAGCAAGGTCGGTAGCTGGATCTGAAGCATGTGCTTCTTATAATAGTTCGCAATAAGCATCAAGGTCGGCTGGCCCTCCGGGCTGATTGATGGTTCATAGTTGCTTACTAGAAACTATGAGGGACTTTTTGATAGACTTGAAAAGGTGCTTTTTATCCTCTTAAAATTTTTAGAAAAGTGGTATATTCTCAATTCCTAGCATTCACTAAGTTCTCAAGTTTCTTAGTAGGTGGCAATTTTTTTCCTTTGATATTGGATCCACTCTCACCACTACTAAGAGGAAGTTTAATTTCTCTCTCTCTCTCCCTCTCTCTCTCTCTCTCTCTCTCTCTCTCTCTCTCTCTCTCTCTCTCTCTCTCTCTCTCTCTCTCTCTCTCTCTCTCTCTCTCTCTCTCTCTCTCTCTCTCTCTCTCTCTCCTCTCTCTCTCTCCCCTCCCCTTATTTAAAATGCTTAGAGAATTACACTATATATGTGTAGGATACAGTAGCTATCCCATTAGTTTTTAATGTAGCTCAACTATTTATGCTAAGTGAAGTGGTTATCATCTTGAGAATGGATATGAGTAGGATGAAATTTGTAAATTGAATCAACATCAATTCTAGTGTGTTCATTCTGATTATTTTTTGTACTTTATTTTCTATAAGTATATATGTGGTTAAAAAATCTATTTAATTTCATTGTTATTAATTTTTTTCCATATTTATTGTATCGATTATCGTGTATAGGTTTCAAAAGTTTTAAAGAAGTTCTTTTTCACTAAAGAATTTTTAAAATAACTAATTCACCCTTCTCTGGGTTAGCCTTGGGCTAGTTCTTAGGGTTTCATAAACCTCATGAACTTTCAAGTGATATCAGAGTGGGATTCAAAAACAAAGTTTTATAAAAGTTTTGAAAAATTATCATGGCTAACTTTGGAAATTGAAATACTGTGGAAGGATATTCGATCACATGACCACCGCTATTTGCTAATATACTTTTTGATTTTTAGAAAATTTACATGTTAACTTTCTTATAATCAATTAATTATCGCATGTGGATGTTAGTTCATGAGGGATATATTATATCTTCACATTTAGTAAAGGATGTTAAAACATAAATACCCTTTTTTTTAATGGAGTACTAATGATAAAGATTTAGCCCAACTGAATGCTAAATGCCTATTTTTTTTCGATAGAAACGTCCACCTCAAACTTAAGGGAAAATTCTATAAGTTAGATGTGAGACCTGTAATGATTTAAGATGTCAAATGTTTACCATTAAAAGAGAAGTATAATACTAAGTTAAGTGTTGCAGAGATGAGGATGCTTAAGTGGATGAGTGGCTTGAATCTTAGAGATATTATACGAAATGAGCATATACGTGAAAAGGTTGGAGTAGCTCCAGTGGAAGATAAGATTAGAGAGAGTCGCCTTAGATGGTTTGGTCACATTAAATGGAGGCATGCCGAATACCGATTAGGAAAGTTGAGGTATTAGATTTAACTTATGTTAAGAAAGGTACAGGTAGACCTAAAAAGACTTGGTTAGAAAATATTAGAAATGATCTTTTATTATTATATTTAAATAAGAATTTGACTTTTAACCGGACACAATGCAAAAAAGGATTCATGTAGCCGACCCATGTAATGGGATAAAGGCTTGATGATGTTGTTGTTGTTGTTCTTTGAAGTTTGAAGATTACATGTGTGTATCTACATGTACTACTTGTAAAGAAATTTGGGACAGATTATGCATTACATACGAAGGAACAAGTGAAGTGAAACAATCTAGGTTAAGTTTTTGCTCCATGAATATGAACTCTTTTGCATAAAACCTAGTGAATGCATAAATGAAATGTATATTAGGTTTACACAAATCATCACATCCCTGCATGCTTTAGGTAAGGAATTATCAAACTCTCAAAAAGTAAAATAGAATCTACATTGTTTACATTCTTCCTACAATGCAAAAATTGTTGCTATTACTGAATCCAAGGTTCTGAATGTTTATTCAATTGATAACTTACTTGGATCACTCATTACCTATGAGAAAAGAGTGAGCAAAAGACAGTTTGATACAAGAGAAAGAAAGATGGAGAAAATTATAGCCTTAAAGTCTAATGATTCAGAATTTTCCTCTAATGGAGGAGAAGAAAAAATTGCATTAATGACTTGACAAGCTTTTTAAGGAAATGGAAAAAGAATCATCAACAATGGAGCAAAGGTAAGAATTATAGAAATTCTAAATATTCAAATGATATTGTCTATTATGAATGTAGGAAACCAGGGCACATTAAAACTAATTTCCCAAAATTCAAAGGCCACCAAAGCAAGGAGAATATTGAAGAAAAAGCAAAGTCCTATAAAGAAAAGTGAAGATCTTAGAAAGACTTTTTAGTTTACTCTGGTTTAGATTTATATTGAATAGAAGCAAAATAGGAGGTGACAAATCTATGCTTCATGGCAAATATCTATATTGATAAGTTTGATCAAGATGAAGTATGTTAACTTTCATACAATGAATTACTTGATGTTTCAAAAAATATTCAATATTTACACTATAACTAAAAAAAACACGCTAACTAGAAAACTGAATGCGTCATTCTTCAAAAAAAAAAATGGAAATGCTCAGAAAAGATGGTGCTGATTTAGGTAAATATTATTTGGCTTTACTGGATGAGTTTGATGAATTAAATAAGAAATACACCACTTTATCTAAAACACATGATTCCCTAAATGCAATGCATCTTGAAGCATTTGTTAACATTTTAGATCTTAGTGATCACTCTTTAAAAATTGAAACATATGCTCTTAAAAGTGCTAACAAAATTTTGTTAGAAAAGATGAAGGCTTTTCAAAATAAACATGTTCTTAAGCAGTCACCATGTCATGCATCTCATAAACCTAGGAATATGAATCATAACTATCATAGGTTAGTTAACACTTTTTCTAATTGTAGATGTTATTCCTGTAGCATGTTAGGACACATTATCCACACTTATATCATTCACCATAGAACACACTTGGTGCGGAGACCAAAGTTGCATCAAACACAACATGACATAAATTCTGATGATTTATCCCAATTCAAGAAGGGAACCAAACTCTTTTGGGCTCCCAAAACTATTTTACAATCACCTTTAGATTTAAAAGTTCTCACAGAAGTTCTATTGGGAGCATTTGGTTTTAGGGCTCGATATTTATTTCTTATCACTTGAAATTAGCCATTCATGAGCTTCTCAACGCACGTGTTTTGTCTTGTATTTTTTTTATTTGTGACTTTATTTAAGTTTTCTTTCTAGTCATTAATTTATTTTTGTTGATGATTTTATTTTTGTTCTAGTTTGTATGTGTTTTATTTTTCTTTTTATGTTTATATTTTCCTTTTATATTTTGTTGTTTTATTTTTGTATCAGATTTTTCTTTCCAGGACTTCCTATGTTGTTATCCTTTTAAAGTTAAAAAAAAAAAATTCTTTGTATTTATTTCTTTACTTTCAAGTGGTATTTTTTTTTTCTTTTAAGTAGGTTTTTGTATTTCTTATAATGTTGGGTTGTTTTCTGTGCCCTTTTGCTGAAGAAATTTTCAGTCAAGTAACATATTATTTTTTGTGATCGTACTGTATGAATTTCACTTGTACTATACAAACTAAATCATATTATATGACTTATATTGTACTATATGAATGAACTCTTACTGTAATGTTCATTTCTGGATGTAATAAAATTACTTATATTCTTGCTTAAAAGTTAGATAAGAAATTGCTGACATGATTAAAACTACAAGGATAAAAATTCTTGAATCGACATATCCTTTCTTATTTCCTTTACATGTTTATTTCTTGTGTTGAGATGGTTGAACTGAAAACACTTTCATTCTACTATTTTTTTATATCATGAATATATTCTACAATTTGATAAATGAGATTCATTATTTTACATAAATTATACTAATTATTCCTATTAGAATTATCGAGTTTGCTTTGTAGATTATTCTTCCCTAAATAAGTTAGTGAGTTAATATTTTGTTCTATTGAGAATATAATCTTTACAACTGAGATTCTTAAAGATTTAGAAAGGAAATAATTTGCAAAAAATTCAGAAGGCACAAAATAAGCCCAAAATCAAAAGATATGTAATGATACCAAAAGTAAAAGATGTATTAAGTGTATCAATAACAAAAGATGCATAATGTATGCTGAAAGCTGATAAAAGAGGCACAAAATGAGCCCAACTTAAATTAGCTTTTTCTTTTTGGTAAATCTTTTAAATATTCAAAAATTCTTGTGTTTCATAATATGTTTTATACTTGATTTTAAAGAATATTGATTCTTCATTCTTCACTTTTACAGTAATATCTATTCGATATATTTCATGCTAGCAGTTTGAGAAATTTAAGTTTCTTATCTAATTATAATTTGAATTAGATTTTTATTAATCGGCCATTACATTCTTAGTATCATACTTATAATAAAAATAATTAAATTGAAAATTAGTGTTTTAATTAAATAACCTCTTTAAGTCTTTCACATAAGACTTGAGGGGTTATGTTGAGTAGTTAGAGATGTTTTTCTTGGGGGAGAGGAATTTATAAAGGGAGAAGTGTCTCCTTGCTTGTAACCACTTGAGAGATATAAAGAGTAGATGATGATGAGGAAGTGTTCTTGAGAGAGTCAATGTTGCGAATCTGGATTCAAGAATTATAATTTTGATAATAGCAAACATTTTTGATACTTTTGTTTCTCTACGACTTCCTTGCCTACTAACATTCAGGTCCACAAGATCAAATTATAAATCAAGCCAGCTCAAGATGGGTAGATTGGGACTAAGTCAGTTTGTAAAATATCGTTAAGTATTTTTAACCTTTTCTTAAGTCAATTGTAGCAAAGTGGGTCCTAATGCTAAGTAACCTTGCGCACACACACACTCAAAAAAAAATTCTGTCTTCTTTTAGAGTTTTTTGTTTTTCATCATATCATCTTGAACGATCTCAAATCATCCTGGATGATGTTAAAAATAGAAACACTAATTAGGGCATCCTAGTTAAGGCAGCCGTAATTAAGCGAATTGTCTTAAACGATATTAGTATCGTCTTAGACGATATACTCAAATTAGAAAGAATCAACGGCCAACTCATTTAGGCATGTTTTAATTTTTGGATATCGACCAGGACAACATCATGGACGATGTATTACAATTATGCCTAAATTAGTTGGATGATTAAGGAAAGCAATTAAGGTTAGATTGTTTGATCATATCGTCCTGGAAGATCTCAGAATTGTTTGGAATAATAAGTTAAACAACCCTTATGTTCTTCTTGGATGACTAAAACGATGTTCTGGATGATGTATATTATTTTGAACTAATTGTCCAGGACGATCCCAAATCATCCTAGACGGGCAGTTATTTTTCCATCGTCTAGACATGCAATCAGGGTGATATTCCGGATGATATTTAACATTTTGAACTAATTGTCCGAGACGATCGTGAAATCGTACTGGATGAACACTTTAGTTTTCCATCATCCAGACATGCAATCAGGGTGATATTCTAGTTGATACTCAATTATTTTGAACTAATCGTACATGATGATATCCTATTATCTTGGCCGATCAGAATAAATAAGTCCTTTAATCGTCTAGACTCTCCTAGATCATCTTGGCTAATTGAGCTGAATTTGTATTGATCGTACAGGATGATCTGTCGATCATCCTAGATGATCTATGTCGAATTGTTTCAACTAAGAATAAATTTGAAGCTCTTCTATGTAAAACCTCTTGTTTACCCAAGATTGTATCTTTTGTTGTTGTCCTGACCTGAGAAATTGAAGAGGAGAGGGAGAGAAAGGGAGAGAGAGAGAGAGAGATAGAGAGAGAGAGAGAGAGGATCTTATGAGGGGGAGTTTGTGAGGGCATCACAAAGGTTGCACCAAGAAAGTATCCATGTCATCTTCTTCGATCATCATCCCAGATTCTAGAAAGAACTTCGTATAACCCAGAAGGAACAAAGTTAAGTTCAACTCAATATCCAATTATAATATTCAAGAAGTACAATCGCCGACTTCACATCCAAAGCCTTATCAAAGAAGGGTGTATCTTCCCAAAGGGAGATAACACCATTCAATAATAATCCTTCTAATGTACTAAAGATGATCTTTTTTTTTTTTACTCTTTCTCAAAGAAATCTAATTAGATTTTAGAAAAATTAATTTTAAAATCAGGTGCGTGTGAGGTTCCAAATCTCCTACGAGCGCAAGCCCTTGTAGTTAATTATATCGTAGAGGGGGAGAGTCCCGTACGAAAACTCTCGATTAAAATAGTGACAGAATTTTGTTAGATCTTCTAGGAGTGATATAAAAAATGAATGAAGTTTGGAAAATCAAAAGGGAATGGATCAAGATTGAACAGTTATTAACAAAGTTAAGGGAAGAGAAGTAGGGGACACTTTGAGGTTCCAGAACCATCCTAAAGTGTCACAACTTAATCTAAGTGTTCGGCTTTACGTTTTAGGATTGAAATGAAGCTTTAATTAGAGTTGAGCATTTTATTAGAAATTTGAGATTATATTCCTGAAATTTGGGGTCTTATAAAAAAAATATGCCCTATATCCTAAATCTAATTTGGACACTGGACCACAGTCGTCTGAACCTAGATAATACATTGCAAGGTCTGGATTTTTCCCGGCCTGGATTGGGGAGCCAGCTAACCACCTAGTCAATTTAAAAGAGATGAGACTGATCTTTTATGAAAGAGTGGTAGGGACATTTTATTTAAAGTTTTGGAGAGCTGGGGCCGACATCTAGAGATTTCCCTAATTGGCCCCTTTGACTTATGTTGGGTGCAAAATGCTAAGGACTAATGCAATTAAAATTTTGACTCTTTTAATTTGTTTCTAATGCAATGCATGCTAGTTGACAACTTCAAATCTAGTATGCTTGAAATTTTAAAAACAGGCTTAGAAAATAATTTTTTTAGAAGACTTGGCTTCCCCAGGTCCGGCACCTCGTCCTCATAGGTCAGACTATCCGGACTCTACCCGCAGGCGGGGAAGGGTCTAAAATAAGGAGAGAGTAGTGCAGAAATATGCATGCGACCCCGGGGTCGATTCCCAGCTAATTCCCTAAATTCGTTATCTTTATATGTTATTTTGACTCACTAAAATTTTAAACTTTTAAGATTACGAGTATAAATATTTTCACACCCTTATGATTCTTACGTATCCAAGCGAAAATAAAATCGGCATACAAATGCCAAAAAATTTAAGAAAAGAAGGCAACCTTAAAGGCAATCATCTCAACACATCAAATATAAATGAATTAATTAATAAATGTCCATAGACAAAGTTGCCTTACTTATTACAAACCAGAATTTTGCAGAAAGTAAAGTGGACGGGCACTACTGATAATAACTCGAATTCTAAACCTAGTAGAGACGCAAGTGGTTTTGAATGGGATACTCTTTGTCTTCAAGTCTTCAATCTTGTTCTCCTTTGGGTTCATCTCCTTCAGGCTTCTTGAATTCTTCGTAGTAGGCTACCCAAATAGATAAGAGGGCACTTCCTTTAAGGGGAAGACCACTCTTTCCTCTTTACGTAGGGAAGAAGCGTGATCCAAATTTGGATGTCCAAATAGAAAAGGGCTACTCCCCTGAGGGGTATTCTTTCCTCTTTGAAATCCAAGCTTTAGACCTATGTATCCCAACTCAAAATCTAACTTTCACAACACTTAACATTTATACAAATTACATTTATATCAAATCAAATTCTAGACTCTCCTGCAGGGTTATCCTAAACAGTTAATGAATTAAAATATTTCATTTCCAAGAAGTTATATATGTGCAGAAAAGAATGTAAACACACTGGCACGCTCTTTTATTTATTTGGGGGCTTTAGCAGCTGAAGCACATGTGCAAGCATTTATAATAATTGATTTTTTTATTAACTTAGCCCCCTTTTATTGCCCTGCATGAACGTGGCCATCTGCAGAAAACTATGTGAACATCCAGATCGTACCGATCCTAGGGGTAATCTAGTCGCCAAACGCATCAATCTATCCACAGAGTGCAAAAAAAGTAAACAGACACAGTGAAGCAATTTCATCCACAACATGCAGTAAAAATCACGAAAAAAACTGGCACACAGCAGAAAAGTAAACACCGGCCTAACCTAGATCTAGAGTTGGTTGTCCTAGCAAACCATCTAAAGTGTGTGTGAAAGGTCTGTGGCTAGGGTATATCCTAAGCTGGGTAGTTAATTAGAGTTGTCTAAAATTCAGCGTTGATTAAGGCTTAAAGGAGGATTTAGATTAAAGTTTAAGTATTAATATATTAAGGATTTTAATCAAATATATTTAAAAGTTAATTGATTACTTCCTTTGTTTCACACCGAGGCCATAAAGTTTATTTCACCTTCCTTGGGGCGAAGCTAATAGCCGCGTAGGCCTAGGTTACCCAGTAGTAATCAGGGTTAATTAGATTAATTTAAATTGGTTGAAATTAAGAGGAATAAATTAATATTAAGGGGAATTGTTTACTGATTTTAAAGGATTGGTTAGTAATTTCATTAATCTACTCAGAAAATTCTGAAATTTGGGGGAGTCAACATATTTTAGAGGATTATTCAGATATACTAACTAAGGGGTCAAAATTGATTTTTTAAAATTAGAATTAATCTTAAGGATTTAATATTTTATATAAATACTAGACCTAATTATGAATTGCTAGACATGTGCAATAAATTTAGAGTTTTTTATCAAAAGTTATAATTTATTGAAGTTTTGACATGTTTTTGACCTAAGGTTGACCAAAATGTTGACCTTTTTATTTTGACCAAATTTTGGTGATTTGATATTTTTAAAAAATACTATAACTTAATTGGAGTCATTAGCCATTGATTTTGACTGATTTTAAATTTTCTACAATTAGTTATGAATTTTTAAAGTTTTCTTAATTATTTGAATTTTGAAATTCCTTAATTATGAAGGTTTTGATCATTTTGATCCAAACTCATTCCAAACTGCATGTAATCATTCCCAAAGGTCAGGTATGACCCATGGGAGTGTTTCTAGTTATTTGGAAATTATTTGGGATTTTTAATAATTTTTAATTAATTAAATTAATTATTTATTATTTTTCATTAAAAATTCAGTTAAAGTTAAATTGAAGGTCCAGTCAAGGGACTTTTCTTTATTTTAGGTAGAGAACTATGTTATGGTCAATTTGAGATATTATTTGTATTTTTTGGATTAAAATTTGATTATTGAAATTTGTTAAATTTTTTGAGTCCTTAAATGGGCTAAATTTTGAGAAGGATAATTTTCTAACCTAATGACCTCTAAACTCAGTAAAAGTTAAACCTATGGTTAAAAATTTTCACTAAGTTTAAGGTGTTTGCGTTTCACCCCTATTGGGTGTATGTATAGTTCCCTAGAAATTTTCTAAGTTTTCTAGACATTTCCTTAATTATTTTTCTTAGGTGTCCCTACTATTCAAATGGGCATGAAATTTGGTGTGCCTAACTCTGGTACACATACATTCACATCACAGAAATTTCACAAAAAAAATACTAAGTATTTAGAGAGTTATGAATTTTCAAAATTTAGGGTCCAAAATGAACCCTTTATCTTGAAAATTCACATCACAAAAAATTAAAGAGCATCTGATCCTAGAAAAATACAGAAGAATGCCTAAGATGCTCAAGAACATTCCACCAAAATTTGGGATTAATTTGATCTCTGGATTGTAAGAAAATTAAGAAAATCTAAATTTAAATAAAATTAATTTTCTTATAATCCAGAACTCAAAATAGATTAAAATAAATTTTATTAAATACTACATTAAAATATCTTTCCAACGAGCTCAAGAATGTTTAATGTGGTGGAAAATACAATTTTTTATGAATTTTGGAAGATTTTGAGCATTTTTTGAATTATTTTTTACCAACTTTGGTCAAATTGGCCAATGATTGGCGCGGCGACGTGGCGCCACAGCATAATGCCACGGGTCATCCGTGGTCTAGACCGTCCCACGTTCGAATCCCAGCGAAGACGCGCGTGGTATGCCCAGATTTGGGTCGTCTGATCTTTAATCGGACGGTCCAGATCTTGTCCAGTTCATCTTGACTAGAAAACATCAAATGCTCATATCTCCCAAAATAATCAAAGAAATTTAACAAAATTTGAAATGTTGCTTGAGGGAAATATAATCTTACAACACCTGAAGTTTGGAGGCTTCATGTGTTGTAGATTTGCTATAGTTTCAAATCATAATTTTAGAGAAAAGTTGTGATATCTTACAATCCAGTGGACGGATTTTGATGTACTTAGGCTCGCTGAAAAGCTCTCGATATCTTCTACAACTTTGCTGAAGGTCTCAAGAACGTTCACCAGCTAGATCAAAAAATACTACAGGAATATCATTTTCTCTCTCTTTCACTCTCTCTCTCTTCTTAGTTTGGGTTTCTAGCTTAAGCAACAATACACTCTAATGGCTAGAAGAAGCTTAGTTATAGGGGGCAAGCTTTTTCATGCCTTGGGGGATGTTTTGAGCTGCTGGGATTGAAGTTTTTGGAAAGTAGGAGGGTGAGACAAAGTTTTGAGTGAAAAGTGAAGTTGTCTCCACCCCTTCTCATGATTACCATCTTAATCTTGATAAAGGGAAGATATTGGGTGATATCAAATGTCCTCTTAAAAGTGCTCAGATGACACTAGAAAGTGCTCTGATACCACTTGAAAGTTTGTTAGGGATGTTAAGCCCTATGAACTTAGTCCCAAGCTAACCAAGAGGGGGGTGAATTGGTATTTTAAAAACTCTTTTCACAAAGAAAGGAAATTTCATAAACCAAAATCACCACAAAAAAATAAATGCGGAATTTAAAAGTGCGGAAGCAAGAAAAGGAACACAAAAATTTATAGTGGTTCGGTCGACTCGACCTACGTCCACTCCTTGGAGGCACCCTCCAAGTATTGCACTACAAAACGTGACTCTCCTTTAGCCCCCACGGCTAGGCGGAGAAGCCCTCACAAGAACCTCCTTTTTGCCACCCCGGCAAGGCAGAGAACCTTCCTCCTTTTGCTTCCTCCTGAAGCTGGCAGAGAACCAAAACCAAAAGAAAACTCCTTACCTCTACCGACCCTTCCACGGACGAGAAACTCTAGACGAAGATGAAGCAGAGCGATCCTTGAAGCAACCCTTGTGAATCCCCTCACAAGATCCTCTCTCTCTCCTCTCTCTCTTTCTCTCCTCAAGGTCTTCTCAGGTCAAGGTAGCAGCCAAAGGTTTTGAAAAATGTTGAACAAGAGCTCTTAAATAGAAGAGCTTCAAAGGAGCTCATTAATTGCAAATCTATTTTTCATGGCATATGTTTTGATGATTGACAAACACTATTTCTCTTGGACTTCTTGTTGCTTCTAACTTTTTAGGAATCGAAGATCGGACGATCAAGAAGGAGCCAAGTTCAGGATTGCATAGGTTTAGGGTTGAGTCAGTCTGTACTTTTGATTTTCACCTTTTTGAGTCTACTTGTAATGATCAAAGAGACTGATGCTATGTAACCCTTCACACACACACTTGAGAGACTTAGAATTTCGTTATTTACTCATATCGGCCAGGACAATTTTTGGATCGGCCTGGACGATCAGCTTAAAACAGAAAGTCTAATTAAGGATTCTTAATTAAGGTAGCCGACATTAACAGATCGTCCTGGATGATACGTGTATCGGCCAAGACGATAAGCTCAAAACAAAAAGAAGTAGCCGCCATAGTCAATTAAGGTATACTGTATTTTTAAATTATCGGCTAGGACGATCCTTTGATCGGCCTGGACGATATTCACAAATTATGCCATAATTGTTCAGGAAATAAGGGAGTAATTAAGGATGATTAATACGATCATATCGTCCTGGACGATCGCAGGATCGGCCCGGACGATCCAGTCAAAACCTTAAGTTACTTCAAGATGATCAATATCGGCCAGCTCGTATCTAGGGCTATTGTCAGGATGATTTTCCTCTGATTTAAACTAATCGGTTAGGACGATCGTGAGATCGGCCTGGACGATCAAGCTAATTTTCAATCGTCCATCTTTGCATCCAGGGCTATGCTCTGGCCGATCTTCATTGATTTGTACTGATCGGCCAGGCAGATGTCCATATCGGCCTGAACAATATTGTCGGCAACTTACAATTAATGAGCTCCTTTGAAGCTCTTCTATTTAAGAGCTCTTGTTCAATATTTCTCAAAAACCTTTGGATGCTGCCTTGACCTGAGAAGACCTTGAGGAGAGAAAGAGAGAGAGGAGAGAGAGAGGATCTTGTGAGGGGGAGCTTATGAGGGGATTCACAAGGGTTGCTTCGGATCGCTCTGCTTCATCTTTGTCTAGAGTTTCTCATCCGTGGAAGGGTCTGTAGAGGTAAGGAGTTTGCTTTTGATTTTGGTTCTCTGCCAGCTTCAGGAGGAAGCAAAAGGAGGAAGGTTCTCTGCCTTGCCGGGGTGGCAAAAAGGAGGTTCTTGTGAGAGCTTCTCCGCCTAGCCGTTGGGGCTAAAGGAGAGTCACGTTTTGTAGTGCAATACTTGGAGGGTGCCTCCAAGGAGTGGACGTAGGTCGAGTCGACCGAACCACTATAAAATTATGTGTTCCTTTTCTTGCTTCCGCACTTTTAAATTCCGCATTTATTTTTTTGTGGTGATTTTGATTTATGCAATTTCTTTTCTTTGTGAAAAAAATTTTTAAAATACTAATTCACCCCCGCCCTCTTGGTTAGCTTGGGACTAAGTTCATAGGGCTTAACATCCCTAATGAACTTTCAAGTGATATCATAGCACTTTCTAGTGTCATCTGAGCACTTTTAAGTGGTATCAGAGTGGGATTCGAAAATTAAAGTTTGAAAACTTTTTAAATTTTATCCATGGCTAACATTGGGAATCGCAACACTACGGAAGGGTATTCCATTGCCCGACCTCCCCTGTTCGATAACCTACCTTTTGATTTTTCGAAAACTCGCATGTCAATGTTTTTACAATCTACTGATTATCGCATGTGAGACAATGTTTTTACAATCTACTGATTATTCAAGAAGGTTATTCTCCACCTTCTCGTGAAATTAATGTTGAGTCCAGTAATTAGGTTGTTAAGCCTAAGTAAATGTCCCACGGCTACCAAGAGGGGGGTGAATTGGTAGTTTATAAAATTTTAAACCCTCTTAATGATAAAGTTGAACCAAAATAAAATTTTCTTTTAAAGTTTGTAAAAAAATGTTTTTCAACCACAGAGTTGTTTAAACTGAAATTTAAAGTGCAGAAACGTAAAAGCAATAAAGTAAATGACACCAGATTTATAGTGGTTCGGTCTATAACCAGACCTACATCCACTCCTCATAGGCACCCTCTGAGTATTACACTAAAACCAATAGTGACTCTCCTTTAGCACCCACAGCAAGGCGGAGAAGCCTTTACAATACACTCTTTTCACCACTGCTCGGTGCGGCAGAGAACCGTCGTCCTTTTACACAAACCACAGTGCTGGCAGAGAACCGTCGTCCTTTTACACTCTCCTAGTGTGGGCAGAGAACCCTACGGCTGTTCACACTCTCTTAGTGTAGGCAGAGAACCTTTCCGCTGTTCACACTCTCCAAGTGTAAGCAGAGAACCCTTCGGCTGTTCACACTCTCCAAGTGTCGGCAGAGAACCGGATCTCCTTGACTGATCTTCTCACAAGAATCTAGAAGGAAGAAGGAAAAGAGTGAAGAAATCCAATTTCACAAGTAGAGACTCTTACCTTAGTAATCCAAGTGAAGCCTTCTCGCTCCAGTGGTAGGAATCCTCCTTTGAATGCTCTCTTCCACTCTCTCCTTGGCTATTCTCTCAAGAGGCACGAAGATCAAATGACAAAAAGATTGGGTGGCAGTCTAATTTAGACTATTTATACAAAAGAAATGAAAAACCGCCCAAAAACTGCAAGTTTCCAATTCTGTACGCAGTGGATCGTCCTGTACGATCCTGGATCGTCCTGGAAGATTTTACTTAAACGATCTGAAACGACCCAATTTGTATATATGTACAAAATGACTTCGTACAGATGATCGTCCTGTACGAACTAGGTTCATCCAATACGAACGGTTATTACAAGGTCGGTTCTAGAAACTGCTGAAAACTGTTCTAAGTCGGTTAATCGTTTGGACGAAAAAATGTTCGTTTGGACGAAAATTTTCCAGAGAGCCGATCATCCTGGACGATTATTTATTTCGTCTGGACAAAAATTTTCCAGAGGACCAATCGCCACGGACAATAATTTGTTTTCGTCTGGACGAAAAATTTCCAGAGACCTGATCATCCGGTACGATATTTAATTTCGTCTGTACGAAAATTTTCCAGAGCACTGGTCGCCTCGTACGATGGTAAAATTCGTCTGGACAAAAATTTTACAGAGAACCCATCGTCCGGGACGATAATAAATTTTGTCCTGGACGAATAGGACTTAGAAAATTTTTTTCGAGCAAGTTCCTATTCGTTCCATGTGCTCTATAGGAGATAACTGACGGATCGTCCAGTACGATAAATATCGTCCCGTACGATCAGTATAAAATTTTAAGATCTCCTTATATGTGTGTGTAAGTTTTCTTTTATTCACTCAATTACAATCACTCACTTTCAAAATTAAATCAAAGAAAATGCAAACTTCAAATAAACAAAATATCTCATGTTGAATTTGATTTGAAGTTATCGTAGTCTGGAGTCTAATTTTCCTGAAATGTTAGTACAAACAAGAGCAAAAGCAAGTCTTCTAAACTTGTTAGGAGATAACTATACATTTGAACAATAATATTTGGAATCATCAAAACTACATAAGTTGCTCAAATATAAATCATTCAAATAGCAACTATTCTAACAATCTCCCCCTTTTTGATGATGGCAAAACAATTATTGTTTGTATGGTTTCAAGTTAAACAAATCTCCTATCTCCTAAACTCCCCCTGAATTGATGAGTATATTAAAATAAGGTGGCATAAAAAAACAAATATTTTTATTTTTCAAAAATTTTAACACAAACAACTACAAATAGAAACAACTACAAACAGAATAATCAAAACAGAAACAACTACAAACAGAACAATCAAAACAGAGAATACAATAATTTCTCCCCCTTTTGACAACAACAAAAAGTGAAGAAGAAATAGACAAGAAATGTAAGTAATTATATGAAATTCATTTTTAAAATTTAATCTAAATTGTGATTGACATAGGGTATGCAATTTTAAACTAAAGATATTAGGTCAATCATAGAAATTCACAAAATTTAAGAAGTGATATAACATTGTAAGTAAGAAGAATTTATCAAAGACATGATTCAATTTAGACATTTCACTATAGAAAATCATTACAAGAGAGATGTATAAAAATTCTATATTTCAAAGTTCAATAGAATATAAATGAACATAAGATCAATTTGAATTAAGAGATTGAACGAATTTGGAAAGAAGAGAATTACTTCATGTGGCGCTTTACGCATCTTTTTCAAAATTTTGGGGCACATTTTTGTGCATTTTTTTTTTTTGGTTGGGCTTATTTTGTGCCTCTTTTTCACTTTGCAAATTTTTGAGAATTCCTTTTGATTTTTGTACATTTGTACAATGTTCAAGAGTAATTGAGACCAATTCTTTCCAAAATCTATAATCTAAAATTTCAAATATTTCTAGGTGCATAAATATCACTTGAGCATAGAAATACAAAATAAGAAAACATCTAAATTGCAATAGTAATATTAACTTTTATGTAGTCTAAATGAATAGACATGAATTTAAAAGTTCTAATTACAAAAAGTTATAAACAACTTATAAATTCAGAAAGTCTAGATTTTCTAATATAAATAATCTCAAATTAAAATCAAATTTAAGCACTATGTAGATTAAATAATACTAATAAAATTCATAAACATTAACCACATTTCAAAACAAATCTAATAAAAGGAAACTCTCATTGATACTAAAGAAACAGATTACATAAAAAGAAGAAAATACATTGAACTTAAAAAAAAGAAAAAACAAACATAAACACAAACACTTAACAATAAAACAGACACGATAAAAACATAAAAAAAATACAACAGACACACATAAAAACATTTCTACTGTTCTGGAGGAGGAGGAGGAGGAATGCCGCCAAAAAGGTTGAAGTAGGAGGTGTTTGAATAGTTGCTATTTGAATGATTTATATTTGTGCAACTTATGTAGTTTTGATGATTCCAAACATTATTGTTCAGATGTATAGTTATCTCCTAACAATTTTAGAAGATTTGCATTTGCTCTTGTGTGTACTAACATTTCAGGAAAATCAGATTCCAGACTACGAAAACTTCAAATCAAATTCAACATATGATATTTTGTTTATTTGAAGTTTGTCTTTTCTTTGAATTAATTTTGAAAGGGAGTGATTGTAATTGAGTGAATAAAATCTCACACACACAAATAAGGAGATCTTGAAATTCTATACTGATCGTACAGGACGATATTTATCGTACTGGACGATCTGTCAGTTATCTCCTATAGAGCAATTGGAACGAATAGGAACTTGCTTGGAAAAATTTTTCTAAGTCCTATTCATCCAGGACGAATTTTATTATCGTCCCGGACGATGGGTTCTCTGTAAAATTTTCGTCCAGATGAATTTTACCATCGTACAAGGCGACCAGTCCTCTGGAAAATTTTCATCCAGACGAAAATAAATATCGTACCGAACGATCAGCTCTCTGGAAAATTTTCGTCCAGACGAAAACAAATTATCGTCCGCGGCGATGGGTGCTCTGGAAAATTTTCGTCCAGACGAAATAAATAATCGTCCAGGACGATCGGCTCTCTGGAAAATTTTCATCCAGACGAACATATTTTCGTCCAAACGATGAACCGACTTAGAACAGTTTTCAGCAGTTTCTAGAACTGACCTTGTAATAACCGTTCGTACTGGACGAACCTAGTTCGTACAGGACGATCATCAGTACGAAGTCATTTCGTACACATATACAAATTGGGTCGTTTCAGATCGTTTAAGTAATATCGTCCAGGACGATCCAGGATCGTACAGGACGATCCACTGCGTACATAATTGGAAATTTGCAGTTTTTGGGCGGTTTCTCTTGTCTTTTATATAAATAGTCCAAATTAGACTGCCACCCAATCTTTTTTTCATTTGATCTTCGTGCCTCTTGAGAGAATAGCCAAGGAGAGAGTGGAAGAGAGCATTCAAAGGAGGATTCCTACCATTGGAGCGAGAAGGCTTCACTTGGATTGCTAAGGTAAGAGTCTCTACTTGTGAAATTGGATTTCTTCACTCTTTTCTTTCTTCCTTCTAGATTCTTGTGAGAAGATCATTCAAGAAGGTCCGGTTCTCTGCCGACACTTGGAGAGTGTGAACAGACGAGGGTTCTCTGCCCACACTAGGAGAGTGTAAAAGGAAGAAGGTTCTCTGCCTACACTTGGAGAGTGTGAACAGCCGTAGGGTTCTCTACCCACACTAGGAGAGTGTAAAAGGACGACGGTTCTCTGCCCACACTAGGAGAGTGTAAAAGGACGAAGGTTCTCTGCCAGCACTGTGGATTGTGTAAAAGGACGACGGTTCTCTGCCGCACCGGGTAGTGGTGAAAAGAGTGTTTTGTACAGGCTTCTCCGCCTTGCTGTGGGTGCTAAAGGAGAGTCACTTTGTGGTATTAGTGCAATACTCAGAGGGTGCCTCTGAGGAGTGGATGTAGGTCTGGTTATAGACCGAACCACTATAAATCTGGTGTCATTTACTTTATTGCTTTTACGTTTCCGCACTTTAAATTTCAGTTTTAACAACTCTGTGGTTGAAAAACATTTTTCTATAAACTTTAAAAGAAAATTTTATTTCGGTTCAACTTTATTATTAAGAGGGTTTAAAATTTTTAAAACTACCAATTCACCCCCCTCTTGGTAGCCGTGGGACATTTACTTAGGCTTAACAACCTAATTACTGGACTCAACAAGTGGTATCAGAGCTTTGTTTCAAAATCATAAGTTTGAACTACTTTTTGATTAACGTAGATGGCTACATTTGGAAACCGAAACACACCTGAGGGTTACTCTATCACTAGACCTCCACTGTTTGACAATATTCCTTTTGATTTTTGGAAAACACGCATGTCTACTTTCTTACAGTCACTTGATTATCGCATGTGGATGCTAGTCCAGGAAGGTTACACAAAACCAACTAGATTAGTTGATGGAATTAGGGTAGATACACCCTATGCAGATTGGACTATAGAAGAACGTGACTTAGCACAATTAAATGCGAAATGTTTAAATAGTTTCTTTTGTGCTTTAAAATCTGAAGACTACATGCGAGTTTCCACTTGTAAAAGCGGAAAAGACATATGGGATAGACTTTGTATTACTTATGAAGGAACAAATGAGGTTAAGCAATCAAGACTCAATATCTTGTTACATGACTACGAATTATTTCGCATGAAACCTAATGAATCTATATCTGACATGTACACAAGATTCACTCAAATTGTCACCTCTTTGCATGCACTTGGTAGGGAATTAACTAATGCTGAAATGGTTAATAAGATTCTTCGTTGTTTACCTACTGCATACGATGCTAAAATTACTGCAATTACAGAGTCTAAAAATCTGAACATTTATTCTATTGACAATCTTCTTGGTTCACTCATTGCTTACGAGCAAGGAGTAAGTCAAAGAATGATTGATGCAGGTGAACCAAGAAAGGACAAGAATATTGCACTAAATGTGGAAGAGTCAGAAAGTGAACACTCACAACCTGAGGATGAAGACGATATAGCACTGATGACTAGACAATTCAGAAGCTTTTTAAAGAGGAAGCAGAAGAGACGCCAGCAATGGAATAGAGGTAAGTATAACAGAAATGGCAAGGTTTCTAATGAAGTGATTTGTTATGAATGCAGGAAACCAGGTCATATAAAGACTGATTGTCCAAAACTCAAAGCCACTCCTAGCAAGGAAAAGGTAGAGGAGAAACCAATGGTAAAGAAGGGCAAGAAGAAGTTTCAAAAGGCTTTTTGGGCGGACTCAGCTTCAGACTCATCTGAGACTGAAAAAGAAGAAGAAGTCACCAACCTTTGCTTGATGGCAGATAAATCTGAACAATCAGATCAAGAAGAGGTATGTGATTTAACTTATAATGAATTGTTTGAAGTTTCTGAACACATGCATGATGCATATAGGAAAACTAAAAAGATGCATGCTAGTTTAGTTTTAGAATTGGAAGAGCTTAATAAGGAACACGAAATCCTTAGGAAAGATCATGCTTTAATTGATAGCAACCACATGAAACTACTTGATGAATATGATGACTTGAATAAAAATTTTGAGAATTTAAAATCATCCTATGCTGAACTTGAAAAAGAATTTAAGAAATTTAAGGATGAATCTGAGCACAAGACATATAGAATCAATTATACAAATCGAATCTTGGAGGATATGAATTCATTTTACAAACTTACTATAAGAGCTCTCGAGGATAATAGGAACCCCCCTAAACTTGAAGATTTTACAAATCCTAAATATTATCCTAAATTCATGAAATCCCTTAGAAGACAATCATATGAAAGAAAACATAGGAATATTTTTCCTAATGTTAAATGTAACAATTGTGGATTTTTGGGACATATATCTCACACCTGCACTTTAAAGATGAAACCTAATTTGGTGTGGAGAACTAAGATGCATAAACCTAGACATATCACACATGCATCTGATTATAAATTTCATAAAGGTGAACCCAAACTAGTTTGGGTTCCCAGGTCTAACATTTGAGAATTTTGCAGGTATACTCTCACACAAGACCTCGTGAGAGTATATGGTACCTGGACAGCGGATGTTCTAAGCACATGACTGGAGATACTGCTCAATTCATAACGCTGGAAGCCAGGAGTGGAGGCAAGGTTACACTTGGAGATAATACCACAAAGAAAGTGGTTGGATCAGGTATGATTGAAAATTTGAAAAACTTTTTCATAGACAATGTTTTATTAGTTGAAGGCTTAAAACATAATTTGCTTAGCATAAGTCAGCTATGTGATAAGGGCTATAATGTAAAATTTTTACCTACTAGCTGCATAATTAGCCTAAATGGGAAAATTGTTTTAAATGGAAAAAGGGTGAACAATGTCTACATGCTAGATTTAAATTGTATTCAATCTCCTACTGCTTTTTGTTTGAAAACTGTTTCTGATGAATCATGGCTTTGGCATAGGAGACTTTGTCATTCTAGTATGAAAAATCTTAGAAAAATTACCCAAAAGAATTTGGTGAGAGGAATACCTAAACTAGACTTTACTAAGGACCATCTGTGTGATGCATGTCAACTAGGAAAACAAGTGAAGTCCTCTTTTAAGTCCATTAAAGATCTTAGGACCAGTAAACCATTAGAAATTCTTCACATGGATCTTTTTGGACCTGTAAGCACGGTAAGTCTAGGAGGAAAGGTATATGGATTTGTTATAGTAGATGATTTTTCAAGATTCACCTGGGTTAAATTTCTTTTTCATAAGAGTGAATCATTTGAGGAATTCAAAAATTTTTCAACTTGGATACAAAGAAAACTAGGATGTGAAATAATTTCTATACAAAGTGATCATGGAGGAGAATTTGAAAATGAAAGATTTGAAGATTTCTGTAAAGAAAAGGGGATTGATCACAATTTTTCTGCACCTAGAACTCCTCAACAAAATGGAGTAGTTGAAAGAAAGAACAGAACATTAATAGAAGCCGCCCGAGCAATGTTAGCAGAATACTCACTTCCTAGATATTTTTGGGCTGAGGCGGTTAGCACTGCATGCTATGTTCTGAATAGGGTGAATGTGAGATCAAATTTGAATAAAACACCCTATGAGTTGCTAAAAGGAAGAACACCAAATTTGTCTCATTTGCATGTATTTGGTTGCAAGGTGTTCATACATAATAATGGAAAATCTGCCTTAAGAAAATTTGATCCAAAATCAGATGAAGTAATTTTTGTTGGATATTCAAGTGTTGGAAAATGTTATAGAGTATTCAACAAAAGAACTTTAGTCATTGAAGAAACCACACATGTTGTTTTTGATGAAAATGGAAACATGGAAGAGCCAAAAGTTGTTGAAGAAGAAATTGAAGAAAACTCCCAAAAGATTGATAGATTAAATTTGGAAGAAAATGTGGAAGAAAATTTAGAAAGAGAAGACCCTTTGCCTAGAGATTTGAGATTTTCTAAAAACCATCCAAAGGAATTGATTATAGGTGAACCAAGTGAGGGTGTTAGAACTAGGCGTGGATTAAACAAGGAAGTCAATCATTCAGCCTTTATTTCAACTATTGAACCCACTAACATTGATCAAGCACTTTCAGATGAATTTTGGATATTGGCCATGCAAGAAGAGTTAAATCAATTTGTAAGAAATAAAGTTTGGGAACTAACTACAAGGCCAAAAGATCAAAGTGTTGTTGGAACCAAGTGGGTGTTCAAAAATAAAATGAATGACTCAGGAGTAGTCATTAGAAATAAGGCTAGATTAGTAGCTAAGGGGTATAATCAAATTGAAGGAATTGATTTTGAGGAAACTTTTGCCCCTGTAGCTAGACTTGAAGCAATTAGGGTTTTACTAGCCTTTGCCTGTTTTAAAGGTTTTAAATTGTTTCAAATGGATGTTAAAAGTGCCTTTTTAAATGGAGTAATTGAAGAAGATGTTTTTGTAGAACAACCTCCAGGTTTTGAAAATTCTAAATTTCCAAATCATGTTTTCAAATTAAAAAAGGCATTATATGGATTGAAACAGGCACCTAGGGCTTGGTATGAGAGGTTAAGCACCTTCCTACTTGAAAGATCTTTTGAAAAAGGAAGTGTGGATACAACTCTCTTTTTAAGAAAAATTGGAAAGGATATACTTATTGTTCAAATTTATGTGGATGACATCATCTTTGGATCTTCAAATAAACATCTTTGTGATGATTTTTCTAAAACAATGAGTAGTGAATTTGAAATGAGTCTAATGGGAGATTTAAATTACTTTCTAGGATTTAGCATTAAGCAACTTGAGGAAGGTACTTTTCTTAGTCAAACCAAATATATTAAGGACATCCTCAAAAAATATGAAATGGACAATGCTAAACCTGTTAGTACACCAATGAGTTCTTCAGTTCAGTTGGATAAAGACCTTAAGGGAAAATCTGTTGATCAAAAGAAATTTAGAGGGATAATTGGATCTTTACTTTACTTGACTGCTAGCCGACCAGATATTATGTTTAGTGTTTGCTTATGTGCTAGATTTCAATCAGATCCAAAAGAATCACATTTGACAGCAGTGAAAAGGATTTTAAGATATCTACTAGGAACTCAAAACTTAGGAATTTGGTATCCTAAGTTTAGCTCTTCATTTGAAATTATTGGTTACTCAGATTCTGACTTTGCAGGCTGTAGAGTGGATAGGAAAAGCACTTCTGGAACATGTCAATTCATTGGAAATTCATTAGTTTCATGGTCTAGTAGAAAACAAAATTCAGTGGCACTATCTACTGCAGAAGCAGAATACATTGCATTAGGAAGTTGTGTGGCACAAGTACTTTGGTTAAAACAACAGTTGATTGACTTAGGATTAACTATAGGCACTATTCCAATTTATTGTGACAATACTAGTGCTATTTGCATTTCCAAAAATCCTATTCAACATTCTAGAACCAAACACATTGATATAAGGCATCATTTCATAAGGGATCATGTATCCAAAGGAGAAATTGAACTCATACATGTTTCAACTGAAAATCAACTTGCAGACATTTTTACAAAACCTTTAGCCTTTGATACCTTCAGTACTTTAAGAACAAGGCTTGGTGTTATTGATTTGAATGCTTAACTAAAATGCCTTTGCAACATTGATACTTGTTGTGTTTTGTTTTTGTAATTTTGTGAATTTTGTGTGTTTTTAATGAATTGTTTTTGGATTTATGATTTTGTTTTATGTTTTCTGTGTTTTTTGATTGTTTTTGTTGATTTTGTTAATTTAAAAAAAAAATTCAAAATTAAAAATTTTTTTTGGAGGAAATCGTCCAGGACGAAATGTTTTCGTACGGGACGATGTGTAAAGAAACAGTTTGCGCGAATTTAAACCGTTTTTTAGAGCAGTTTTTTATTGGATCGTCTGTACGATCTGTGATCGTCCAGGACGAATTTTTTTTTCCTCTCAAACGTCGAGACGATTGAATGCAGCGGTTGAGTGGATAAGACAGTTTTTAATACGAACTTCGTCTGTACGAAATTTTTTTTCGTCTGTACGAACATGTGTCGGTTCATTGTAGGGGACGGTTTTCAAGAGTCATTAAAACGATTCACTTTTTGATCGTCTGTACGAAATTTTTTCGTCTGTACGATCGGTCAAGTCAAAAAGCCTGTACGAAGGGACGCATCGTAAATTGTGTTGAATACGAAAAGCCGTTACATTTTGGACGAATTGGATCGTCTGTACGAAATTACTTCGTCCAGACGAACTATTATTTTTCGTCCAGGACGAATATTTTCGTCCAGGACGAACGTATCGTTTCTCTTTAAATATGAAGGCTTTCAAACTTGACAATCACACTTTCAAACATCTTTTTCAATCCCTTTCTACATCATATCAACTATGGCCTCCTCTAGCAAAAGACAAAAAGTTTTGGTGAAGAAACCTAACAGGAATGCCCCAGACAACTTTCTTTCCAAGGCAAATGAGGAATCTTTTCCTCATTTTGCATCTGCAAAAATCACTCCGTCTCGGATTCTTATCCAAACAGAGTTGAAATTTCGGGTATTGCACCTCTTCGCCTCAACCCAATTTCAGTTCATTCTTTCTCTCGTCCATCTCTACAATAAACAAACCTACCTCTACTTTCTAGCCAACATGAGTTTCAATTCTGACCACTCTATCATTAGTTCTTTTGTTTTTAAGAAAAAAGTTGAGATCACCAAGCACGACCTTGGTGCATTTTTAAACTTAAGAACTGAAGGATATAGAGCCCACACCCTAATATCAGAAAACACCTTCAAATGATTTGAAATCAATAGGGTGATTAGAGAGACAGACATAACCTATCATGTTGCTAGAGTATCCGGTATGACCCAAGATGCCCGAATCATCCAGCATATCCTTAGATCCTCAATTATTCCTAAAGCTGGTGATAGGATTAACATTACTCCTCTCCTTTCTGTTCTAACCTTTTTAATCATGCAAAGACATCCTATTGATGAAGCCCAACTCATCCTAGATCATATCTATGGGCTTTCAGAAATAGGACATCCTGATCAGAAGAGGAAGAAGAACATTTCATTAGGGCACTTAATAACTTATATTTTGGAGAAGAAGTACAATATAGTGCATCCTGATGAAGAATATGAAGAGCCAGTTTACTATAACGATGCATCATTCAGACTGCTCTTCAAGGAGGAAAAAGAAAAAGGAAAAGCACATGGCAGTGCTTCAGAAGAAGAAGAAGAAGAAGGAGTGCAAGGTTCTGCTTCTCAATCAGATTACCAGAATCTGATTGAGAGATTTGATAGACTAGAGACTCACATTGATCAAAGATTTGATCAATTTGATGCTCAACTTATACAGCAGCAACAAGACATTGGTAACATTAAAGATGAAGTTCATGAAATTAATACCAATGTCATGTTGATGGCCTCCTACTTCAATCTCTTTGGCGGCATTCCTCCTCCTCCTCCAGAACAGTAGAATTTTTTTTATGTGTGTCTGTTGTATTTTTTTTTGTTTGTTTTGTTTTTTGTTTGCTTTTATGTTTCTAAGTTCACTGTATTTTTTTTTTGTTGTGTAATCCGTTCCTTTAATTTTAATGAAAGTTTGTTTTTATTAGATTTGTTTTGAAATGTGGCTAATGTTTATGAATTTCATTAGTATTTTTTTTAATCTAGATAGTGCTTAAATTCGATTGTAATTTGAGATTATCTATATTAGAAAATCTAGACTTTCTAAATTTATAATTTGTTTATAACTTGTTGTAATTAGAACTTTTAAATTCATGTCTATTCATTTAGACTACATAAAAGTTAATATTGTTATTGCAATTTTGATGTTTTCTTATTTTATATTTCTATGCTCAAATGATATTTATGCACCTAGAAATATTTGAAATTTTAGATTATAGATTTTGGAAAGAATTGGTCAAATTACTCTTGAACATTGTACAAATGTACAAAAATCAAAAGCAATTCACAAAAATTTGCAAAGTGAAAAAGAGGCACAAAATAAGCCCAACCAAAGAAAAATGCACAAAAATGTGCTACAAAACTTTGAAAAGATGTGCAAAGCACCACATGAGGTAATTCTCTTCTTTCCAAATTCGTTCAATCTCTTAATTCAAGTTGATCTAATGTTCATTTATATTCTATTGAACTTTGAAATATAGAATTTTTTTTACATCTGACTTGTAATGATTTTCAATAATCAAAATGTCTAAATTGAATCATGTCTTTGATAAATTCTTCTTACTTACAATGTTATATCATTTCATAAATTTTATGAATTTCTATGATTGACCAAATATCTTTAGTTTAAAATTGCATACCCTATGTCAAATCACAATTTAGATTAAATTTTAACAATGAATTTCGTACAATTATTTACATTTCTTGTCTTTTTTCTTCTTCACTTTTTGTTGCTGTCAAAAAGGGGGAGAAATTATTATGTTTGTGTTTTTGTGGTTTTTGTGTTTTCTATTTTTAATTTATTCTGTTTGCAAGTTATTTATTTGTTTGTGTTAAAAATTTTTTGAAAAACAAAAAAATTGTTCGTTAAATATTGTTCTTTAATGCCTCCTTATTTTAATGTACTCATAAATTCAGGGGGAGTTTAGGAGATAAGAGATTTATTTTAACTTGAAATCATACTAATAATAATTGTTTTGCCATCATCAAAAAGGGGGAGATTGTTTGAATAGTTGCTATTTGAATGATTTATATTTGTGCAACTTATGTAGTTTTGATGATTCCAAACATTATTGTTCAGATGTATAGTTATCTCCTAACAATTTTAGAAGATTTGCATTTGCTCTTGTGTGTACTAACATTTCAGGAAAATCAGATTCCAGACTACGAAAACTTCAAATCAAATTCAACATATGATATTTTGTTTATTTGAAGTTTGTCTTTTCTTTGAATTAATTTTGAAAGGGAGTGATTGTAATTGAGTGAATAAAATCTCACACACACAAATAAGGAGATCTTGAAATTCTATACTGATCGTACAGGACGATATTTATCGTACTGGACGATCTGTCAGTTATCTCCTATAGAGCAATTGGAACGAATAGGAACTTGCTTGGAAAAATTTTTCTAAGTCCTATTCGTCCAGGACGAATTTTATTATCGTCCCGGACGATGGGTTCTCTGTAAAATTTTCGTCCAGATGAATTTTACCATCGTACGAGGCGACCAGTCCTCTGGAAAATTTTTGTCCAGACGAAAATAAATATCGTACCGGACGATCAGCTCTCTGGAAAATTTTCGTCCAGACGAAAACAAATTATCGTCCGCGGCGATGGGTGCTCTGGAAAATTTTCGTCCAGACGAAATAAATAATCGTCCAGGATGATCGGCTCTCTGGAAAATTTTCGTCCAGACGAACATATTCTCGTCCAAACGATGAACCGACTTAGAACAATTTTCAGCAGTTTCTAGAACCGACCTTGTAATAACCGTTCGTACTGGACGAACCTAGTTCGTACAGGACGATCATCAGTACGAAGTCATTTCGTACACATATACAAATTGGGTCGTTTCAGATCGTTTAAGTAATATCGTCCAGGACGATCCAGGATCGTACAGGACGATCCACTGCGTACAGAATTGGAAATTTGCAGTTTTTGGGCGGTTTCTCTTATCTTTTATATAAATAGTCCAAATTAGACTGCCACCCAATCTTTTTGTCATTTGATCTTCGTGCCTCTTGAGAGAAAAGCCAAGGAGAGAGTGGAAGAGAGCATTCAAAGGAGGATTCCTACCATTGGAGCGAGAAGGCTTCACTTGGATTGCTAAGGTAAGAGTCTCTACTTGTGAAATTGGATTTCTTCACTCTTTTCTTTCTTCCTTCTAGATTCTTGTGAGAAGATCATTCAAGAAGGTCCGGTTCTCTGCCGACACTTGGAGAGTGTGAACAGACGAGGGTTCTCTGCCCACACTAGGAGAGTGTAAAAGGAAGAAGGTTCTCTGCCTACACTTGGAGAGTGTGAATAGCCGTAGGGTTCTCTACCCACACTAGGAGAGTGTAAAAGGACGACGGTTCTCTGCCCACACTAGAAGAGTGTAAAAGGACGAAGGTTCTCTGCCAGCACTGTGGATTGTGTAAAAGGACGACGGTTCTCTGCCGCACCGGGTAGTGGTGAAAAGAGTGTTTTGTACAGGCTTCTCCGCCTTGCTGTGGGTGCTAAAGGAGAGTCACTTTGTGGTATTAGTGCAATACTCAGAGGGAGCCTCTGAGGAGTGGATGTAGGTCTGGTTATAGACCGAACCACTATAAATCTGGTGTCATTTACTTTATTGCTTTTACGTTTCCGCACTTTAAATTTCAGTTTTAACAACTCTGTGGTTGAAAAACATTTTTCTACAAACTTTAAAAAAAAATTTTATTTCGGTTCAACTTTATTATTAAGAGGGTTTAAAATTTTTAAAACTACCAATTCACCCCCCTCTTGGTAGCCGTGGGACATTTACTTAGGCTTAACAACCTAATTACTGGACTCAACAGGAGGCCATCAACATTACATTGGTATTAATTTCATGAACTTCATCTTTAATATTACCAATGTCTTGTTGTTGCTGCGTAAGTTGAGCATCAAATTGATACAACCTTTGATCAATGTGAGTCTCTAATCTATCAAATCTCTCAATCAGATTCTGGTAATCTGATTGAGAAGCAGAAGCTTGCACTCCTTCTTCTTCTTCCTCTTCTGAAGCACTGGCATGTGCTTTTTCTTTTTTTTTTTACTCCTTGAAGAGCAATCTGAATGATGCATCGTTATAGTAAACTGGCTCTTAATATTCTTCATCAGGATGCACTATATTGTATTTCTTTTCCAAAATATAAGTGATTAAGTGTCCTAATGAAATGTTCTTCTTCCTCTTCTGATCTGCATGTCCTATTTCTGAAAGCCTATAGATATGGTCTATGATAAGTTGGGCTTCATCAATAGGATGTCTTTCCATGATTAAAAAGGTTAGAACAGAAAGGAGAGGGGTAATGTTAATCCTATCACCAGCTTTAGGAATAATTGAGGATCTAAGAATATGCTGGATGATTCGGGCATCTTGGGTCATACCGGAGACTCTAGCAACATGATAGGTTATGCCTATTTCTCTAATCACCCAATTGATTTGAAACCATTTGAAGGAGGTTTCTGACATTAGGGTGTGGGCTCTATATCCCTCAGTTCTTAAGTTTAAAAATGCACCAAGGTCTTGCTTGGTGATCTCAACTTTTTGCTTAAAAATATATGAACTAATGGTGGAGTGGTCAGAATTGAAACTCATGTTCGCTAGAAAGTAATGGTAGGTTTGCTTATTGTAGAAGTGGACGAGAGAAAGAATGAAATGAAATTGGGTTGAGGCGAAGAGGTGCAATACCTGAAATTTCAACTCAGTTTGAATAAGAATGCGAGACGGAGTGATTTTTGCGGATGCAAAACGAGGAAAAGATTCCTCATTCGCCTTAGAAAGAAAGTTGTATGGGGCATTCCTATTTGGTTTCTTCACCAACACCTTTTATCTTTTGCTAGAGGAGGCCATTGTTGATTTGATGTAGAAAGGGATTGAAAATAGGTTTGGAAGTGTGATTGTTAAGTTTGAAAGCCTTCATATTTAAAGAAAAACGATATGTTCGTCCTGGACGAAAATATTCGTCCTGGACGAAAAATTATCGTTCGTCTGGACAAAATAATTTCGTACAGACGATCCAATTCGTCCAAAATGTAACGGCTTTTCGTAATCAACACAACTTATGATGCATCCCTTTGTACAGGCTTTTTGACTTGACCGATCGTACAGACGAAAAATTTTCGTACAGATGATCAAAAAGTAAATCGTTTTAATGACTCTTGAAAACCATCCCCTACAATGAACCGACACATGTTCGTCTGGACGAACGAAAACTTCGTACAGACGAAGTTCATATTAAAAACTGTCTTATCCACTCAACTGCTTCATTCAATCGACCTGGACGATCATCAGATCGTACAGACGATCTAATTAAAAACTGCACTCAAAATGGTTAAAATTCGCACAAACTGTTCCTTCACACATCGTCCCGTACGAAACCAATTTCCTCCTGGACGATTTCCTCAAAAAAAAATTTTAATTTTGAATTTTTTAAATTAAGAAAATCAACAAAAATATTCAAAAAAAACACATAAAACATAAAACAAAATCATAAATCCAAAAACACAGAAAACATAAAACAAAATCATAAATTCAAAACACACAAAATTTAACAAAAAATAAAAATAACAACAAAACAAAACAAATATCAATGTTGTAAAGACATTTTGTTTAAGCATTCAAATCAATAACACCAAGCCTTGTTCTTAAAGTACTGAAAGTATCAAAGGCTAAAGGTTTTGTAAAAATGTCTGCAAGTTGATTTTCAGTTGAAACATGTATGAGTTCAATTTCTCCTTTGGATACATGATCCCTTATGAAATGATGCCTTATATCAATGTATTTGGTTCTAGATTGTTGAATATGATTTTTGGAAATGCAAATAACACTAGTATTGTCACAATAAATTGGAATAGTGCCTATAATTAATCCTAAATCAATCAACTGTTGTTTTAACCAAAGTACTTGTGCCACACAACTTCCTAATGCAATGTATTCTGCTTCTGCAGTAGATAGTGCCACTGAATTTTGTTTTCTACTAGACCATGAAACTAATGAATTTCTAATGAATTGACATGTTCCAGAAGTGCTTTTCCTATCCACTCTACAGCCTGCAAAGTCAGAATCTGAGTAACCAATAATTTCAAATGAAGAGATAAACATAGGATACCAAATTCCTAAGTTTTGAGTTCCTAGAAGATATCTTAAAATCCTTTTCACTGCTGTCAAATGTGATTCTTTTGGATCTGATTGAAATCTAGCACATAAGTAAACACTGAACATAATATCTGGTCGGCTAGCAGTCAAGCAAAGTAAATATCCAATTATCCCTCTAAATTTCTTTTGATCAACAGATTTTCCCTTAAGGTCCTTATCCAACTGAACTGAAGAACTTATTGGTGTACTAACAGGTTTAGCATTGTCCATTTCATATTTTTTGAGGATGTCCTTAATATATTTAGTTTGACTAAGAAAAGTACCTTCCTCAAGTTGCTTAATGCTAAATCCTAGAAAGTAATTTAAATCTCCCATTAGACTCATTTCAAATTCACTACTCATGGTTTTAGGAAAAATCATCACAAAGATGTTTATTTGAAGATCCAAAGATGATGTCATCCACATAAATTTGAATAATAAGTATATCCTTTCTAATTTTCCTTAAAAAGAGAGTTGTATCCACACTTCCTTTTTCAAAAGATCTTTCAAGTAGAAAGGTGCTCAACCTCTCATACCAAGCCCTAGGTGCCTGTTTCAATCCATATAATGCCTTTTTTAATTTGAAAACATGATTTGGAAATTTAGAATTTTCAAAACCTGGAGGTTGTTCTACAAAAACATCTTCCTCAATTACCCCATTTAAAAAGGCACTTTTGACATCCATTTGAAACAATTTAAAACCTTTAAAACAGGCAAAGGCTAGTAAAACCCTAATTGCTTCAAGTCTAGCTACAGGGGAAAAAGTTTTCTCAAAATCAATTCCTTCAATTTGATCATACCCCTTAGCTACTAATCTAGCCTTATTTTTAATGACTACTTCTGAGTCATTCATTTTATTTTTGAACACCCACTTGGTTCCAACAACACTTTGATCTTTCGGCCTTGTAGTTAGTTCCCAAACTTTATTTCTTACAAATTGATTTAACTCTTCTTGCATGGCCAATATACAAAATTCATCTGAAAGTACTTGATTAATGTTAGTGGGTTCAATAGTTGAAATAAAGGCTGGATGATTGACTTCCTTGTTTAATCCACGCCTAGTTCTAACACCCTCACTTGGTTCACCTATAATCAATTCCTTTGGGTGGTTTTTGACATGCATCACATAGATGGTCCTTGGTAAAGTCTAGTTTAGGTATTCCTCTCACCAAATTCTTTTGGGTAATTCTTCTAAGATTTTTCATACTATAATGACAAAGTCTCCTATGCCAAAGCCATGATTCATCAGAAATAGTTTTCAAACAAAAAGTAGTAGGAGATTGAATACAATTTAAATCTAGCATGTAGACATTATTTACCCTTTTTCCATTTAAAACAATTTTCCCATTTAGGCTAATTATGCAGCTAGTAGGTAAAAATTTTACATTATAGCCCTTATCACATAGCTGACTTATGCTAAGAAAATTATGTTTTAAGCCTTCAACTAATAAAACATTATCTATGAAAAAGTTTTTCAAATTTCGAATCATACCTGATCCAACCACTTTCTTTGTGGTATTATCTCCATGTGTAACCTTGCCTCCACTCCTGGCTTCCAGCATTATAAATTGAGTAGTATCTCCAGTCATGTGCTTTGAACATCCGCTGTCCAGGTACCATATACTCTCTTGAGGTCTTGTGTGAGAGTATTCCTGCAAAATTCTCAAATGTTAGACCTGGGAACCCAAACTAGTTTGGGTTCACCTTTATGAAATTTATAATCAGATGCATGTATGATATGTCTAGGTTTATGCATCTTAGTTCTCCACACCAAATTAGGTTTCATCTTTAAAGTGCAGGTGTGAGATATATGTCCCAAAAATCCACAATTATTACATTTAACATTAGGAAAAATATTCCTATGTTTTCTTTCATAAGATTGTCTTCTAAGGGATTTCATGAATTTAGGATAATATTTAGGATTTGTAAAATCTTCAAGTTTAGGGGGGTTCCTATTATCCTCGAGAGCTCTTATAATGAGTTTGTAAAATGAAATTCATATCCTCCAAGATTCGATTGGTATAATTAATTCTATATGTCTTGCTCTCAGATTCATCCTTAAAATTCTTAAATTCTTTTTCAAGTTCAGCATAGGATGATTTTAAATTCTCATAATTTTTATTCAAGTCATCATATTCATCAAGTAGTTTCATGTGGTTGCTATCAATTAAAGCATGATCTTTCCTAAGGATTTCGTGTTCCTTATTAAGCTCTTCCAATTCTAAAACTAAACTAGCATGCATCTTTTTCCTTTTCCTATATGCATCATGCATGTGTTCAGAAACTTCAAACAATTCATTATAGGTTAAATCACATACCTCTTCTTGATCTGATTGTTCAGCATTATCTGCCATCAAGCAAAGGTTGGTGACTTCTTCTTCTTTTTCAGTCTCAGATGAGTCTGAAGCTGAGTCCGCCCAAAAAGCCTTTTGAAACTTCTTCTTGCCCTTCTTTACCATTGGTTTCTCCTCTACCTTCTCCTTGTTAGGAGTGGCTTTGAGTTTTGGACAATCAGTCTTTATATGACCTGGTTTCCTGCATTCATAACAAATCACTTCATTAGAAACCTTGTCATTTCTGTTATACTTACCTCTATTCCATTGCTAGCGTCTCTTCTGCTTCCTCTTTAAAAAGCTTCTGAATTATCTAGTCATCTGTGCAATATCGTCTTCATCCTCAGGTTGTGAGTGTTCACTTTCTGACTCTTCCACATTTAGTATAATATTTTTGTCCTTTCTTGGTTCACCTGCATCAATCTTTCTTTGACTTACTCCTTGCTCATAAGCAATGAGTGAACCAAGAAGATTGTCAATTGAATAAATGTTCAGATCTTTAGACTCTGTAATTGCAGTAATTTTAGCATCGTATGCAGTAGGCAAACAACGGAGAATCTTATTAACCATTTCAGCATTAGTTAATTCCCTACCAAGTGCATGCAAAGAGGTGACAATTTGAGTGAATCTTGTGTACATGTCAGATATAGATTCATTAGGTTTCATGCGAAATAATTCGTAGTCATGTAACAAGATATTGAGTCTTGATTGCTTAACCTCATTTGTCCCTTCATAAGTTATACAAAGTCTATCCCATATGTCTTTTCCGCTTTTACAAGTGGAAACTCGCATGTAGTCTTCAGATTTTAAAGCACAAAAGAAACTATTTAAATATTTCGCATTTAATTATGCTAAGTCACGTTCTTCGATAGTCCAATCTACATAAGGTGTTTCTACCCTAATTCCATCAACTAATCTAGTTGGTTTTGAGTAACCTTCCTGGACTAGCATCCACATGCGATAATCAAGTGACTGTAAGAAAGTAGACATGCATGTTTTCCAAAAATCAAAAGGAATATTGTCAAACAGTGGAGGTCTAGTGATAGAGTAACCCTCAGGTGTGTTTCGGTTTCCAAATGTAGCCATCTACGTTAATAAAAAAGTAGTTCAAACTTATGATTTTGAAACTATGCTCTGATACCACTTGTTGAGTCCAGTAATTAGGTTGTTAAGCCTAAGTAAATGTCCCACGGCTACCAAGAGGGGGGTGAATTGGTAGTTTTAAAAATTTTAAACCCTCTTAATGATAAAGTTGAACCGAAATAAAATTTTCCTTTAAAGTTTGTAGAAAAATGTTTTTCAACCACAGAGTTGTTTAAACTGAAATTTAAAGTGCGGAAACGTAAAAGCAATAAAGTAAATGACACCAGATTTATAGTGGTTCGGTCTATAACCAGACCTACATCCACTCCTCAGAGGCACCCTCTGAGTATTGCACTAAAACCAATAGTGACTCTCCTTTAGCACCCACAGCAAGGCGGAGAAGCCTTTACAACACACTCTTTTCACCACTACTCGGTGCGGCAGAGAACCGTCGTCCTTTTACACAAACCACAGTGCTGGCAGAGAACCGTCATCCTTTTACACTCTCCTAGTGTGGGCAGAGAACCCTACGGCTGTTCACACTCTCCAAGTGTAGGCAGAGAACCTTTCCGCTGTTCACACTCTCCAAGTATAGGCAGAGAACCCTTCGGCTGTTCACACTCTCCAAGTGTCGGCAGAGAACCGGATCTCCTTGACTGATCTTCTCACAAGAATCTAGAAGGAAGAAGGAAAAGAGTGAAGAAATCCAATTTCACAAGTAGAGACTCTTACCTTAGTAATCCAAGTGAAGCCTTCTCGCTCCAGTGGTAGGAATCCTCCTTTGAATGCTCTCTTCCACTCTCTCCTTGGCTATTCTCTCAAGAGGCACGAAGTTCAAATGACAAAAAGATTAGGTGGCAGTTTAATTTGGACTATTTATACAAAAGACATGAAAAACCGCCCAAAAACTGCAAGTTTCCAATTCTGTACACAGTGGATCGTCCTGTACGATCCTGGATCGTCCTGGACGATTTTACTTAAACGATCTGAAACGACCCAATTTGTATATGTGTACGAAATGACTTCGTACAGATGATTGTCCTATACGAACTAGGTTCGTCCAGTACGAACGGTTATTACAAGGTCGGTTCTAGAAACTGCTGAAAACTGTTCTAAGTCGGTTAATCGTTTGGACGAAAAAATGTTCGTCTGGACGAAAATTTTCCAGAGAGCCGATCGTCCTGGACGATTATTTATTTCGTCTAGACGAAAATTTTCCAGAGGACCAATCGCCACGGACGATAATTTGTTTTCGTCTGGATGAAAAATTTCCAGAGACCTGATCGTCCGATACGATATTTAATTTCGTCTGTACGAAAATTTTCCAGAGCACTGGTCGCCTCGTATGATGGTAAAATTCATCTGGACGAAAATTTTACAGAGAACCCATCGTCCGGGATGATAATAAATTTCGTCCTGGACGAATAGGACTTAGAAAAAATTTTTTCGAGCAAGTTCCTATTCGTTCCATGTGCTCTATAGGAGATAACTAACGGATCATCCAGTACGATAAATATTGTCCCGTACGATCAGTATAAAATTTTAAGATCTCCTTATGTGTGTGTGTAAGTTTTTTTTTATTCACTCAATTACAATCACTCACTTTCAAAATTAAATCAAAGAAAATGCAAACTTCAAATAAACAAAATATCTCATGTTGAATTTGATTTGAAGTTATCGTAGTCTGGAGTCTGATTTTCCTGAAATGTTAGTACAAACAAGAGCAAAAGCAAGTCTTCTAAAATTGTTAGGAGATAACTATACATTTGAACAATAATGTTTGGAATCATCAAAACTACATAAGTTACACAAATATAAATCATTCAAATAGCAACTATTCTAACAATTAATGGTGTTAAAACTGAAATTTCTTTTACTAAATGGACTTTTGATGAACGTGATTTAGCTCAGCTAAATGCAAAATGTTTGAACTGTTTTTTCTGTGCTTTGAAATCTGAGGATTACATGCGTGTCTTAACTTGCAAAATTGGTAAAGAGATTTGGGATAAATTGTGCATCACCTATGAATGTACTAATGAGGTTAAACAATCCCGTTTAAACATTCTCTTGCATGACTACAAACTTTTTCGTATGAAACCTCATGAATCGATTTCTGACATGTACACTAGGTTTACTCAGATTGTTACTTCATTGCATGCACTAAGAAAAGAACTTTTGAACTATGAAAAAGTTAACAAGATTTTGAGATGCTTGCCTTCGTCTTATGATGCTAAAATCACTGCAATCACTGAATCTAAAGATTTAAACATCTATTCTATTGATAACTTACTTGGCTCACTCATTGCTTACGAGCAAGGGGTGAATCAAAGAAATCTTGATGCAGGTGAGAAGAAAAAGGAGAAAACAATTGCATTAAAGGCACACAAATCGGATTTTGAATCTTCCGGGTCTGAAAGTGATGAAATTGCCTTCATCACAAGGCAATTCAAAAGCTTTCTAAGGAAGAAACAAAAGCATCATCAAAGTTGGAGAAAAGGTAATGATCATAAACATGTTAAAGGATCTTCTGATGTTGTTTGTTTTGAATGCAGGAAGCCTGGACATGTGAGAACTGATTGCCCTACACTTAGAGATCAATCAAGCAAAGAAAAAGGTGAGGAGAAAGCTAAGTCTATGAAGGACAAAAAAGAAAAACCAAAGGAGCTTTTGGGCAGAATCGGGTACTGACTCCTCTGAGACTGAACCAGAGGAAGAAACTACAAACTTGTGTTTCATGGGAAAAGATCAAAGTGATCAAGAAGAGGTATGTGAACTTTCCTACGATCAACTTCTTGAAGTTTCAGAAAAAATTCATGCATCATATAGGAAATTAAAGAAAACTCATGCTACCTTGAAATTAGAATTCTTAAATCTACAAAAAGAGCATGAAATTTTGTTTAAAGACCATCAAACAATTGACTCGAAATCACATGACATTACTTAATGAATTTGATGAGTTAAATAAAAATCATGGTGAGTTAGTTAAAGAGCTTGATGCACTAAAAATATCACATTCATCACTTGAATCTGATTTTAAGAAGTCAAAGGAGATAGAGAAAAATTTGAGGATTGAAAATAAAATTTTAAAAGGCACAAATTTGAAGTTTCAAAATGATTTAGAAGCATGTAAGAAAACTAGGATGACTTCTACTTTTAATCAATTGCCAAAACCTAGGAAGAGGCATTATAACTCAAATAACTTAAGAAATCCCTTTCCTGGAGTTAGATGTTTTTCATGTGGCATGCTAGGACACATCTCACACACTTGCACGATATCACCATAGTACACATTGGGTGTGGAGACCTAAGGTGCATGATCCACAGCATATCACACATGCATTACATTCTTCTCTTCATAAGAAGGAACCCAAATCTGCTTGGGTTCCTAAATCAAATATTTGATAATTTTGCAGGAGGGCTCTCATAAAAGACCTCGTGAGAGTATGTGGTACCTGGACAGTGGATGCTCTCGACATATGACTGGTGATGCTAGCCAGTTTGTTGTACTAGAGTCCAGGACTGGAGGCAAGGTTACTCTTGGAGACAACACCACCAGAAAGGTGGTAGAAGCAGGTATAATCGGTAATTCCAAGAACCTTATGATTGAAAATATTTTGCTTGTAGATGGATTGAAGCACAACTTGCTCAGCATCAGTCAATTCTGTGATAAAGGCTTCATCGTGCAATTCTTCGCGGATTCATGCATTCTAAGTTTAAGTAACAACACTATTTTGCAGTGAAAGAGGATCAACAACGTCTACATGCTTGATTTAAATAACATTGAATGTGTTGCTTCTTTTTGCTTAAAAACTGTGATTGATGATTCTTGGTTGTGGCATAGGAGGCTTTGTCATGCAAGTATGAAAACCTTTAGGAAAGTGACCCAAAAGGACCTAGTTAGAGGTGTCCCCAAACTTAAGTTTATAAAAGACCACCTTTGTGATGCCTATCAACTAGGAAAGCAAGTTCATTCCTCTTTTCATCCCATTAAGGACATTAGCACCTCTAGACCTTTAGAAGTCCTTCACATGGATTTGTTTGGACCCATTAGCATAGGTAGTTTGGGAGGGAAAGTCTATGGTTTTGTGATTGTTGATGACTACTCGAGGTTCACTTGGACTAGATTTCTTTCACATAAAAATGAGTCTTTTGAGGAGTTTAAAACTTTTTCTACTTGGATTTAGAAGAAGCTAGGTTGTGAGATTTTAACCATCCATAGTGATCATGTGGGAGAGTTTGAAAATGAAAGATTTGGAGATTTTTATAAGGACAAGGGGATTAGCCACAATTTTTCAGCCCCTAGGACCCCTCAGCAGAATGGGGTAGCTGAAAGGAAGAATTGGACCTTGGTGGAAGCCGCTAGAGCCATGCTTGCTGAGTATTCACTTCCAAAATACTTTTGGGCTGAAGAGGTTAACACAGCTTGTTATGTGTTGAATAGGGTGAATGTTAGAGCCAAATTAGAAAAGACACCCTATGAGATCCTTAAGGGTAGGCCACCCAATCTTTTCCACCTTCATGTCTTTGGTTGTAAGGTTTTCATTCACAACAATGGGAAGTCTCACTTGGGAAAATTTGATCCTAAATCTGATGAAGGAGTATTCTTGGGATATTCTAGTGTTGGGAAGTCTTTTAGGGTGTTTAACAAGAGAACCTTGACGGTGGAAGAGACAACCCATGTAGTTTTTGATGAGTCTGATCCTAAGAAACATGGAGTAGAAGATGATGATGTTGGAGAGATTACAAGTGGAGTAGAAAATTTGGGGAAGGGGAGTGAGCACCTAAGTAATGAAGGAGTAGAAGGAGTCACCCAAGGAGTAGAGAACTTAGTTGAAAGGAGAGAAACTTCACACACTTTGCTTAGAGATTGGAGATACTCTAAAAGTCACCCCAAGGATTTGATCTTAGGAGACCCTTCTAGTGGAGTTAAGACAAGACATGGACTTAGGAAGGAGGTGAACCACTCTGCCTTTATTTCTATGACTGAACCCACCACCATTAACCAAGCCCTTTCTGATGAGTTTTGGATTTTAGCAATGCAAGAAGAGTTGAATCAATTTGTTAGGAATGATATTTGGGAACTTGTCGAAAGACCTAAGGGACAAAGTGTAGTTGGGACAAAGTGGGTCTTTAAGAACAAAGTGAATGATTCAGGAGTGGTGGTGAGGAATAAAGCAAGATTAGTGGCTAAGGGGTACAATCAAATAGAAGGGATAGACTTTGAGGAGACTTTTGCCCCTGTAGCTAGATTGGAAGCCATTAGCGTGCTATTAGCCTTTGCCTGTTATAAAGGATTTAAGCTTTTCCAAATGGATGTCAAGAGTGCCTTTTTAAATGGGGAAATAAAAGAAGATATTTTTGTAGAACAACCTCCAGGTTTTGAGAGTTCTCAAGTTTCAAATCATGTGTTTAAATTAAAAAAGGCTTTGTATGGTTTAAAGCAGGAACCTAGAGCTTGGTATGAGAGGCTTAGCACATTCTTACTAGAGAGGGAGTTTGTCAAGGGGAGCGTAGACACCACCCTTTTTCTTAGAAGAGTTGGAGATGATTTACTCATTGTTCAGATTTATGTTGATGATATACTCTTTGGATCTTCTAATAAAAAATTGTGTGATGATTTTTCTAAAATAATGAGTAGAGAGTTTGAGATGAGTTTGATGGGAGAGTTGTCCTACTTTTTGGGGTTTAGCATAAAACAATTGGAAGATAGGAACTTTCTTAAATAAAACAAAATACATAAAGGACATTTTGAAGAAATATGAGATGGACAAAGCCAAGCCAATTAACACTCCCATGACTTCTAGTGCTCTATTGGATAAGGACCCAAGTGGTAAGTCTGTTGATCAGAAGAAGTATAGAGGCACGATTGGATCTTTACTTTACTTGACTGCGAGCCGACCTGACATCATGTTTAGTGTTTACCTTTATGCTAGGTTTCAAGCTGACCCTAAGGAATCCCACATGATTGCTGTTAAGAGGATTTTTAGATACCTTTTGGGGACACAAGGATTAGGGATTTGGTACCCTAGACATAGCACTTCTTTTGAGATTATTGGTTTTTCTGACTCTGATTTTGCAGGATGCAAGGTGGATAGAAAGAGCTCTTCTGGAACTTGTCAATTTATTGGACAATCTTTGGTCTCTTGGTCTAGTAGGAAGCAAAACTCTGTTGCTATTTCCACTGTTGAAGCTGAATACATTACTCTTGGAAGTTGTGTGGCCCAAGTCCTTTGGTTGAAATAATAGGTATTGGATTTAGGATTACATGTAAGTACCATCTCAATCTTTTGTGATAATACTAGTGCCATATGCATCTCTAAGAATCCTATCCAACATTTAAGGACTAAACACATTGACATTAGGCATCACTTCATTAGAGATCATGTGACTAAGGGAGACATTGAGTTACACCATGAGACAACTGAAAATCAACTGGCGGACATCTTTACTAAACCACTGGCCTGCAATACTTTCAGCTCTTTAAGGACCAGGTTGGGTGTGATTGACATAAATGCATGAAACTTTTTTGTTTGTTTTTTCTTTTGCTTTTATTTTCTCTTGCTTTTGTTTCCTTTCTTGTTGCTTTAGTTTTTTTTTATTTTAGTTTTTTTCCCTTTTGTCTCTCTTTTCTTATTTTTCAAAATCATCGCTGATATGATATTATATTCCTTGTCCTTGTTTTTTGAAATTTTGTAGTTAATGTGTTTTCATCTACTTAATCTCTTAGATGGTAGGAATATTTTGTGATTGTGTCTCTTTCTTTAACCTATTTTAGTGGCATAGTTTTCTTTTCAAATCAAAAGTCTATCTCAAATTAAAGATTGTTTATGAAATTAAGATTTTTTCTTAAGCTTGCTTAAGTAAATCTATCTTGTATTTATATTGATTAAAGTTTTTTTTTGTCACATCAAGATCCCTCGTTACTCTTGTCTTTGATTATTAATCCTTCTTGTGGTAATTCTTCCTTATGTTAGAGAGAGAGCTCCTATTCTCTAATACCTGAGAAGATATATTCACAACAAAGATTTTTTTAAAGGATTATAAAAGAGAATCTAGCTTGCAAAAAAAAAAAAAAAAATTGGCCAATGATGCCAACAAAGGAAGCGCAAAGACGCCAAAAATTGAAAAATCTATAAAAAGATGCGCAAAGCGCCACAAAATTGACAAGAGGCATAAAATGAGCCCACTCAAAAGCAAGCTACTCTCTCTTTTTAAATCTTTTAGAACTTAGAAGTTTTGGTTCTCAAAGGCTTGATCTCGATTATCGTACGATTGTGACAAATCTACCTTACTTCATTATTTTATGAAGATATTTTTCTTACGACAAGTGGTAGGTGGATTCCTTTTCTCATATCCAATTAATTATTTGAGTTAATTCATTTATTTCAAAAGACAATTCTACCCTAAGAAAATGTTTTGAGCTAAGGGTAAACCATGAACGTATATTCTACTATTCAATGGATTAATGAGATTGGCAACTCATTAACTCATAAATTTTTTAAATAAATCACATGGAATACTATGTCATTGACATGCCTTGATTAAAAAAAAAAACTAAACAAAAAAAGGGGAATCTCTTTTGCTTTGCTTTCTTGTACCTTCCTTTTTGATATGTTAAAAGGGGGAGAAGGTTATAAGGTTCTTTTTTCATCAATCATGAATTTTTGCTATTAACTGTTTTTCATAGTATTTTGCCATCATCAAAAAGGGGGAGATTATTGCAAATCTATTTTTCATGGCATATGTTTTGATGATTGACAAACATTATTTCTCTTGGACTACTTGTTGCTTCTAACTTTTCAGGAATCGAAGATCGGACGATCAAGAAGAAGCCAAGTTCAGGATTGCGTAGGTTTAGGGTTGAGTCAGTCTGTACTTTTGATTTTCACCTTTTTGAGTCTACTTGTAATGATCAAAGAGACTGATGCTATGTAACCCTTCACACACACACTTGAGAGACTTAGAATTTCTGTTTTTACTCATATCGGCCAAAACGCCTGGACGATCAGCTTAAAACAAAAAGTCTAATTAAGGATTCTTAATTAAGGCAGCCGACATTAACAGATCGTCCTGGACGATACGTGTATCGGCCAGGACGATAAGCACAAAACAGAAAGAAGTAGCCGCCATAGTCAATTAAGGTATACTGTATTTTTAAATTATCGGCCAGGACGATCCTTTGATCGGCCTGGACAATATTCAAAAATTATGCCATAATTGTTCAAGAAATCAAGGGAGTAATTAAGGATGATTAATACGATCATATCGTCCTGGACGATCGCAGGATCGGCCCGGACGATCCAGTCAAAACCTTAAGTTACTTCAGGACGATCAATATTGGCCAGCTCGTATCCAGGGCTATTGTCAGGACGATTTTCCTCTGATTTGAACTGATTGGTCAGGACGATCGTGAGATCGGCCTAGATGATCAAGCCAATTTTCAATCGTCCAGCTTTGCATCCAGGGCTATGCTCTGGCCGATCTTCAATGATTTGTACTGATCGGCCATGCCGATGTCCATATCGCCCTGGACGATATTGTCGACAACTTGCAATTAATGAGCTCCTTTGAAGCTCTTCTATTTAAGAGCTCTTGTTCAACGTTTTTCAAAAACCTTTGGCTGCTGCCTTAACCTGAGAAGACCTTGAGGAGAGAAAGAGAGAGAGGAGAGAGAGAGGATCTTGTGAGGGGGAGCTTGTGAGGGGATTCAAAAGGGTTACTTCAAGGATCGCTCTGCTTCATCTTCGTCTAGAGTTTCTCGTCTGTGGAAGGGTCGGTAGAGGTAAGGAGTTTGCTTTTGGTTTTGGTTCTCTGCCAGCTTCAAGAGGAAGCAAAAGGAGGAAGGTTCTCTGCTTTGCCGGGGTGGCAAAAAGGAGATTCTTGTGAGGGCTTCTCTGCCTAGCCATGGGGGAAAAAGGAGAGTCACATTTTGTAGTGCAATACTTGGAGGGTGCCTCCAAGGAGTGGACGTAGGTCGAGTCGACCGAACCACTATAAATTTCTGTGTTCCTTTTCTTGCTTCCGCACTTTTAAATTCCGCATTTATTTTTTTGTGGTGATTTTGGTTTATGCAATTTCCTTTCTTTGTGAAAAGAGTTTTTAAAATACCAATTCACCCCCCCCCCTCTTGGTTAGCTTGGGACTAAGTTCATAGGGCTTAACAACCCTAACGAACTTTCAAGTGGTATCAGAGCACTTTCTAGTGTCATCTGAGCACTTTTAGTCTTCACCCCTTCTCATGATTACCATCTTAATCTTGATAAAGGGAAGATATTGGGTGATATCAAATGTCCTCTCCAGCCATCATTATGCATTGAACTTGAGATATCAAGTGGGCTTGGCTTACTAAGGTGATAAAGCCATTCATTAAGTAGGTTTGACCACTTTGACTAGTCAAAATGCCACATAGGTTGATGAGGTGGCATGGAGAGTGTTATGAGCTACTAGAATGACAGGTTGAAGAGTGTTTGATGCCTAGGAATGAGGCTTGAAGGCAAGGAAGGAAGTTTAAGCTAGTTTGACCAAGTCTAAAGGTGTTGACTTGGTCAAAATGATCATGGATTTACTCATGTCATACCAAGGGATATTTAAGATGTTAAATGATGTGGAATCAAAGGTTCTTAAATCATCGAGTGAACATGAGTGAAGTGGATTCAATCTTGAGTCAAATATTAGACTTTATATGAGGCTTATCAATTGAGTGGAAAGGTGTATTCAATACATGGCTTTGACCATAGGTTTGACCATGTAAAATCAAGGTGACTTGGCTTCAAATAAATTTGAATGGATTTGACTCAAGTTTTGAGATGGGTTTGAAAGGTTAAGGGGTTTTGATTTGATTGAATGGGTTAGAATAACCCATTTAAAGCTTTAAGGGGTACTTTTGTCAACATAGGTTGACTTGGTCAACAAAGTTGACCCAAGATTTGAAATTGGGTCCAATAAGTCCCAAAAATTATTTGAAAACATTTAGAAAAGGTTTCAAAGATTGATAATCAAATCAAGTCATGTCTAGGTCAAAAGTCCAAAAATTCCCTTAAAGGGCACTTTGGTCATTTTGGCCCTGAGTCAATTCTGGGTCAAATTGATTCTAGAAAGATGTGGATTATTTCTTAAAAAGTCAATACCAAGGTCCTGGGAGTGATCAAAAGATTTGGATGGGGTCCAAGGTCAAATTCCACTGGGTGAAAGGTCCAGTGGCATGGACTGTAAATATTTGAAGGTTTTGCAATCATTGAAATTGGATTTAGTTTCTGATGTTAAAGTCCTCCAAATGAGTTCAAATTTGTAGGGTTGGCCCTATAGGTATGTCGCATCAATATAGAATTGACAAACTCTGAATTAGATGCCAATTGACAGGATTTCAAGGTGATGGAAAAATCACTTAAAAGGGGCTTTAGGACCTAAGTCTTTAGCCTAAGGATTTTGGGTTTGGATTGAATTTAAGATCTGGACTGGGCCTAAGGGCTAGGATCTAAGACTCAGGAAGGAATCAAGAGTGACCTCATACAAAAATGAGGTCAACAGTTGGGTGTGAAGACAACTTGATATACAGAAAAGGACACCACCTTGCAGAAGGGAATAGATGTTTGAATAATTTTGAACTAAACATCATGGTGTTCTAAAATTTCTTCTTGATTCTACACTTGGGGAGAAAACAGTTCTGACATCTATAAAAATTGAAGATGACAAGAACACCAGTATACCTCCACTCATCTCAAAGATGGAATGAATCTCAGTTCAATCAGGTTCAGAATATTGAGTTGTATAAGATTATTAAGGCTTACAAGCCTCTTGATGAATGATAGTCGTTCACCTAACATACCATCTGCAAGCATCTACAAATGCAAAAGCAGGAGATTTATTAGTGTACTACAATCTACCTGCATAAATCATGCAAACAGTGCATGATAGGCTTCGTGTACAATGCAGCAAATAACTCTATCTAAAAGCTGTTATGCAACACCACTGAATCCACAACACTCATAAAAGTGGAAGGCGTGTTAAATCTTAGAATGAAATTTTGTGTACTTTTAAATAATAGTTTCCTAAATAAAAAAAATATATAAAATTTTCCTGCATATGCACCATAATTTGTATACACATATGTACACAAAAAGGGGCAATGACAATCACAAAACCCATATGGGCCTTGATGAGTTTGTTATTGGTTTACACGTGACATCTAGGGATGCTATGTGGGTTAATAAATTTATACTCGATCCTCCTAAGAGGGTAAATAGGAATCGACAAGGTTCAATAAATAATTATAAAATACCCCCAAACAACCTTATGGGCCCCAGCTAATGTGTTATTGGTATACAAGTGACATCTAGGAATGCTGCACAGGTCAATAAATGAACCTAAGTTTGAGCCCAATCCTTTTATGCAGGTAGATAGGAGTTGACATGGCTTGAACTATTAGATAAATATACGGTCACGAAGTCGACCGAGATATTTATTTTATACATTCATATTAGGCCTTCAAGGTCCTTGATAAAGAAATTTCATAAACAAAGGCATAAAGCCTATGAAACCCGATCCTCTGTCTACAGCTCGATAGAGTTGATAAGGTTCATCATCAAAATACAAATATTTTCAAATGGAAATAATCCTAAATACCCCGATGATGGCTGTGTTGAATGTTTATCTCAATCGGGGGGTTCACAAACACTTTCAAAATGCCATTCAAAAATCCAAAAAAATTCCAAATATTTTAAAACTGAAAATCAAACCATTATAACGTTTAAAAAAATTCATCCACACTCTGTAACAGTTTTCCAAGTTGGACAAATTAAAATTTACTTCAGCTCACATAGAGCTAAATGTATTGTCAAAAATATCACTAGGATCCATTCTCAAATAATCTCCTGCATTAAGGATGTATAATGTATCCTCTGACCGGCAATTTTGCCTCCAAATGGCACCGCAGGATAAACGATTATGACCCAGGGCCCTCTGAACCGAGTTATTTTGCTTCCAAATGGTACCACGAAATACCAGTTATGGCTAGAGCCAATATGCTCCATAGTGTCATCAAATCCTTGAGACATGAATAATTAGGATATGATTGATAGGGCACAAAGCCCTCTGTTAGCTAAGGTGAATTCAAATTTACCCCCTTAGACAATATTCACCCCAGGTCTACAAGGTACCCTTGGACAAAGAAACATGGCTGCCAAAAAGGATCCTTCTGTCAGGTTGGGTCGACTACCTCGTCTGAATAAGTAGACTAGGGACCACGATGGCTCGAGACGACGAAACCATAGGATCTTGATCGGGTCTATCATCTATTCCCCACCATTCACTTTAAGTGCAAGGTGGTGAAATTTCTATTTTAAATATCAATCCTCCAAAATCTTCAAATTTCCAAACTTACAAATATTTCAAATCTCAATACTCAATGCTGCTACTGTATGTCAGATACTACGTATTCTCTACGTATCTGATTGACGACTAACTTTAATTGAAAGTTCTCTCTCATGATCGGGAGGGATAATTAACTATAGGGGCTTGCACCTATAGGAAACCAGAACTCAGATCATAAAGTTCTCACAAAATGAGGGTAAAATCTCTGGGTAGTGTCTTATCTACAAACCCATCTGCCTTCCAAAATTTATCCGGAACTCAGTTCTTTAAAACTCCCCCGAACAAAAGAGAAGCACAAACGGGCGGAGGCTGGGGCCGAATTTTCGATGCCCATAGCGTCATATAAGGTTCATCATGTACCTACAGCTTAAGCAGCTGCAAAGTAGTTGTTGATGGTCTTTTACAAATTTTCAAGAAGAGTTTGAAATAGAAAAGTAGGTAAAATTTGAGTTGATATTATAAAAATCCCAAATTAAGATTGACCAATTGAAAATTAAAAAATATGAATCTTAATAATTTTTAACCAAATTCTTGTCAAGTTATTTGAAAGTTTGAAAGGATTGTGAACATGAAAATTTACAATAATAATGACCGTATTAAAACCATGCTTCTAATGACTTTTAAAAACACAACACGACATAAATTAGAGATTCGAGATGGTTCTACGCCAAATCAGCATGGAACCTATTCTAGACCTAGTGAGATTGACGAATATGAAGTGTTCTTGTAGACTTTAGAATGGCACCTTTTTATGTAATCCACCAACGTTGGAGGTAGATGTAAATAGTAGCGGCTAAAGATAATAGAAAATTCTTAAAGGGCACTTAAGAGATACTGATTACTTGAAATAAAAAAGCGAAATTTCCTAAGAGCAGAATAACTAGAATAGTAACCCTTGAATGAACGATCAAAATGATGAAACTTTTATGACACTTTGTTTTGTAATTCTCTAATGATGATGAAGCAGGAGTCAACAGTAACGATGTAACCGAAAGTGTCATATCATGAAGCAAGTGGAGACTAACATCATTTTCATATATAACAAAGTGAAATCTTGGATACTTGACATGAAAGAAGAAAACATAATGCCACGACATTGAATAGCCAGTCATGAGCTTATTATTTAGCATGGTCAAAGACACACAATATTGAATGTGCCTGACACATTCATTAAATTCACCTATTATTACAGGATATTATCATGAAATCTTAAGAGCCTATGAGAAAGCCTTCAAGGGAAGTTTCATGGTTGCAAGGAGTGCTTTGAGTAAGAAAAGATATATCAATTGGGAGATCTCAAGGTAACTCTCATGAGGAAGCTTCTTGGTAGGAAGCCTTATGAGGATTTATCTAGAAGAATTTCTTGGAGGGACTGTCTAGTGGTATTTCCAGAGAAATACACTAAAGAATTAAGGCTGCATCGTTTAAAATCTATAACTAATTTGTGAGTTATGATAATTAATCCATGATATCGTGTACTATTTTAATGTAAAGTAAAGATTCCTTCTAAGCTGTCTTTTTTCTTAATAAACTTACAGAATGATTATGCTACTTATAATGTATCACACTTGACTTAGACATAAAAAAATAATATCTATGATGTGATTAATGACTTGGAAACACACATTTAAGAAAAAATAATGACTCTTGAAAAAATGCTAAAATTATGACTTATTATTTTATGTTAATAGTAAGATGCCTTATTTTGCATATTTTCTTGCAAAACAATGCTAAATTTTAAAACTACTTAAGTACATGTATATGATGAAGTTTTTTCAAAATCAATGATCATTAGTTGAGTAAATCCAATGATTATCCCTATAGGAGGGTTAATAGAAGAGTTTGTATATAAGAGAATAGGTGAAGAAGAGTTCATTATATCGTGTAAAGGGGAATGAATGACTATGCAAAACATTGGTAATGCATATCAATAATATAAGATTAATATAATACCTATGGATAGTAAGATAATGATCCTATTTAAGATGAGGATGATCGACTATGCAAGTATTAGTGTGATAATGAAACAATATTTTATGAAAGATAGCAAATCTTATTATTAGTGAAGTACACGAATACTATATTTGTATTTTAAGATGTAAACGATATAGAATTCATAATATGAAATGCAATAATGATATATCAAAAAATTCATAAAGCTTATAATTGAAAGTATGTTAATATCAATATATCATATGATTTTATGATTTCATTCAAATTGATTAAAATGAAAAGATTTTTTTTTCTTTTTTTAATATGAATATGATAAGCATATATATTTTAATATTTTAAATGTAATGAATTGTTTAATAAGATTTGTGCAACATGCTATGTTTTATGCTTACCCTTTCTATATATCTTTTTTTTTTTAAAGCCGTGCAAGAGGAATGGTATTAAAAGAGAAAGGAAAGCAACAACCTAGATACAAGCTAAATTAATAGCATCTCATCCTTGATCAAATCAATCAAAGGATTCGGAATGCTACCAAAAGAAAAACTATCAAAAACAAAACTACCATCTATATCTAAAGTAGCACATAAATCCGCTACTTTATTACAATTCCTATTAACATGGTGAAAAACAACATTATTAAAGTCCTTCAAGAATAAGAGATCCTTGCGCGGCCTTTTATCCAATTCCCAATCAATTTTCTTCAAAGAATCTTGTAAGAATGTAATCACATTAGTATTATTAGTTTCAATGATAATACATTTTCTTTCAAGCATCCAACTTTGTATAAATTCTCTAATATCCACAATTACCTCCATCTCCAATTGTGCAATATCCCAATGAATCTTACTTCTTCCAAAAACAAGAAGAAGTCTACCTTTATGGTCTCTAAATATACCACCAATACCACCTCTATTTGAGCTCATCAAAGATGCATCCACATTTATCTTGATCCAATCTAGTGGTGGAGGGCGCCAAATAAAAAATAACTCCCTTGGGAGATTAGCACCCCAGCTAACTAGATAAGGAGAAGACTTCAAAACAGCTAACGAGAGCACATTTGCAGCCACTGAAGAACACGTCAAAGCAACCTTACCATGCTTCACTGAATTGCGGTTTTTCCAGCTTAAGAAAATAGCAACACAATAAATTCTTACCATCCCAGAATTCTGACCAGAAATCCTTTTAAACTCTTCAAAACAACCCTCCAAAGATTGAAAAGAAGGAATATAGAACCCCCATTCACGAATTTTATTAATCACCTCTTGAAGATATTTACATTGAACAATAATATGCTCATAATTTTCCATTCCCAGACATCCTCTAGCACAGCGATCATCAGTTGCCAGTCTTCAATATTTTAAAAAGTGATTTGTAGGAAAAGCAAATTTGCTAAGCCTCCACCAAAAAATTTCCACATTATAGTTAAGCTTTAAGCTCTTAAGCCAACTATAAAACCCATCAACATCACTAATACCTTTGTCTTTCATGGCTTTATCATAAGCCAAAGCAGATATAGATTTACCCGAGAACTTACATATGATTTCTAATTGATCCTCCCATTGAACATCTGGTTTCACATTCCTGATAAGACTTGCTAGATCTTCATGGAACCAATTGAATAATTTCCTTTCATCCCACTGTCATGTATCTATAATAAGTTGTTGAACTTTTAAATTTTCCAAAGCACCGCAATCAATGAAAGTAGGCCACTCATTTAAGCATCTATCCAGTAGCCAAACTTCATTAAGAACCTGAATTTGATCTCCTCTTCCCACTCTCCATCTAACAATAGGATTTAAAAAATTTCCTCCATCCTTTAAAATTTTCCAAACATTAGAGGAGCAGTTTATGCAGTTATCATTCAGCACATTATCACCAAATTTGGCCAAAACCGTTCGGTGAAAAAGAGTCTCAGGTTTCTGGATTAAGTTCCATAATAATCTGGCCTGAAGAGCTCCAGCTTTGTTTGTGAAAGAATGTACACCCAGACCACCAACATTTCGTGGTGTACAAATTTCCTCCCTTGAAACGTAATGTAATCCATACTTCCCATCTTTCTTATGCCAAAGAAACTTTCTACACAACTTCTCCACCTCCTGAATCACTCTCTTAGGAACAAGAGAATGAGTTATAGCAAAGCTCGGTAAAGACATCAAAGAGGTTTTTATAAGAGTAATCTTTCCTCCCAACGACAATGATTTCTTCCCCACACATTAGGCCTATCAGTAACATGGCTTAATAAATCTTGAAAATCAGCAACACCCAACCTTTGTAATGAGCTCTTAATTCCTAAATAGTGTAATTCCTTCACCACCTTGAAGCCAAGGATTCTTGCCACCTTGTTCCAGCAAGATCTGTTAACAAACTTCCCAAACATAATTTCTGATTTGTTAACATTAACTCTTTGCCCTGTCCAGTTACAGAAATCCTTCACAATGCCATTAATCAACCGAGCTAAGGGAGCTGAAACTCTGGAAAATAACAATACATCATCTGCATATAACAAGTGTGAGATACATGGACCTCTTGAAGATACTTGAAAGCCCAATGTCTGACCTCTTTGCTCAATAACACTAGACAACAGTTGAGAGCACATTATAAATAAAAATGGGGAGAGAGGGCAACCTTGCCTGAATCCACAATGAGCATCAATCCATCTTGTGTACTTTCCATTCATAGCAATAGCAAATCTAGCATTTACCACACACTCCATTAGAAGCTTTGAAAGGTAACAGGAAAACCATACCATTGAAGAATTTGATTCAAAGTTGGCCACCCCATATTGTCATACGCCTGCTCCATATCCAGTTTCACCGCCATCAATCCTTTTTTGTTCTTACAAACTTTGAATTTATTGAAAATTTCATGCGCCAATAAGTAATGCTCTGACATTGACCATCTTGGGATGAAGGCTACTTGCTTCTCGGATATCATGTTGGGTAAATAATATTTCAACCTGTTTACCAACATTGTGGCCACAATTTTATACGTACTTTTACACAAGCTGATGGGTCTGAAACTAGATGGCACCAGTGGATTTTTGGTCTTAGGAATTAAGACAATAAGTGTGGCTTTCCAATCTTTATGCATTGCTCCACCCATAAGAAATTTCTTAATTGCATTCCAAGTAGTCTCACCTACTATATTCCAGTAACATTTAAAAAAGGATGCAGTCACCCCATCGATTCCGAGAGACTTATTATTCCCTTACTGAAATACTGATCTCCTGCATTCTTCCATAGTGAAATATGCACCTAGCAATGCAGCACCCCGATCATCACTAGAAAGCCCAGAGCCCGCAGCTTCCTTAATTTGTAATTCCATGATCTCACTTTTTAGTTTCTCCTTCAGTTTATACAAATCCCGGCATTTGTTCTTATTGCAGAAAAATAATACTCTCAATGACCTCTTCAACTTTTTATGAAGCACCTCCTCTTCTTCCCTGAAGTCAACCTTCTTCCAAGAATTCTGAACAATGTTCCAAGAAGACGGGTAAGACCTCCACGTGTCTTCAAATCTAATGCTCTTGTTCCTGTTGATCTTTCTTTCATCCATATTAAACACTATTGGGCTGTGATCTGACGCCACCCGAGCAAGATGTTTAACATTACCAAATGGCATCAACTGTAGAGTTGAGGAATTGAGCAAACACTTATCAAGCCTTTCCCAAATCCTAGAAGAGCCTTCCTTATTGTTACACCAAGTAAAACTCGATCCAACAAAACCTGCAACATGAAAATCTGCATTAGTTAAAAATTCTTTCATCTCTATAAGCCCTCTAGAGAATAAGAACCGCTTGCCACCCTTCTTCTCTTCTTTGTTTAAGATACAATTGAAGTCCCCCCCCCCCCCCCACACACACACACACAATGGTAGGACCTGAATCCATCAAGCTGGTCTCAAGCATTCTCCAAAGACTCCTTCTCTCTTTATTACATCTACTTTATACCATAGCCACCTTCCACACACCCAAAGAGGTGTATGAAGAGATCCAATCACCAATTGATAAGCACTTCTTTCAACAGCAAAAGAAACAGTTTTCGTATTACACAACACCATAATACCACCCGCAGTGCCCATAGCTGGGAAGTGAAAGTAATCTCAATCCTTCCCAATAAGAAAATCAACTTCAGTTCTATCAATACTAGATAACTTGGTCTCTAGTAATCCAACAAAGCACACACCATGATCTCTAATTATCTCCTTGAGATACAAGGAAGCCTCCTTTTTCTTAGCTTCCCTACAATTCTAGAAAAGTAATGAATTCATTTATTTACCATCAGGGAGCCATCCCCTCCTGGCAAACTTAATTTAGTCTCCTTCCTCTTTTTCCTATGCTCTGGCTTCAAGGGACCTAATGATTTCAATTCATTAGCTAGTTTAACCTTCATCAGACTGTTATTCTGAGGAACAACTGTTTCCACATCCTCTGGCATCTCAACATCATCAACCAGCTTCTTTTGTTGATCCATACAAGAATGATCCGTCACTTCCCCTTCTTCAATTTCATTAAACAAAGCATCAAATTTGTTCGAAACAATAACCCCCCAACATATTCATTATCACAAACTTCATTACTACCATTATTTATAATATCCATATCAGTCTGATCCCTCTGAAATTCTGGCTCCATCACATATTTTTTTTCAGTGTCTGATTATGTCCTGCATCAGACTGAGATACATGAGCCAGAACCTCAGTTCTAGCAGTATTTCTTCCAGGCTTATCAATAGCCCTTGCCTTACCATTCCAAAACCTCCTATTTTTAAACTTAACGTGTATCCACGATCCATAGTTCTCATTAGCTTCTTCTACACCTTCCCTGTTAGCCTTCCCATCCACATTCTTCTCAGTATCAGCTTTCTTAACCGGTTGCTCCACAGGGACTTTCTTCACACTTTCAGGACCCATCTTACTATCATTCTCCACCTTCCCACACTGGTAGCAGATTAAATCAATCTTCTCATATTTAATTATTTGGAAGAAATGACCAACAATTCCATCAACCCACACTCCATTTGGGAGACTATTTTCCAAATTCAGTACAATACATACCTGGGCAATTTTTTGCTTCCCCCATTTAAATGAATTTCCAACCAACAGCATAGGAGCTCCAATTCTCGACGTAATCCTAATGATGTTTTCCTCATCCCAATAATATAATGGTAAACAAGGAAACCGAACCCAAACTGGTGCAGTAATTCTCCTGAAGGAATTAGGATTGAAAAATGGAGACCATTTATCCATCCCGACAATATGGCCTCCCACGAACCAAGGGCCCCCATTCAGAATTTCCTTCATTGCTTCCGCTGATTTAAACGAGCATAAGATCCAATTTATCCAATGGAAGTCATATGAAAGCTTCCAAACTTGCTCCACTATTTCCTCAACTCCAAACTTCACAGAGGAAAGGAAACTTTATCTCCTAAAAACTTAATAACCAGGGAATGTTCTAGAACCTCCGAATTTAACATTTCCTTCTCAGCATTGAGTTTAACTGCCATCCCATCTTCAGACATCTCCGATATCATCTTGTCATTAGAGATCTTGATATGTTGTGTCCTTTTCCAGGGTTCTTTAAAAATTTCCTTCATAGCATTCAAATCAAATTCCTGCGGAGCAGAGGAATCCTGATTCTTGTCCAAACTCAATTTCTTTAGAGGAAAATCATTAACCACTTCCTTTGCAGAATCATCAATATCAAAAACCAAATCCCATTCAACTTGTTCTTCACGATTTAACACGAACTTTTTAACTTTCAGAATTGCGCCCGCCGACCCAGACGCATCTGGAATATTGTCAAGAACAAATTTCCCATTCACAGCAACATTGCCTTCCACAGATTCACGATTAACCGCAACCTGCTTTCATTTACCATCAATCACCTCTTGGAAAACTAGTGGCCTCGCCCCCTCCCTGATAACAATTCCAAACTTACCAATACCACTATTGGTACCCACCGAACGAAAGTTCGTCATGATCCAAATAAAGAAGAACCGCCAATCATAAGATCGACGATCAGCCGACAGCACAAACTTTTGGCAGCACGATCCTCTGCCCGCGCAAAGCCCGCGAACACAAGAATATGAAAAACAAGATTTTCTCTCTCTAGAAAAAATTGGGAGCTTCTCTCTCTAGAATATTATGTTGATGATCATTGGTTTTACAAAAGAAAAGAGCTGACAGTGATCATGATATGTCTATGAATATTAACAGTTGTGTGCATTATGTCATCTTTTTAAGAATATGATAATGTAATAATAAATATATTAAATGTTATAGATCTTTTGAGTTGTATCTTTATGTATATATATATATATATATATATATATATATATATATATATATATATATATATATATATATATGTTGACCTCATTTTTGTATGAGGTCACTTGGACTACTCCAGACCCTAAATCAATTTAATTTTAAAATTAATTTAAATTCTAAGATCCTCTTAGAATCCTGACCTTAGGATCTATGCTAGGATTCTTCTAGAGCTTAGACCCTAGGAGCTACTCTAGATCCTATACTTCTTCTAGACTCCAAGTTCTAGGAATTTCTTAGGCTCTAGGATCCTTCTAGATTCCTAATTTTAAGATCTATTCAAACCTTAGGATCTACTTAGATCTTAGGTCAATCAAGCCAAATCCAAGGTCCAAAGATTTTGTCCTAAAGGTCTTTTTCGTTGAATTTTCAAACACTTTGAAACCCAGTTAAATGACCTTCGATTCAGAGTCTATTAGTTGCATACTGATGGGACATGTTTCTGGAGGAAACCCTCCAAATTTGAGCCCATTCTGAGGTCTATAACCCCAGAAACTTAATTAAAACCCAAAGGCTGTAAAACCTTCAAATATTTACAGCCTATGCCACTGGACCTATCACTTTGAAGATTTTTACCTTAGAGCCTTCACCAAAGCCTCTAGTCACTTCCAGATCTTTAATCTTAATATGTTGAACATTAAACTGCATTTTGGTTGATCTATTTTGACCCCCAGTTGACCAGGGGTCAAAATGACCAAAATACCCCTATGGGGCTCAAATGTTGATTTTAAACCAAATGAACTCCTAATTGAATGCAATCACTTGCAGCAAGTTTCAAATGTCATTTCAAACCTGTTGGACCCATTCCCAGGCCTTGGGTCAACCTAGTTGACTAAGTCAACCTAGTTGACCCAAATCGCCCTTTAAGGGTCCAAACAGGTGTTTTGAACCAAATGACCTCCTTAGACCCTGGGATTACATCTAGTAGACTCAAAATGTTATTTTGAATTGATTGAACCCATTTCCAAATCTGGGACCCACCTGGTTGACCCAGTCAACCTCGTTTGACCTAGGATTTCCTTAATAGTTTAAATGGGTTATTCAAATCAATTTGAACAAATTAAGTCCTTTAAACCTTTAACTCCATCTCAAACATCAATTCAAATATTTTTGAATCCTTTTGAAGTCAAATCACCATGGATCTTGACTTAATCAAACCTTTGACTATAATCAAACCTATATATTCAAATCCTATTTCCTTAAACTTCAAACATCCCCAACTTGTTTGATCAGCTCCTAACCTCTATCCCTTTGACACCTCAGCATAGTTTGACCTGTTGACTGGTCAAACTAGTCATTAAATGGTCAATGGATGGTTAAACAAACTTTAAACCTTGCCCAATTAACTCCTTAAGCTAATTCACTTGAGCCCTAATTAATCCAGCTGTTAATACAGCCTCTAGAACAATCCTAGAAGTATTCTAAACTTTTGGATCTAGATCCAACAGCCCCTATTGATCCATATGTCCAAATGGGGACCAAAGAGGCTTTCCACCTCATTATCCTTGGCTAGTCCTTGCATCCAGCTTTCCAACTGCTCCAGGGGCATGTGGCAACATCCTAGCATGCCCTCCAATCAATCAAGACCGTCCCTTTGGCTTGGAGAAGTTTGAATAGGGTAAAACCCTATGTTAAGCCGGCATTCTATTCTAGCCTTTCTCTCACCACCTCAAGGATCCCTAGCCAAACTCTCTGCTTATTCGACTCTCCAACCATCTCCTCTTCACGTCCCGATCAAAACTCGGCCGTCAAACCTCGCCGGCGAGTACATTCCGGCGAACTCAAGCTCAAACCCGTCTAAAGCTCATTCCAGGTGATTCGTGGAGCGTCGGAGCTAGGATTCAACCGGGAACTTAATCGTGGACAGTCTACAAGTTCAGAGAATCCAAAAGCGGTTTAATCCGTCTGTTTAATCAATGTAAAACTCTAACCCTAGTTTAAGACATCTAGTTTAAATAGCTTTCTATTTAATGCATCGTAGGCTATGAGACCATTTCCCCATCGTTTCTGTTCATGGCTTTAATCTATACTTAAAATTTCATTGAAAATGATTGATCCAATCAAAAGAACAAGGCAAAAAACATATTCTAGGGCGCCTCGGTAGACTGCTGCAGGTGTACGTTTTGTGAGCCGTTGATTTGACGATCAACGGCTCGGATCTCGTCATCCCGCGGTCCATACAACCGCGTGTATCTACTGTCTGTATGGATTACGAGCTGGCGAGATCCTCAACGTCCATTCGAAACCGCAGGATCAAGCTGGACCATTCGATCCCGCTGGATTGAGATCAAATGCGAGATCTGATCCCGACCGTCGGATTCAATCACGTCGGATCTAACGGCTCGGCAAGGTGCCCCGCTGGTTAAGTGGCGGGACCCGCGTGACCGCCGCCGTCTTCGTGGTCCAGTCATTCGCTGCCGCGTGTAAGCGCGTGGGACCCTCCCGCAATCATCTCTAATGATTGCTCTGACTGCTGCTTTTGTGCTGGACCAACCCGGACGCGCCACGTGGAGCCGCCGCCGCCAATTGATTAAAAACGGTTTAATTTGATTTTAAATCGTTTTTAATTAATGATTTCTCTTAAAATTTAATTAAAAATTAATTTAAAACTAAAAAAAAAAGAGTAATTATCCAAAAATTTAAGGTATTAAATTCAAATTAATATTAATATAAAATATTAAATATATATATATATATATTTTATATATATAATATATTTTAAAATATTTTAAATTTTCATTATCCTAATTTAATATTTAATTAAATTAATTAAAAAGAAATGTTTAATAAAATTCAAAACTTTATTTTAAACAATATTTTAATATTTTAAATATAAAAATATATATTTTTTTAAAATATTTTTATAAAAATATATATATCTAATTTAACTTCAAATTTAATTTAATGTGATATATAATATATATCTTAAATGGTTTAAAAATACTTAGACATTTAAGTACTTAATTACGACTTAATTAAATTTAAATCTAAACACTTTTTTAATAACTTAAAATTTCAGAAAATAGTTAATGTTTAATTAAATTTAATTTCGATATTAATTTAAGTATTAATTAATTTGGAATTATTTAAATTCTTTTAATCTCTTCAAAGCTTTAAAACTTAAAACAAATTCATTTTAAATCATAAAAATTAAAATAATATATCAAAATTATTGAAATTCAAAATATTTTAACTTAACATTAATTGTAAAATTAGGGTACCCATTTATTTTGATTAATTTGAATTATATTAATATTTTAATACTTAATTAAATAGTTAATCAAATATTATATTAAATATTTTTAAAAATTGAAATTTATTTTCAAATGATTTTGAAAAATCAGTGGATCTCACAAGTTTAAAATTTTTATTTTAATTATCTTATTTTAAAATTTATATCCTTACATATATAGGTTTATATTTATAAATACCTATATTTTGAAATCTAGTTTAAAATTATACATATTAAAATTTTCTAATATACTTGAGAGATCTTTTTGAAATCATAAACATAGATTAGGCTTGATTGAATAGAAATTTTTGGGGAATGATTAGTGAGTGATTACATTCTAATCATTCACTAATCAAAATTTTGTTACCTTAATTATTATCAATATTTGCATACTAAGGTTGTGCACACACTTGCACCTAGCCTAGGCTCTCCTAGATTTAGGAATTGATTATGCTTATGTGTATGTACATCTATGTGTGTGTGTAGGGTTAGTTAAAACAATTGATTTGAACCCACTAAACCTAGTGTCATTAAGGACAAAAATTAAGGACATCTAATTAGAAAACTTAAATTAAGTTTAGAAATTAGGATACACTTCCTTTCAACTCAAAACTTTACACACTTTAACTTAGTGACACCCTTAGTTCATAGGAAAATCCCTACCGAATTTTGAGTTCATTAAACCCCTTAATTTACTTAATCAAGATTAAACCCTAATTAAGCCTCTAAACCTTCCAGAAAATATAATAAATCCATTTTAAACCCAAAAATTATGTTTAACCCCTCTAACTGACCATAATCATACCCTTAACCAATGAAAATTAAAACCAAAATTATTTGACAGCAAACTTAAGCTTAAGTTAATTTTAAGAGAAATTGAATATTTAATTAATATAATTAATTAAAAAACATTAAAAATTCCAAAAATGTCCCAAACACTTGAGAATCTCTCCTTAGGTCATTCCTGACCTTTGGAGTTGATTTCAAGGAGTGGGGACCTCATTTGGAGCAAAATCACAAAAAGGGCCTTTAATTAAGCAATTTTCAAAATTCATTAAATACCTAAACTTCAAAGCTTCATAACTAATTCCGGAAAAATCCAAATCACCTAAACTCACTTGCATTCAACTCCTAATAAGGTCTAATATTTATTAAAAATATTAAATTCCAGAAATCTGTAATATTTCAAAAAGTCAACAAATTGGTCAAACCATAGTTAAAATCTAGTTCAAAACTTCAAACCTTCGTAATAAAATGTAGAAAAATCCGATTTCAACGTACTTACTGTCTAACTGATCGTAGTAAGGTCTAGTATTTTAATAAAATGTTAAATTTTCAGAAAACACTTTTAATCAAAAAGTCAATTTTCAACCCCTTAATTAAATGATTAAAATATTCCAAAAATTCATAAAACTCAAAATCACTCTAAAACTCCAGAAATGTCTAATCAACCCTTAAAATCAGTAACCAACCAATTTTGATTAAAATTCATTAACTTTAAAACCTTAATTAACCTAAAATGTTTAATTATACCGGGTACCACTAGGTAACCCAGGCCTACGAGGCTATTAACTTAGCCCCAAGGAAGGTGAAATAAACTTCACGGCCTCGGTGTGAAACAAAGGTGATATCCAACAAATAATTAAATAAATCTTAAAATTAACCTTAAGCCATTAATATTTGAATTCAAACGTAAATACCTTAAGCCTTTCAACTAATCAAACTTTAAATAACTCTAACCAATAATCCTATTTAGGACATATCTAAACCACACAGCCTATATCACACACTGTAGATGGTTTGCTAGGAGCACCAACTCTAGTTTTAGGTTAGGCCGGTGTTTACTTTTTGCAGCTGTGTGCCAAATTTTCGAGTTTTCACTACATGTTGTTTGCTAGCCTAGGATTGATGTGATTGTTTATTTATTTATTGCATTTTATGTTGTAATTAATTGAGCATTTAAATTTTGAATATTAACTGCTTGAGATTGAATATTAATTGCTTGGGACTATAAATATAACTGTTGATTATTAGGATAACCTTGTAGGATTGAGTCTAGATTTTTTTATTTCACATTAATGTAAATTTGATTGAATAAGGTTGTATTTATTTAAAATGGTTTGAGATTGGGATATAAATATCCAATTTGAATTCCAAAGAGGTGAAGACATCCCTAAAGGGGAGAGTCTTCTTCCATTTGGAATTCAAATTATGATACTTTGCAAATATCCAAAGAGAAAAGATAACACCTCGATCAAGGGGGAGTTTCTTTCCATTTGGATATCCAGAACCGACGAATCAAGATGTTCGTGAGAAGACGAAGAAATGGACAACTAGAAGAATCCCAAATCTCAAAGTCATTTGAGTCTTAAGATAAAATTCGGGTTGTAGTCAGTGGTGCCCGGCCACTTTAATTTTCTATAAAATTCTGTGATGTAATAATAAGAGGCACTTGCCTACGGACATTCAATTTGATTGATTTATTTAAATTGATTGTGCATTAGAAATATCTGTTTTTCTAGTCTTTTTACTTGCATGTCGTATTTGGTTTGACCTGGAGTACGATTTTAGGCTCTTAAGGACTTAATAAAATTTTTTCTATTTAAATCAAATTAAAAACTTTAAGCTCACATAGAAACTCTAATGTTTTAAGAAATAAGCCCGGGACCGCCGGGAATCCTTATTTCATAGCCTTAATTCAAATTCAATCTTTTAATCGAGTCGATCAACATGCATTAGATTAATAACGAATTAAATCTTTAATTACATTAGCTTAAGCATCAAACCCAACATAAGTTTAAGGGACCATTTAGGATCCGCTCTAGATGTCGGTCCCGTTCTCAAATACCTTTCTTAAATAACGTCCCTACCACTCTACAAAAAGACTGGACTCATATTTTGAAATCGTTTAGGTGGTTTAGCTGGCTCCCCAATCCAGGCCGGGGTAAGACCAGATTCGCATTGCACTAGCTAGGTTCGGGGTGCTAACTTTTAGTGCCCAGTTTAGACTTAGGTTCTGAGGCTGGCTCGGGCCATAAGACCTCAACTTTCGGGAATCGAATCCCAAATTTTTAATAAAATTGATCACTTAAACTAAACACTGCTTTCAATCAAATACAAGCCTAACGCTTAGAACTAGTTTGAGTGTTTTCTGAAGTAATTCAGAATCTTAAAAACATTCCCTACTCCTCTTCCTTTGACCCCGAAAATAAGTCTTCAATTTTGAACCAATCTCATTTGAAATTCCTACCATTTTCTTTCTTTGACATCAATCCTTGAAAATCTTAAATAAAATTTACACCGCTATTTTAATCGAGAGTTTTCATGGGAAATTCCGATTTTCTACGATGTAATTAACTACGAGGGCTTGCGCTCGTAGGAGATTTAATAACCCAGAATTGATTTTCAAAACCAATTTTTCAAAAACTCTAATTAATTCTCTTTGGGAAATTTAAATTCAACGATCATTTTCATCATTTTCAAACGATCAATAGTGATTGATAATTTCTTTCCTCGGATTGATATATCAATTACTATCGTGATTTTGATTATGAAATTAATGATCTTTTTATCCAAATTAGCGTAGTCAAATAATTGATTAAATTCCATTTTGATCCTCCGGGGTCAAATGTGATTCTCCCTTTGAGTTTGACTACGATAATCCGGATAAATTTGAGATTCTGAAATTTGAACCCATTAGGGAACGATATGATCATCTCCTGAGGTGATATACTGTTCATAATGACGCGTTTAATTTTAAAATTCAAAATTAAAAATATTCCCAAAGAGAATTAATATATTTTCAAACCTATATATAACTAAATATTTTTTTTTATTCAAAACAATATATATATATATATATATATATATATATATATATATATATATATATATATATATATATATATATATATATTTCTAGTATGACTATGTATTTTATGTTGATGATCATGGGTTTTGCAGGGAAATTTTTTTACAAACATGTGCCACAAATATACATATTACAATACTGATGAATGATTTTTTCCTCCATCTATTCCACCTTTGCTCTATGTAACTTATGATAGTGTGATAATTATATAGATTGGAGTATGACATGGACATATTTATCAGTCATCCTAAAGAACAAATCGTAGGAGATCCTTTTATAAAATTTAAGATTTGGCATACACATTTATAAATGAGAGACGTATTCCATTTTTATCATATCCACTAAAGTTGAGGATGCTTTATGAAATAAATTTTTTATGATTGAAATGCAAAATAAATTAGATCAATTTTCCAAAATATTTTTAGAAAGTAGTGTATATACTTTTTTATTTGTGTGATTAGTGAAATGATTTTTAAAAATTAATTAAACGACTTTGATCAATTTTTAGAATCAAGATTATAATAGTTGTTTAACAATTTCATCAAGTTGAGGGAAATAGATTTTGAGAAATTCTTGACACTCATAACACATTAAGAGGCCATAAGATTGCCAAATAGCTATTTTAAGGGATTTAAGTTATATCAAATGGATGTAAAAAGTGCCTTTCTAAATGGAATTTTTAAAGATGATGTTTATGTTGAGTAGTCACTTCGCTTTGAGGGAAAAACATATCTGGATGTAGCGGTGACAATCTTTGTCAAGACCCAAAAATCCGACCCAAACCTGATCCAAAAATTCTGGGATATAGTCAACCTTTTTCGTAAATGGGTCAGTTCAAAAAATCAATCAGTTTGAAAAAATGGGTCGGGTCCAGGTTTACCCGAAAACCCGACAATGACCTGGATTGAATGGAAAATTCGTGTTGTGTCAAGTGACTCAGATCACGTCGTCGTCTAATGTCACCGCGTCAAGTCGCATCTCAACCGCACCAGGCGTCATCATCGTCTTCTCCACATCAAATTGATTTTGGCATCGTCGGCTCCTTCACTATGTAGTCCATCAGGAATCGCATAGCATGCCTGGAGGTAGGGTTTTAAACTAGTTGTTAGGTCAAAGCCTTTTTTGACACCTTCATTAATGTTCCTTCCTGTCAAATTGTCGAATCAAAAGTTACGACATTTCGTCCGTTCCTATTAAAGATGATAGGAGCTCGCTATCTTCCTCAACTCTTCCCATTATTGTGTTTCTTCTTGTTGGAGATCATGGAAGTTTAAGCCAAATTTGAAAAATCCATGTTGGGTTCAGGTCGGGTCCAGCTTGAATAAACCAACACGTTTGTAAAAATGGGTCGGGTTCAGGTCAACTCAAATAGGACCGAGCTCAATTCCGAGTTTGACCCGAACCCATCCTAGAACCCGAAATTGACGCCTCTATATGGATGATATTTATAAACTGAAAAAAGCATTATATAGTCTGGAACAAGCTTCAAGATTGTGTCATGAATAACTAAGTATTTTTTTTTATTGAGAAACTCAGCTACTAAGTGAACTATTAAAATGACTCTGTTCATAAGAGAACATATTCAAATATCTCAATTACATAAATATATATTGATGGAATATTGTTTAGATCATAAATCATATATAATGTTAAGAGTTTTCCTATATGATGAGCCACGAATTTTAATACAGTTTGGGAATTAAAATTTTTTCCTAGGAGTTAATATTAACTAAAAACATAATGGGATGTTTCTACGTCAAAGTAAATATCGAATGGAATAAATTTAAAAATTTTGCATGGATGAATACATGAGTGCAAGTGCCACATGTGTCTAACTCTTCAGTTAGATATATAACTTAAAGGAAGATCTACAAATTCAAGAAAGTATAGGAGAATGATTAGTTCTTTATTATATCTCAATTATCTTGACCAACCTACTTACATTCTCAATCAACTTAGAACCACTCTTTCCACTTTCTATTTCATGAGAAGAGGCAAACTTTTTGTGTGGATCATAGAGATAACGAAGAAGAATAAGAACTCGCCCCAACATCTAACCTCCACCTCATGCTCCTTCTTCCTATCCTTTTTCTAATTACCTTAAGGAGACACTTGGGCTTTTGCTTCATGATTGTAAGGGATTATTTAGATCTCAAATGAATTTTTATTGATTTTTTTATTAGGTATGGGCTCCATTATCTGTTAAGAAGGGATATATCTCAACTTTGCCTTTATAGAAGGACTAGGTACTAAAATTCATTGGAATAGGAGCGAGGAGTGGATGTATGTTAGTACAACCTAAGCACTATAAACTAATCCCTGACCCTTTTTTCTTTTAGTTTTATTTATATGATTACTTTTGAGTACTTGCTTATTTCTTTTTTGCTCTTCTGTAATGGTTGTAGCAGTGGATGATGATGTTTATGTACATTTTACTCTCAAATTATGACAGTCTTATTAAGAATTTTTGCAAACTAACTTAAAAGAAATATATTAGTTCATATCATTGAATTTGTTTCACTAGTTGTATTATGATGCATAATCCTATAAGAAAAAATATATAATTTTATTAATTAATTTTAAATATAATTTTTTTCTTTAAATTATTTCATGTTTTTTTTTTTTTTTTTTTTTGAAAAACTAACACATCAATTCAATCAAAACCTGCACTTAGGTGTGTCATTCTCTATAGATACATTAAAAAAATGCAATGAAGGATCCTTCAATAGAGTTATTGGTAATAGTGGCTTTCTAAGATGCTAAGCAAAGGGAACTACACTCCTTCAAGGTTTGGGTGGACAAAAAGCTTCCTAAGGTATTTGCATAGTAGTTATTGGCACCAATTATAATGGATCTTAATATTCAATTTATGAAAGCTTAAAATAGTTAAAATGATGATTCAAAGTCTATATAGCATACAATACAATATATTATGGCTAGTGGCTAAGCTTCAAGCCCTAAGCCTATCTTAATTTAGATGTTAATCAATGTCTCCTGGACCTAAATTTGAGGGTGGATTGGTATCTTCTTATACTTCTTATTTATCATTATGATTAACTTGTATGTTGACTTAGCTTGCTTACGAATGTACCAGGTTGTCGACTCTAACATGTAAAATTTGAGCTCAAGGTAGTCCAAAACTTAATATTGATGACTACCTTTCATCTTCCCAATTTTTGCATTATTTTTTATAATTCAAGATCAAAGGTGAAAATATTGATCATTATTACTAGAGAATTCATCAATTTCATCAACATTGCCCATCTTCCTAATATTTGCATGGCAAAAATGTATGCCTTCTTCTACAAATTTTTTTTTAGGCAATGATCCCTATTTTGTTAATGAATTAAAGGTGCTAGGAGGTGTGAAAAACAAATTCATTAGTGACCTTGTAAAGTTGAAAAGAGATAGGAACTTAATTATGATTAAGCTATATTGTATTAAAGAAAGTGGCACATTACCCTCAATAAATTATATAATTATTTAACATTAACTACTTTATCATGAGTTTACAATAAATTATGAGATATTCTACTTCCATAAAGGAATAGGTGATGTGTTATCCTTGTGAGCCTTAGCTTGTATTAAATTATTCTATTAATCACAAATATAATTTGATTTATGGCAGTAATGGTCAAATAAAGACACAAAAGATATAACAAAATCGAAGGAAGCCAATTATAAAAATAAGTTATTTTTATCTTTATCGAGTCTTTTATTATTGTTTGCTTCGGTTGTAGATATTGCTAAGATAACCTAGACACATGAGTACATTGAGCAAACATAAAATCAAACCTTAAAAATGTTAAAACAATATTAAGATAAGTTTTTATTACACAAGAGAGATTCCATTAATCAGTGTAAAACTTTTGCAATTAGGATTCAAAAGAAGGGTTGATGTCTAAGTGCAACCATTTATAGTAATTATGAAGGAGAATTTAAAAAAAAAAATTGATAGTGTTTGTAAGAATCTATGAATTTCATATCATTTCTCTAAACTTAGAACATCTAAACAAATAGTATTCTTGAAAGGAAGAATATAACCAAATTTAGCCAACCCAAGTTATGACCAAGGACTACAAGCTACCTAAGTATTTTAGATATAATCTATGACATCTCCATGTTATATATTGAATAGAGTGACCATGATATGGGAGGGGATGAACTTGGAGGAGGTATATTTGATTCATCAAATATAACATGTCATGATACAAAAAATGTAGCCTGAATTGGGGTTGCAGCATTTGTATCCTTTTTTATTTGAGGAATATCCAAGGAAAATGCATGGAGTTGAGTGGGGTGTAAGATTATGTGAGGAATAAGTTCATAGCCATGGATAGCTATGACCAAAGATACAAAGATGAGAATAGTTTGGTGGTTTGTTGTAGAGGAGCTGGAAGGGGATTTGTGAGAGGTAGTTGGAGATGGGAGTTGATTAATGAGATATACAACAGTGAGGAGAGAGTCAACAAAAAAATAATAAGATAATTTGGAATCACATAGAGGAATACAAACCATTTCTAGGAGATAATGGTGTTTTTATTTAGCAACATTGTTTTATTGAGGAATATAAGAGAAGGTATATTGGTGGTGAATGCCATTTTTAGCTAGAAATGTATGAATGTTATAATTATAGAACTTGCCACTACCATCGGTTCATAAAGTTTGAATGGCTTTATGAAAATATTGTTCATTGAAAATTTTGAATTGAATGAAATTGTGTGTAGTATCTGATTTAAATTTCATTGGAAATATCTAGTTATACCAAGAGTAGTCATCAATAAGAATTATGTAAAAAATAAAACCTGTAGTAGAAACTACAAGGGATGGACCCCAAACATCCACATGAATCAATTCAGGAGTTGTAGAAAAACTTGTGGATTCATTAGAAGATAGCTTGTAACTTTTAGTGATAGTGCAAGAATTAAAAATAGAGGGAGAAGAGGAATAAATACAAAAACTTGGATATGACTTTGTAAAAATAGAAACCATAGTTAAATTTGGATGTCCAGAATGTTGGTTCCAAAGATTAGAAGTAGATGTTGAAAGAAACACATTTGGTGGATTGAGCCTTAAGGTGGATCTTGTGGAGATTAGGTAGAGGCTATTAAAATAGGGTCCTTGAAGAAGATGTTGTTGAGTCCCCTGATCCTTGATAACATAACCAGAAGAGTCAAAAGATATATAACAATTATTATCAGTAGTAAGATTAGATATAGAGAGGAGTTTTTGTGATGTGCGTGAAGCAATAAAAATGGAGTTCAAAGAGAGAGCATACGAGCGGGTGTAGGTAGGATCCCTTTGCCTAAATGACAAATGAGAAGAGTTGTATCTTTGCCAATGAGTACTTTATCTAGACTATGTAGGGAGTGAAGTTCATGTGTTAAGTAAGCTAGTTCTCCACTATCAAGATAATAAGGAGCAGAAGATGGTGATAATTACTCAGCAAGTAAGGCATGAGAAGCAGTCATAGTGTATTAAAGGTTGGCACGGTTCCAGCAGGAGAAGGAAGAGTGACCTCTTCTTGCGTATATTTGACAATAAAGTAGATTTTTTGTTCCCTTAAAGAATACAGAGGTGTAGAACGAAGAACGACCACAACTACCAAACTAAGATGGTTGATTACAATGACCAAGACTCTTGGTTGATGCAAGAGAAAATTGGGTATCAGATGTGGGAGATGGAATCAATAGAGATAGCTCTTTGGCAGAATCATTAGCTACCTCCTCACTGTAGAGAAGGGAGTATAAATCATCTTGGGAGATAGGAGTAAGTTGGGTTTGAATTGTTGCTTTAAAAGTTAAAAGTTTGCAGGTAATCCATTTAGAATGTACAGTATAATATCTTTCGTATTAAAAATCCCTCCTGCAGAAGTAATGATATCCATTAGGCGTTTGACTGCATAGAGAAAATCAGTCATCGATTGATTACATATAGTAAGCAAATGAAGCTCGTTCTTGAGTTGGATAACAACTTATGCTCAAGAGTTGTCCAAATGGAATGGCATGAGTCCATGTTTATGATTTAGGGTAGAAGTGAGGGGGAAATGGTGGAGTTCGTTAAGAAGAATCCCGTGAGTATAGAGGGGATTTAACATCAAGTGTTCTATACTAGAGAAAATATGTTAGGGTGGGCATGAAGTCGTGTCATCAAGGCACCCAATGAAACCATTGGCGAGAAATAGCTTCTGAAATTGAGTTTGCCAAGTGGGGTAGTTGTCCGATAACAGCTGAATGTGAACAACATTCTTGATATTAGTAACGAAGAACATTAAGGAGGCAAGAATTGTGGTTTTTGTGGTGTTATTCTTAAAGCTACTAGTGGACAAAACATGGTTGATGAGGTATGAGAGGTATCCATTTGTAGTTATGCAAATATCTCTGATAACATGATGAAATACCTGAAGAACTTGATTACAAGTTGTTGTATAAAATACAGCTTGAACTGAGTAGGAAAATTGAAGGTATAGAAGAACAAAAGAAGAGTAGTAGTATATTTCATTCATCAAAATGTTGAATTACGTAGTTACAAATATACTAGCAAGGATATTAAAGGTAATTACATAAGTGTCATTTGGGGTGGTTAGAAAGTAGTGGCAATGATTTAATCAGGTGAAAAGATAACCTTGTGAATTCTAAAAATGCAGCATACGAAGATTCACTACAGGAAATTCATCCATTACCGGCGGCTTTGACTGATGGTTGTCTAGCTGCCGGTAATAACGGCTGTTTGGCCGCCGGTATCCGGCCACTATGGAAGCTTATGCCACTGGTAATAGCAGCGGTCACCAAACCACCGGGTAAACTGCCGGCTTTAAAAGTTACCGGTGCTATACCGGCGGCAAAAACTGTCGGTGTTAAGTGATTTACATACCAGCGGTTTGTGCCTCCAGAACGCCGTCGATAAAAGCCCTAAAATAAACCAGCCCGAGCCACACATTTCATTTCATCTCCTCACCTCTCTCTCTCTCTCTTTGGATGCGCTCGTTCCTCTCCTCCGCATGCCTTCTCGCACGATCGACCTATCTCCGGCCACTAATGAGGTGTCTCCAGCCGCCGACGATCACACCGGCTGCCACTAACTCCCCACTGTAAGGCCACCTATCTCCGACGTCGAAGTTGTAGTGTTTGCAGCCATCAGGTTTCTTTACTCACCGCCTCCAGTAAGAGTAGGTTGTCGCCTCCGATAATTGAAGGTATCTTGGTGTATGTTTTTTGCTTTTATTATGTATGTTCTCATTAGACATTTGCAAGAGAATGAACCGTGGTGTATATGCTTTTTGCTTTTGTTATAGATGTTCTCATTAGACATTTGCAAGAGAAGGTATCTCAATGTTTTATTTTTTGCTTTTGTTATGGATGTTCTCACTAGACATTTGCAAGAGAATGAACCTTGGTGTATGCTTTTGCTTTTATTTTGGATGTTCTCACTAGACATTTGTAATAGAATGTATCTTGGTGTGTGCTTTTAATTTACCTTTGCTATTGGTGTTCTCACTAGACATTTGCAAGAAAATGAATCTTGATGTATGATTTTTACTTTATTTATGGATGTTCTAACTAGACATTTGCAAGAAAATGTACCTTGGTGTATGCTTTTTTGCTTTTGTTATGGATGTTCTGACTAGACATTTGCAAGAGAATGTACCTTACTTGGTGTATGCTTTTTTCTTTTGTTATGGATGTTCTCACTAGAAATTTACAAGAGAATGTATTTTGGTGTATGCTTTTTTGCTTTAGTTATGGATATTCTCACTAAACATTTGCAAGAGAATGTACCTTTGTTTATGTTTTTTGTTGAGGGCATTCCTCTTATTGAAAATAGTGGAGAGAGTTAAAGGTAAACTTGAATTATGTAGGTCAGCTTTATAGTTTAAAGTTTTTCGAATAAGTAGATCTAAAACTTAATATATAGAGTATAACTTTAGTAATAATAGACCTAGTTGAGGGACTATAACTTTGAGCGATGAAGTCATTACTAAAAGTACAAGTTTTTAATATCTTTGATCTATTTATGGTGAAATAGATTGGGATATTATCTGTAGAATTCAAGTTGGATGGTGGAATTCAAGTTGGATGGGGATATTCTACAAGTTGATAAGACTAGAGAGGGAGTTGAAGGTAAACTCGAATTATGGAGGTCAATTTTAGAGTCTAAAAGTTTTCGCTTTAGTAGATCTAAAACTGAATATATAGAGTGTAATTTTAGTAGCAATAGACCTAGTGAGAGGAAGTAATTAATAAAAGTACATGTTTTAGATATCTGCAATGCTTTATGGTGTCGAATCGTGGTCAATAAAAGAGAAGGATGAGTGGCTTGACCCTTAGAGATAGGATATGAAGTGAGCATATACGTGATAAGGTTGGAGTAGCTCAAGTGGAAGATAAGATTAGAGAGAGTCGCTTTACATGGTTTTGTCACATTAAATGGAGGCCTTCAGATGACCCGATAAGGAAAGTTGAGGTATTAGATTTGACTTATGTTAATAAAGGTAGAGGTAGACAATGCATTCCAATTCAAGTAAAGTATACTTTGGTTACATTTATTATTATATTTTTTTGTTTTACTTATGTATATATTTGTGATAATTGATTGACTATAGTGGTGTGTTGCCCAAAATTGTTGTTATTGCTTTATGTGCAGGTTTAGAGTTTAGGGTGAGCCTCCCTCAAATAGAGGGGAGGTTGACATTTTTTTTTTCAGATGCTATAGGTTTCCGACGGCCAACCAGCGGTTTTGGCCTCCAGAAACGACCATACCAGACGGCTGATTGATGCCGCCGGTAAATAACTATAATCGTCGATAATTTTTGGCGGTCTACCGATGGTATCCGGCAGTTGTTCGGTGACACGCCGACGATCAAACCGCCACCAATTCCTCTGGTTGTAACCGCCGGTATACTGCAGGTAAACTGTACCGGCGGCTTACCGACGATTACCAACGGTATTTTTTACCGTCGGTGTAACGGCCGGACATCCGCCTATAAATCACCGGCGGCCATAACCGGCGGCCAAATTGTCGGTAAACCATCGGTGGCAAAAATCCCCGGAAATACACTGCCGGTAATGGTTTTCGGTGCCATTTTTTTTTCGGCTGTCTATGAACCGCCGAAAAGCCATCGGTTTATTTTTAAACTGTCGGAAACCATTACTTAACCGCTGGTCTAGGCCTCCTGTAATCGATGAATTTCCTGTAGTGATTGTTGATAGGTCTGAACCAAGCAGAAATAAATGGAGAATAAGGAAAAAAGGATTTCCAGAAAAGCATCTCTATTACTTATATGGGAAGTGATAAGAAGACCTAATATGCTCTTCAGCATATGCATAAGTCGGTTTGGCTATCCTAGTGGCTGCTCCATTACGCGTTCTTAATTCCTGTACTAGCTTTATTTCTACTGTATGATGTCTACTACTACTCCAGGCTGTTAGCTCTCTGCTAACTGGCACTTTATATACTAGCTATGTAATGGAAAAGATAAGATAGAGATGAACAATAATCCATTACACTTTCTCCCGATTCTTCCACTGTTTTCCTCTGTTTGTGTTATTCTATTTTGATGCATGTATCAAACGTTATCGGAGAAGCTTCTTCATGGTATCAGAGTTGTAGGTAGGATATCGTTTTTTGTACAATGGCAGATTTAGCTTCGTCTGCCTCCTACCCTACCGCAGTCTCTGCTATAGTTACTCCTTCTCTGATAGTCATCATCCCACCTCAGCTTAATTTTTTCATGGCTAATGTCAAAACCATGGTCACTATCAAGTTGACCATCAAAAACCATCTTCCCTAGAAATTATAACTTCTCAAATTATTTGCGACCAATAATTTGAAGGTTACCAAATGGGAGAAGCTACAAAACCCCAAACGACGTCCTATATACTGATGATACCACCATTCCAAATCCTCTACTTCAAACATGGATGCTCATCAATCAGCACCTTGCGTATGCAATCTATTCGACTGTGTGTCCCTCTTTGTTACTCTACATTCTCAACCTTTCATCCACACATGAGATTTGGACTACCGTGGAGCTCCTGCTTTATTCGATAAATCGAGCCAGACTTCTGCAACTTAAAAATAAATCACATCAACTATAACTTGGTGAAAAATCTATGTTTCAATATCTTTTAGATATTAAATTGAAAGTCGACGCCATTGCTACGGCCGGATCATTCGATGATGTTGAAGACATTATACTTTATACACTTAATGGGCTACCATCCACATATCAGTCTTTCAAAGCAGTCATACATAATTAGCTTCAACCAATCTCCCTGGATGACTTCTACTCATTGATGTGCAGAGAAGAACTGCATATTTTGATAGAGACAACTCGTGACACCATTGCAAACCCACCAGTAGATCCCAACTTTGCTTTAGCGGCTACTCAAGGTTCCTCTCGTGGTCGAGCCACTGTATCTTTCAATTACTGTTGCCGCTCTTCTCTTGGTTGATCATATACAGGTCGTGGCTCTACTTGTTCATAACCTGGTCACTCATCATCGTCTATTCATGGAGGACAATGCTCTCGTTCTTCTATTCGCTGTCAAATTTGCGGTAAATCTGGACATTCAACTATCTATTGCTGATGTCTTCATGATACTACTTACAACACACCACCGCAAGATTACATTACGACAGATACACCTCAAATGGCTGATTGGTTATTGGATTCGGGAGCAAAAGAGCACTTAACTGCTAATCTTGCTCAACTGCACAATGTTTAATCATATACTAGATCATCTCATGTTCAGGTAGGAAATGGTCAGCATCTACGGATTGCCAATACATGTCAAGGATTGCTTCTCACTCCCTATTGTAAGCTCCACCTACCTCAAGTTCTTTATGTTCCCAATCTCTCCCATAATTTACTATCCATTCACAAGCTCACTAATGATAACTCATGTTTTGTGCTTCTTGATGCTCATGGCTTTGTTATCAAGGACTCTTGGACCAACAAGACTCATCCCAAAGGACCTAATCATCTATTGACCTTTGTATAATTTACTTATGATTAAATTAATTATCATTACTTATTTCTAATTATACCTAATTATCATTAATCATAATTATGATTAATTATTTTTAATTATAATTAATTATTAATTAGTCATATTTTAATTATAATTAATTTTTTTAATGATAATTAATTATTATTAATCATAATTAATTTATTTTAATTTTTTTAGTTATAATTAATTAAAAGGAAATGAAGGATATGAAAGAAAGAGAAGAAAAATGTTACCTTGCCTCAATCTACATGCTGACCCCGCACAGGTGTAATCTTTTGAACCTAAAAACTTTGAGAACACGCCTTCGACGCTAGCAACATGACAAAAGGACCATATATACACACTTTTCTTAGCGTTATGGGAGAAAGTTCGTCGCAGTGCACTCGACGAAGCGGGTAATCACCTAAAATTCCTTCTCTAGTGTTCGTGGCACACCGAAAAACTACATATACTTGCTTTTCTTAGCATGGTGGGATGGGAACTCGGTGCGATGTGTACGACGAAGTGGGGATACACATAAGTACCCACTTGCGGGGAAATAACTGCTTTTCTTTTGTAATAGGTATTGAAGACCAATACACACATTTCTTAGTTTGGTGGGGGACGAAGATTTTACGGCTACGGTGTCTGAGGATACCTACCATACATGCTTTTCTTAGCATGGTGGGAAGGCCCAGTTTCCTGTTATTTTCCCCTAAATGGGGGAGACACCGGAAGACTGCCAAAATTTTGTGTGAATATAACTGTACTTGGACTTGATTGATCTCAAAGGACAGCATGGGACCTATACTTGAACTTGTGGAAAAAATGCAAATGATTAATTTTGAACTTAATTAAAATAAAATTGAAGTGAGAACTTAACTTGAGCTTAATTTGGACATTAATTGAACTTGCATAAATTAAACTTAAATTTGAATGAGCATGAGCTCTAAAGAACTTGACTCAAGCTTTTCTTTGAACTCAAATTGAACAATAAGAAGCTTGAACTTGAAAGTGATACAAGGGACTTGATGAACTACGAAGGACTACACTCAAACTTGATTTGAACATTAAATGAACTTGAACCTGCATTTGATCTGAAAATAAAATGATATGAACAATTTGAACACTAGCAAAGACTTCCAATTTAACTATGAAGGCTTGAACTTGTACTTGAAACTTTAACTATAATGAATCTTGAGTCTGGATCATAGAAATAAGCTCTAAATAAGGATTAAGGAATTATCATTCCATTAGGAGTTGCAAATGATAATAAAAGAGGGCGATCCATCTGAATCTCATCCAAGAAAGCAAAGACTCTTAATGCAATGATTTATCTACAAACAAACCATATTGGAGGACCCTCATGAATACAGTCTATCCACAAGCAAAGGTTAGTTGGAGGGTGCAACAATATGATTGCAATCAAAGCATAAAATTTCAATGAGATATCAATGGTTCATCACATTGATTGGAATGCCAATATAATCAAACAAGTTTGCTATACAAGATCTGTATCATCTTCACATGACAATGAAAGACTTATGAAGTTGCGAACACAACAAGCTCACAAGCAATGTACAATAAGGGAATAAATGTGGTCTAATCATAAATAGATCATGAAGTAACTTATCAATGACTTGATTCGTCAAGGTGTACCTAAGACGTTATTTATAAGTATACATCATGCCACATGCAATGAGTATTATAACTTCTCTCCAATCAATGACAACTAACTCGTAGATGAATACAATAGTTATCTATGAATGTCGAAACTCAATATTCAAGAACTTACCGAAGTTGTTTGCAAGCAATGATTTGTGATAAACTAAAGGAAAACCTTACATCTCACCCACAATAGATAATTAACAAGAATATGTAACTTTATTGCAAGTGACGTGCAAAATCTTTAGCTTGCACAGGAATAATATGAAGCTCGCAATGTCTACACTAATATGCTCGCAAGTCTATGTGAAGAGCCTGAAATCATCAATGGAGGAGATCCCTAATGAATGTGTTGACTCATCAAAAAGTTTCTTGATGAATATAATGACCTGTTCGTTAATGTATATGAGCAGGTTAATGATATTTGTAATAATGCCATGTAATCAACATTAGAATACATGTGGGCATATTCGACCTTACTTGCAGCAATCAACGATGATTAAGAAAAATATGTGGTCTAATCAAAAGTAGATGTGCAAGAATGGTATGATGAGCATTGCAAATCATATGTGAATGATAGAGGCATTCATATCAATCTTGTGAGCAGATGGCAACACACTTGTAATGTATGTAAGGTCCTATAGATTCTTGTAGAAGACCGGCATTTAGTACAACTTGCCTACAGGCAATGACAGAAAGATTGCGATGCATATAATGAACATATCTCTAAGCATAATGGTGAAAGTATCATCAATATGATGGATCTCCTACAGACATGAAGTGAAAGATCATGGCAAGGGTAGATGCTCACTAGCAATGCTAGAAGATTCTCCATATGCACAATAGCATAACCAAGGGTGATGATCTGTAGGATGCAATAGATGTTTATGATCAACTACTATTCAAATGACCAATAAATATATATTGATCCTTGTGCATATAAATACAGTAAGTTCATAGCATACCCAAGATACATACTAGTTATTATAACAAAGATACTACTATGATTGTCCTTCATTAGTTGATTGCATCGTCTTCCTACAAGCAAGAGTATATGATGCCAGGTGAACTGCAAATGCCCACGGACCTCTATGGGGATTTGTTACGCATCCAATATATCTCTTAAGAATAAGTATGGATGTACCACAACAAACAAAGGTCCTACGACCTGTCGTAGGAGACCCGTAGTACATCTACCAAATATCCAAAAATACCCCTACACATGCACCATAGTTTTATACACATAGGTACATAAAAAGGGGTAAACATAATCCCACACACCCGCATGAGCTCTAGTGAGCATGTTATAAGTACACATGTGACGTCTAGGGATACTACACAGGTTAATAAGTGAATTCAAGTTTAAACATGATCCTTCTATATAGATCAATAGGAGTCAATAAGGTTTGAACCATCAAATAAATATATGTTTGCAGTGATCGGTATATATATCTTAATACATTCATATTAGGACTTCAAGACCTATAATAATGAGAATTCACTAATAAAGGCACAAAGCCTATGAGAAACCCGATCCTCAGTCAACCTCTTGGACGAGTTGATAAGGTTTCAGTCCATAAATGAAAATGCCCCCAAACATCCTGATGATGGTCGTGTTGAATGCTTATCTCAACTGGAGAGGTTCATAAATATTTTCTAAAGCCTCTAAACTTTTACAAAATTCAAATTCTTACAAAAATATAAGTGACTTTAAAGTAACCCTGATGATGATTGTGTTGAATGTAGATTTCAACTGGAGGGGTTAATTTTAGGAATTTCAAAATGTCATCTCAAACTTCCACAAATTCAAATATTTTCAAGTGACCTCAAGGTCACCCCGATCATGGCCGCGTTGAATGTAGATTTCAACCGCAGGGGTTAATTTAATGAATTTCAAAATGTCCTCTCAAACTTTCACAAAATTTAGATATTTTCAAGTGACATCAAGGTCACCCCGATGATAGCCATATTGAACAAAAATCTCAACCGGATGGGTTAATTTTAGATATTTCAAAATGTCGTTCAAATGTTCGAAAATCTAAAAATCCAAAAGTCCCAAAAAATCCAAAGATGTTTAAAATTGAAATAATCCATCGAAACACTTAAACAAAATTCCATCCACCTTCCACAATAGTTTGCAGAGATGGATAAATTAAAAAATTTTTAGCTCACATAGAGCTAATGCCTAGTCAAAAATATCACTAGGATCCATTATTAAATAATCTTCTAATAGTAAGGATGTGGTACATGTCCTCTAACTAGCAGTTTTGTAGCCAATTGGCACTATAGGATAAATGGTTATCTGAACTGAGTTGGTTTTTCTGCCAAATGGTACCATAAAATACCGATTATGTCTAGAGCCAACACACTCCTTAGTGGCATCAAATCCTTAAGATATGAATTAATAGGATATAATCGATTAGGAACAAAGCCCTCTGTTAGCTAAGGTAGATTCAAATTTGTCTCCTTAGAAAACATTCAACCCAGGTCTATAAGGTCCCCTTGGACGAAGCAACCCATGGCTGTTGATAAGGATCCTTTTGTGAGGTGGGGTTACCTCCTCTAATTAAGTAGATTAGGGACCACGATGGCCTGGGATGATGGAACCATGGGATCTTGATTGGGTCTATCATCCATTCCCCCACCATCCGCTTTAAGTACAAAATGGTGAAATTCCTAAATTTAAATATCAAATTTTCAAAATTTTTAACATCCCAAACCCATGTTGCTACTATATGCTGGATACAAGGTATCTACGGATACAATGTATTCATTGAATACTAGCCTTAATTGAAAGTTATCTCTTGTGATTGAGAGGGGTAATTAATTATAGGGGCTTGCACCTATAACAAATAAGAACTCAGATCATAAAGTCCTCACAAAATGAGGGCGAAATATCTGGGTAGTGTCTTATCTACAAACTCATATGCCTTTCAAAATTTTAACTATTGTATTAATTATATTAAAAATTACCCCAAAAAGGGAAAAGCATAGCGAGCGGAGCTCGGGACCAAATTTTTGGATCCCACATCGTCATGGTCTTTACCCAATTAAGCTTCAAGCTTCATCAGGTCCTCTTCATCTCTCACCCACAACTCTGGTTTCCTCCTCACCGTCAACCTCTATATGGCATCAACATTTTGGGCATCCCTCTGCTTCAAGCCAGTACCATCTATCTTCAGTTTTATCTTTTAGTCCTAGTTCTAGCTCTTTTCATTGTAATACTTGTGCTCAAGCAAAGCGTACTACGTTACCATTTCCCTTATATACTACTAGTTCTAAAAAATGTTTAGAACTTATCCAAGTGATGTATGGGGTCCCTCCCCAATTTCCTCAATACAATCTTATCTCTATTATGTTATCTTTATAGATGACTACAACCGATACTTTTGGGTTTACCCTTTGCATCACAAGTCTGAAGTGTGTTCTAAATTTTTACAGTTTAAAACTCTTGTGGAAAAATATTCTAAAAACCTATTAAATTTCTACGAACAGATGGTGGAGGTGAATTTATAAATAAACCTCTACAAACTCACTTACTTAATTATGGGATGATCCATCAAAAATCTTGCCCTTATACTCAACAACAGAATGGGGTTATTGAACGGAAGCATAGACACTTACTTGACATTGTTTGTGCTTTCTTGTTCAATGCCAATTTACCATCCAAATTCTAGCTAGATGCTCTCTTCACTGCAATCTATCTAACTAACTGCATTCCTTCTCTCACAACTTGAAACCTTTCTCCTCATTAACTCTTATATAATAAACCACCCAACTACTCTCATCTTTGAGTCTTTGAGTGCTTATGTTATCCTTGGTTTACTTCACATCTCTCACACAAATTAGCCCCTCAATCCACATCGTGCATCTTCCTCGGTTATGCTTCCCATGCCAAAGGTTATAAAATGCCTTAATATAAATTCATTCAAAGTCTACACCTCTAGACATGTTCACTTTAATGAAACTTTATTCCCATTCCAATCTAGGCCACCTACAGTCATCTCTACACTTATACCATCCACTAATATCTTTAATCTTCCAACATTAATTCCCATCTCCACTATATAGCATTCCTCAGCTAACTCTATATCAGAAGCTTCTCTTATTCCACCTCTCAATACCTCACAACAACATGACGACCCCTCCTCCAATTCTCATTCGACTGTTGCATAATTACTTACATCCTCCACAGATGATCTACCACCATCTCATACTCTCCCATCACGACATACCATGATCAATAGAGAATATACCAGTCATCTCAAACTAAGGTAGATCTTTGAACTGAAGCATGACCTGATCCCCACCAATCCTACTGGATTTACCCAAGCATTTCAGCATTCAGCTTGGCGTGATGCTGTGTCAAGAATTGGAAGCACTTTAAAAACAAGGCACTTGGACTCTTGTTTTGCAAACTTAGCCGCTAATGTTTTCGGATGTAAATGGCTCTTCAAAACAAAGTATCATTCGAATGGTTTCATAGCACATTACAAAGCTCGCCTTATTGCTCAAGGTTTCAAGCAAGAACAAGGTTTAGATTATAATGAAACATTTAGCCCAGTAGCTAAATTCCCAATAATTGAAATATTTTTAACTATTGCAGTGACAAATCATTGGCCTATCTTCCAATTAGAAGTATCTAATCCTTTCTTACATGGACCTCTTCAAGAGACGATTTATATGAAGCAACCACCTGGCTTCATTGACAAACAATTTCCAACTAATGTTTGCCTCCTAAAATGCCCATTTATGGTCTTAAACAAGTACCTCGTCAGTGGTTCTCAACATTTTCATCTTATCCACTTCAGTATGGCTTCCGCTCAAGCATCGCTGATCCTTCTTTTTTACCGTTTTAACAAAACACCATTCAACTATATATTCTAGTTTATGTGGATGACATCCTACTTACCGAAAATTCGTCAGTTTAGATGGATAAACTCTTAGTTTCTTTGCATTCAAAATGGTTGGTCACATCATTTTCTTGGATTGTAAGTAACACATATTCATGATGGAATTAATTTAGCTCAATCAAATTATGCATCTGCTCTTTTACATAAAGCTGCCATGGATGAGTGCAAACTGGTGCTAACCTCTTCCAACCAAATTTTCTACAACCTCCTCCACACATACTCCATATGCTCGCCCTGATCACTATAGACAATTAACTGGTGCTCTTCAATATTAAACAATCACAAGACCTAACCTTTCATATTAAGTTAACTTTATGTGTCAACATATGCACAACCCTCTTCAATCACATTATCAGCTACTCAAACGTGTTCTACGTTATGTCAAAGGTACCATCTCTCTCGGATTACCTATCACTACTTCAACCCTTGTCTTACAAGGTTTTTCAGACTCGGATTGGGCAATCGACCAAACTAACCGTCGATTAGTGACTGACTATTGTGTATTTCTTGTCTCTAACCTCATATTTCGACAAGTTAAAAAACAAATGTCTATAGTGCGTTCTTCTACAGAAGCCGAGTATAGTGCTCTCTCTACTGTTGCTTGTGATATTATTTGACTTAGACAACTTCTATATGAATTCCAAATACAGTTACAACAACCAACCAATCTTTACTGTGATAATGTTTCTACACTTGCATTGACCAACAATCCCATTTTTCATGCAAGAACAAAACATATAAAAATAGATTTTCAGTTTATTCGAGACTGTATTCAAGCTCATTACATTCAAGTTCACCACATTTGTTCTCTAGATCAACCAGCAGACATCTTTACAATAGCTTTAAGTGCCACTAGACATTCTCTACTTTGCGACAAGTTAACATTACAATCATCTACTGTTACCTTGAGGGGGGCTGATAAAGAGACATGATATGCTCTTCAGCTTATGCATAAGTTGGCTTAGCTATCTTAGTTGCTGCTCCATTACTCCTGCTTTATTCTTGTACTGGCTTTATTTCCACTGCATGATGTCTGCTACTAATTCAGGCCATTAGCTCTCTGCTAACCGGCACTTTATAGACTAGCTATGTAATGGCAAAGATAAGATAGAGATGAACAGTAATCCATTACACTTTCTCAAAGGTTATCGGAGAAGCTTCTTCAGGGAGTACTTAGAAATTACTACAAAGAGAATTTGCACAAGCAATCATTGTATTAAGCAATCATAAAATAAATAGGAGTTGTTGGAGACCTTTTTATTTATAATTTAATTTATTTATGCGTGTAGTATAATTACATAAACGGTTCGTTCCTTTGTTTAATCAAAATTTTTGCGTGTAATATAGAACTAGCTTTAGTTTACTATGTTATAAATCTGTATTACTTGTTCTCCTATTAGTCAGCCAAGACTAGCCATCACAGCTGGCCATCATATCAATCGCCAATAGAAGAAAGAACAGAACATGACCAATATGATTAGCGGAATGAAGCAGAGAGCAAAAGAGGGAGTTGAAGAATTTGATAAGGAAAAAATGGAGAGCAGAGGAGTGAAAAGCTGGAGAAATTTCACGAGGCAAGCTACAAAGAGAATTTGCAATTTCCTTGTCATCCTGTTCTTGATGCTCTCCATATACATCCTCTCCAACATCAAGGCTCACTACTGCCAGGCCGCCTATGGTCTCACTCTCTCTCTTTCTGTTCTCTCTCTAACAAATTAATCAAACTTACAAGTCACTGATTTTGCAGGGAAATTACGTGCACCGCTGAAGCTTGAACAGGCGAGCGCTGAGGTGAAGCAGCTAACAGAAGAAAGCAGGAGCAATTCAACAGATGGTAGCATTATTTCATTATTCAGTAGAATAATTAGTTTTCAATAGTAATAATCAAGGTTTCACATATATTAAGCCTGATTTACTCTCTTTAGACCTATATGCTGAAGATGAAGATGCTGAAGAAGATTCTGCCATCTACTCCCACAAGCCAATTTGTCGTGAATCAAACAAGAGATCTGATACTTGTGATGCAAGAGGGGATTTAAGAGTACAGGTTAGCTCCAATACTATTTTTGTTAGTTCAGCACAACAAGAATGGAAGATCAAGCCTTATGCTCGGAAAGGCGATGTTGGTGCTCTTAGCCATGTCAGTGAATGGTCCCTCAAACCTTTTGGCTCCTCCGCTAATAACCAACAAATTCCAAACTGCACTGTAAAACAGACGGTGCCGGCAGTAATCTTCTCTGTTAATGGTTATACTGGAAACATCTTCCATGATTTTACCGATGTACTAATTCCCCTATTCATCTCCTCTCATCAATTCCATGGACAAGTCCAGTTCCTTGTTACTGATGTCAAGCAATGGTGGTTGAACAAGTACAAGTTGATACTGAAACATCTGTCTAGCTATGAAATCATCAACCTCCAGAGCGATGGCCGCGAAATAATTCGATGCTTCCCAAGAGTAATTATTGGTTTACAGTTTCACAAGGAGCTCGGTATAGATTCAGCCAAGTCCCCTACGGGCTACTCCATTGTAGACTTCAAAGTGCTGTTAAGGAAGGCATACGGATTGGAAAGGGCAGACACAATGAGCTCTGTGTTCCAAGGGAGCGTAAGAAAGCCTAGGCTCCTGATCATATCAAGGAAACGATCGAGATCGTTTGTCAATGAGAAGGGGATAGTGGAGATGGCGATGAGCCTCGGATTTGATGTGAGAGTTGCTGAATCTGATTTGAGTACCGATCTGTCAAAGTTTGGAAGATTGGTGAATTCTGCTGATGTGCTGTTCGGAGTTCATGGTGCAGGGCTTACAAATATGCTGTTTTTACCCGCTGGAGCTGTGGTTATTCAGGTGGTTCCTTTTGGAGGGCCAGAGTGGTTGGCAAGAGAAACTTTCAGGAAGCCGATTAATGATTTGGAACTCAAGTACTTGGAGTACAGAATAGAACTGGAGGAGAGCACCTTAATTGATCAGTACCCAAGAGATCATCCTGTTTTGAAAGATCCAGACAGTGTCACTAAGTTAGGATGGAATGCTTTTAGGGAAGTTTATTTGGACAAGCAAAATGTTAGGCCACATTTAGGTAGGCTTAAGGAGACATTTTTGCAGGCATTACAGCTTCTGCCAAAAAGCAGTACCTCGGCAATTTGAAATTCGTTCTTTTTTACGTTGTAATTGATGTTATTGAAGTTTTTGCATGTCTCATCAGTTGTATTTTGTTCGGTGAATAATGAAAACGTGTTATAGTGGATTTAATTGCCTTTCTAATTTACCTTTGGACGCCAATCCTTTTAAGAAAATAATAAGGAACACTGATTTCTAATTATTAGTTATTTTTTATTTTTTTTCTTTTCTCAGAATTATATGATTTAGGTTAATTGGCACATAAGAGGGTGGAGACTTTCAAATAACTTTTTTCTTGAATGAACGGCTTATTTTTCATTCATAAAACCCTTTGAACCAATTTTAAAATAAAGCTATTGATTTCATTTATACATTATATTTTCTTTTTCCAGAATATCTCTTATTTATAAGCTAAGATTTTATTTGAGGCATCTTTTTGTTCCAATTTAAAATAATATTTTAGTGCAAAATTTCTTTGAATTAGATATGTTTATGCTAGAAAATAATTTCAGAAAACAATAACAAAATTGTTCCAAACAAATTTTTTGCATTAAAAATCTGTAAAAAATGACCCCAAATTAAACCTTATATTTATTCTTAAATTAATAACAAAAGAAGAAAAAACAGAAAAAATTTTCAAAAGCATTTTAGAACCAACCCAATAGCTTGCACTGGGCACTGTCTGACCACATTTGTCTATTTGAGGGAAAATTATTAGGTGCAGACACCGGACGAAGAGGTACGTTCAGACTCCAATAAATTGTTGACATGTGGATATTCAATTGGATTTATTTTTTAGTTTATATATTTAATGTGTCCGGGGAACTTCAATTCAAACCACGTGCATGAAAATGACAGGTAAACGCAATCAAAGCGTAGTAAAAAAATGCAATAAAAGAACAATCAAAACACAACTAAAGTGCAACTAAAGCACAATTAAAGTTCAAGTGAAGTGCAATCAAAGAGTAGTAAAAAAAGCGTAACAAAAGAATAGTCAAAGCAAATTATAGTGCAGATAAATCATATAAAATATGCAATCTTTTGGCAAATTAATTTTCCTTATTTGAGTGATGTCAACGCCCACTATAGTTTACGTAAATAAAAAAAAAAATTAATATAATAATAACTAATTCAACTGCACACATGAAGTATATGATATTATATGTGAAATCATATCGAGACAACTCAATGAATCTAATAAAATAAAATTAAGCTCATATTAATTAAGTACAATTTAATTAATTTTACAATTAACAAGAAGAGCTATATTTGGCAAATTAATGAAATAATTAGAAGATGTACGTAGATTTTAAAAAAATATTATCATTAAACTCATTTTTAAAATTAATAAAATAATATTTAACAAATAAAAAGTAAAGCTAATGAATAAATTTGGAATTTTAGGATTGCATAAATTTATCAAAGACTTAAGTGATTGAATGCATAATATTGAGCAAATTAAGCTTATGATCAATTATTATATAAAAAATAAAATAAGTTGTACATGTTTTTAAATTAATAATAAATAAAAAAAATAAAAAAATTAAGGTTGTGAAAACTGGACTGGATAACGAACCGGTAGAGAGAGCGGTTCACGGTTCGACCTGTTCACCTGGTCGAACCGGGGTCGAACCGGATGACGTAATAAATAAAATTTAGATGATATAAAAATCATATAATAACATAATTTTTTAATTAAAAAATAAATTGAATTCACACATTACTAATATCTTATATAATTTTAAATTTAAATATATTCAATCTTTAAATTTAATTTAAATTTAACAAAAAATTAACTTACAAATGAATTAATAAGTTTAATATAAATAATTCTTAATTTATATTATTTTTTTATAAATAATTTATATTTATAATTTATATACTAGACTCATATTATTATTTTACATTTATAAATTATTGATGTTAAATTAAATTATTTATTACAAATAATAAAAAAATAATATAATATTTATTGTATATAAAAAAAATAAATGAAGAATATAATTTATTTAATATTGTTAATTAAAAATAAATATTATCTCATCATAAAAAGATTATTTAAAAAATCTATTTTAAAATGAGTAGTATATATTGTAAAATTAAAAGTTAATAAGAAAGACATAGGAGCTTTAGTTTTTTTAGTCCCACATCACTTGGGAGACTTTCTCTTGATAATGGTTTTATTTTATATTGGCTTTTGAGTTTGAAAGAAGTAGTACATGTAAAGAGATAAAATATCATGAAATGCTTGTTTGGAATTTTTTTAATTTAAAATTAAGCATTTCAAATTTGAAATTAAATTACAAATATTTTTTAATATTTAAAAATAAGTTATTTAAAATTAAAAAAAATGCAAAGTTGAACCGGCCGATTCAAGAGAACCATGATCGGTTTGCCAATTCACCAGTTGAATCAGCGATCCATGACAAAACCGGACGGTTTGATGTTAAGCCGGTTCTTAGGTTGAACCGAACCAGCCTTCAGACTGGTTCATGGTTGAACCGGTCAGACCGGCCGGTCCGATTCGATTTTTAAAGCATTGAAAAAAATCAAATAAATTATCAAATATTATGAAGTAATTTTTGCAATATTTAAAATAAATTTTGAATAAATCCAATCCATTTTAATTCTAAATTCATCATTCTTGAGATTTTAGAAAATTTAACTAAATCATTGTATAATGACAAATGTCCAAATATAAACATTACGCTAATTACTTAGGATCCCCACTTGTGTGTAATGAATGCTCTACTTGAGTAAATTTTCGAGTAATCATACATCCAATCTAGCCAAGTAGACATCAACATCATATCTATGTTTGCTAGCAAATAATTACAAAAAAAAAAAATTTACTCATCAAATTATTAGGTAATATTTATTATCAATAAATCACTAATGAGCTAGGCCTGAATTATATATATTCACAGGGCCAACAATCTGTGCTATGCAATGATGATGGATCAATATTGATATGAAAGTGATTAAAATATTAGACATGAAAAATAAAGATCCTCTTACTACATGCACAAATCAGCACTAATTCTCATTTTACGCATAGGAATCTATCCATCGTCACTTATGATATACACAAACATAATATTCTTCACACTACTTATAATACAAATCAATCAAAAAATTTCCCCTCCCAACCAACCCCACACCAATTTTCTATATTTTCAAAAGAGTTTACAATTGAATTCTGTGATTGTTTATTGAATGCTAACCAAGGGGGTAGGTGAGGAGGTAAATTCAGAATTAAAATATATATATATATATATATATATATATATATATATATATATATATATATATATATATATATATATATATATATATATATATATATATAAGATTTTTTTTTTCAAATAAATTATTCTTAGGTATAAATTTAGATTGAGAAAATAAGTATTCTCTTTAAATTAGATTATTGGTACACCAAATAAACTTATTGCCTATTATTTTACATATGCCCAAGAGTGTGGAGGTGAATTATTCTTTTGATTAGTTAAAGTGAAAATGGTTTTCTCAACACAACATTCTAGGATGCAAAAAAAAAAAAAAAACTAAAAATTGTGCAAGCTAAAAAATAAACGCATAAGGAAAAGATGGCATACGAGGAACTAACACATTTTATGGGGTTTAACTATAGGCTGCATCCACACCTAGGTGTCCATCGCACCTTTAATTTCATGTATAACCTACACTAAACATAAATTGTTACTACATAGGAGAATAAGCCTTTGCACCAAAATGCCACTTCAAGATGCCCTCCTTTCCTCCAAATGTTCTCCTCCAGAACACTAACACAAAATAAAATAAAATAATTAATAAAGCAATAAAATGGTAAAGGCATGTGGTTTCTTACGCAGATCTTTTGTAGCATGAGGAAGACTTGCATGTCATATATCAAATTATTGAAGATCATCATCATAACAAGCAAGCAATACGTTTCTCTTAATCAAATTTAGAATCTTAGAATATTTTTTCAAGAGAAAGATTGGTGGATAAAGTTCATTATGGGCTCTAGGGTTTATATGTAACTATTAAGTGTAGACCTAGGGCTTTTATTATTATTATTATTATTATTATTATTTAGGGAAACCTGTTGCAGTCCATGACCCCTAACCTGAGATTTTGATGATGACAAATAATTTCGATTGACTTATGTCATTATTCAGTGAATATTTTGAATGTTTCTCTTGTCTTTCAGTACTAATATTTCAGGTAGATCACATATTGCTCAAGACAATAGAAAGACTTGAGACTAGGTAGAATAGGATGTGAAGTCTATAACTCTGTATTTTTCTTTTATTTTATTTTTTCTTTTTCTTTTCTTGAGCCTGGCCACAATAAGTGTATGCAAATTGAGCAACCATGCACACATACAAGGGGAGAGTTTTTTTTAAGGAAAAAATTTTATTCTCTGTATAACGTACTTTATGATTTTAAATCATATTGTACGAAGTACTGTGGCTCAACGGCTATTCTTTATGAACTAATCGTATTGTATGATCATCATCGTATTGTACAATGTGTTATTATTTTGAAACCCTAACCGCCAATTTAAATAAGTTTTTAAATCTTGAATTTTGAACTGATCGTACTGTACGATCTAATTATATAAATGTAAATCAGGGGTGATTGTACAGTATGAATATTTGAATACATACTTAAATTAACCCCCATGATTAGTCAATTAAATAAATGCTTAATTACTGATTGGTGATCGTAATCTACGACATTATTTGTACTGTATGATGAACAGAGGCTATTTTTGATTGTGTCGAACATCGTATTGAATGATTCCTTGATTTTTGAACTAATCGTACTGGACGATGTATACATCGTACCAGATGACCTAAAGCTTTTAATATATCGTACTGTATGAATTGAATCGTACTAGACAATGAACATAGATGAATTATAGTCATCCCAACATTCATCCTATACGAATAGAAGAAATATATTATATCATACTTGAAAATATTTTTATCACATAATATGATATAGTTCAAAAATATTGCTTGTTCATACTTCTTCATACTAGGACGAAGCACTGTTTTGAACTGATCGTACTATATGAATAGAAATGACTGAATTGAAATACTTGGAGTTTCTTGGAGCATGATATATATATATATATATATATATATATATATATATATATATATATATATATATATATATATATATATATATATATATATATATATATATATATATATATATATATATATATATATATATATATATATATATATATGATGCTTTTGTCTTTTGAAATAATAAGAGAGAGGAATGTGACAAGAAGGGGAACTCTTAAAAGGGAGCTACTTGATGAGATATTTGGGTTTGTGAGAGGAAGGAGAAGGTGAATTTGTGAGGGAGAAGGAGTGTGAGGGGATCACATGGTTGCTCCAAGACTTTTGCACCCATGCTCCTCTTGTGGCCCAAGAAAATCTTATGGGAGCTCTCTAATGGGGAGAGCCTTCAAGGTTCGTGTGCTCAAAGGTACTCTGCCTTCTCTAGGAGGGAGAAAAATGAGAAGGTTTGCTACCGTCATTGGGAGGGTAACATAGCATTTGGTACTTCGCCACACCAGGGATGGTGAAAGTGAGATTTTATAAAGGCTTCTCCGCTTTATTATGGGGGCAAAAGGAGAATTACGTTTGAGTAGTGAAATTTCTCTAGTGGAGGACTCCGGGGAGTGGACATAGTTCAAGTGATCGAACCACTATAAATCTTTTAGTGTGCTTTTCCATTTATTATACTTTACTTATATTTTGCATCTTATATTTGCTATAACTGCTTGGTGAAATTTCTATTCTAGATCTTTGTTATGTGATTTAAAATTCCAACACTTATGTTGCAATCATATTTTAATCATTTGCTTCCCCATTAAGTTAAGTTTTGTTAAAAAGAAAAAAAATAGAACTCCTATTTAAGATTGTTTCTTTATTACAAAAATTTATAATTCACCCCTCTCTTGGTGCATCTCGTACTTTCAAATTGGTAAAAAAGTAGGGTTTCAAAAGTAGCATTTTAGAAAACCTTAAAAAATTGATCATGGCACATTTTGGTAAACGAAATACTGTGGAGGGTTATTCTATAACTCGTCCACCCCTGATTGACAATATATTGTTTAATTTTTAGAAATTAAAATGTCTACATTTTTACAACCTATATACTATCGTATGTAGATGTTGGTTCAAAAAGGTTACACTACACCTTTTAAACTTTTGAATGACATGAAAACTTAAATACCTTTTAGTGAATAGAGAAATGAGAATAGGGATCTAGCGCAATTAAATGCAAAGTGCTTGAATTATTTCTTTTGTGCATTAAAATCAGAGGACTATATGAGAGTGTCTACTTGTGCTACTGATAAGGAGATCTGGGATAGACTGTATATCACATATGAAGGAACTAGTGAGGTTAAATAGTCTAGATTAAATATTTTTTGCATGATTACGAACTCTTCCTTACGAAACCTAACAGAACTATATATGACATATACACTAGGTTCACCCATATAGTGACATCTTTGCATGCACTAGGTAGAGAAATTTCTAATTCTAAAAAAATTAATAAGATTTTGAGATGCTTACTGAGTTCCTATGATGATAAAATTACTATAATTACTACGTATAATGATTTAAACATTTATTCAATTGACAATTTGCTTGGGTCACTCATTGCTTATGAGTAAGGAGCGAGTCAAAGGCAAAATTATGAAGGAGAAAAGAAAAAGGAGAGAACGATGTATTTGAAAGCAAACAACTCAGAAAGTGAAAGTTCTACAGTAGAGAAAGATGATGATCTAATCATGATGACCCGACAATTCAAGAATTTTTTGAAAAGAAAAAAAGGCATCATCAAAACAACTTGAATAAAGTTAAAAACTAAAAAATTACTAAAGTTTTATTTGATATAATTTGTTTTGAGTGCAGAAAGCCAGGTCACCTTTGAGCTGATAGCCCCAACATAAAGATCCTACCAAGGTAAAGGGCGAAAAGAAGGCAAAATATAAGAAAAGGAAGATGAAGACATAAAAAACATTTTTGGCTGACTCTGCGTTAGAATCATCAGAAGAAGAAACAGAGGAGGAGGTAACGAATTTGTGTCTAATGGCTAAAAATAAACTTGGTCAATCAGATCAAGATGAGGTGTGTCGATTTTCATATGAAGACTTGTTAGTTATTTCTATGACTTGTATAAAAAGTTAAGGAAAATGCATGCTAGTCTTAACATTGAGTTTAGCACTTTACAAACTGAGCATGCTACTTTAGTTAAAGAACATTATGATTTAGATAGAGATCACATGTCTCTTCTTGACGAGTTTGATGCATTAAGTAGGAAGCATATTGAATTATATGATCCACATGACTCTTTGAAGGCATCGCATATTGAATTATAAAGAGAGTTTAAGAAATTAGATAAATTTGTATGGGAAATAGATAGCAATGAACATCGGCTAAAAATGGAAGTGGCAACATATGAATATGAAAATAAAGCATTGAAAGAAAAAATCAGAGCATTTGAAAATGACAAACCATCATTCACATTAACCCAAACAAGCAAACACACAGTATTGCATGCATCACATAACTTTAAGAAGAGGCATCACCGCCCATATAGGTTAGTGAATCCATTTCCTAGTGTTAAGTGCTTCTCTTATGGCATGCTAGGTCATATAGCCCGCACTTACATGATTCACCATAAAACACACATAGTATGGAGACCTAAATTACATTCATTACAATATATCATGTATACATCTCATTCATACAAGCATAAGGAGGAACCCAAACTCACTTGGGTTCTCAAATCTAACCCTTAACTAACTTTATACTGGTGCTTTCAAGAAAGACCTAGCAAGAGCGTGTGGTACTTGGGTAGTGACTGCTCAAGAAATATGACAAGAGACATGAAGAAGTTCATTACACTGGAGACCAGGACTAGAGGCAAAGTGATGTTAGGAGACAACACCACCAGAAAAGTGGTGGGCTTAGGTATTGTTGAAAATGCTAAAATATTTTTAATTTAAAATATTTTATTAGTTGATAGTTTAAATCATAATTTGTTAAGCATTAATTAATTGTGTGACAAAGATTTTGACATAAACTTTCTTTCTAACAAATGCTTGATTAGCTTAAATGATAAACTTGTATTGAAGAAAGATAAATAAATAATGTTTACATGTTAGATCTTAATTGTATTGAAAATTTAAATTCACTATTTTTAAAAATAATAATAGATGACTCATGGCTATGGCATAGGAGACTATGCCACGCTAGTATGAAACACTTAGAAATATCACCCAGAAAAACCTAGTTAGAGGCATATCTAAGTTAGACTGCACTAAGGACCATATATGTGATGCCTACTAATTAGGGAAAAAAGTAAAATCATCATTTCATTCAATCAAGGATGTGAATATATCTAGGCCACTAAAAATCATTCACATGGACCTATTTGGTCCCGTTAGCACAGCTAGTGTAGGTGAGAAGAATTATGGATTTATGATTATATATAACTTCACTATATTCACTTGTGTAAGATTCCTAACACATAAGAATGAGTCATTTGAGGAATTTAGAACTTTCTCCACTTGGATTCAATGAAAATTAGGATGTGAAATCTCAACAATCCATAGTGATCATGATGGAGATTATCAAAAAGAAAGATTTGAATCCTTCCATGAAGAGATAGGAATAAAGCATAACCTCTCTACCCTTAGAAATCCTTAACAAAATGGAATATCTGAAAGAAAGAATAGAACCTTGGTAAAAGCTGGTAGGGCAATGTTAGTTGAGTACACTCTTTCTAGATATTATTGGGCTAAAGTGGTGAACATTATATGTTATGTCTTAAATAGGGTAAACATTTGGTCGAAGTTGAATAAAACACCTTATGATCTCCTTAAGGGTCAGACACTGAATCTTTTTCACTTGCATGTCTTCGATTGTAAATATTTTATCTTAATAAATAAAAAACTTCCCTTAGGAAAATTTGATCCCAAGGCTGACGAGGTGTCTTCTTAGGTTATTTATTTAGAGGTAAGACCTATAGAATCTTTAATAAGAGAACCCTAGTTATAGAAGAATCAACTCATATTGTATTTAATCAATCAGAGAAGTCCTCTGAACCTAAATTTGAAGAAGATAAAGTAGAGGCAATTCAGGGAGTATAAACTATGACCATAAGAGAATGGGGAGAACCTTAGAAAGATTTGCCTATGGAATGAAGATACTCTTCTAGTATTCCTAAATAATTAATCTTAGAAGACCCATCAGAAGGTGTGAGAATTAGGCATGGACTTAGGAAGAAGGTTAGTCATTTCGCATTCATCTTTATGATAGAACCCATAAGTATAGATCAAGCTTTAGGAGATAAATTATGGATCCTAGCAATGCAAGAAGAACTGAACCAATTTACTAAGAATGATGTTTAGGAATTAGTCAAGAGATCTAAAGAGCAGAGTGTAGTTGAAAAAAAAGGTCTTTAATAATAAGGTGAATGACTCAGGAACCATAGTAAGAAATAAGGCTAGACTAGTAGCTAAGGGGGTATAACCAGATAAAAGACATAGACTTTGAAGAAACCCTTGCCCCAATAGCTAGATTAGAAGTCACAAGGTTGCTATTGAAAGTTCGATGGGGATGTTAAGCCCTATGAACTTAGTCCCAAACTAACCAAGAGGGGGGGGGGGGGGGTGAATTGGTATTTTAAAAACTTCTTTTTAAACAAGGAAATAAAATCACATAAACCAAATCACACCACAAAATAATGCGGAATTTAAAAGTGCGGAAGCAAGAAAAAGAACACAGAAATTTATAGTGGTTCGATCGACTCGACCTACGTCCACTCCTTGGAGGCACCCTCCAAGTATTGCACTACTCAAAAAGTGACTCTCCTTTAGCCCCCACGGCTAGGTGGATAAACCCTCACAAGAACCTCCTTTTTGCCACCCCGGCAAGGCAGAGAACCTATCTCCTTTTGCTTCCTCCTGAAGCTGGCAAAGAACCAGAACCAAAAGTAAAACTCCTTACCTCTACCGACCCTTCCACGGACGAGAAACTCTAGACGAAGACGACGTAGAGAGATCCTTGAAGCAACCCTTGTGAAACCCCTCACAAGCTCCCCCTCACAAGATCCTCTCTCTCTCTCTTCTCTCTCTCTTTCTCTCCTCAAGGCCTTCTCAGGTCAAGGCAGCAGCCAAAGATTTTTAAAAACGTTGAACAAGAGCTCTTAAATAGAAGAGCTCCAAAAGAGCTCATTAATTGCAAGTTGCCGACAATATCGTCCAGGCCGATATGGACATCGGCCTGGCCGATCAGTACAAATCAATGAAGATCGGCCAGAGCATAGCCCTGGATGCAAAACTGGACGATTGAAAAATAGCTTGATCGTCCAAGCTGATCTCACGATCGTCCTGGCCGATCAGTTCAAATCAGAGGAAAATCGTCCTGACAATAGCCCTGAATACGGGCTGGCCGATATTGATCGTCCTAAAGTAACTTAAGGTTTTTGACTAGATCGGCCTGGCCGATCTTGCGATCGTCCAGGACGATAGGATTGTATCAACCATCCTTAGTTACTTCCTTGATTTCCTGAACAATTATGGCATAACTTGTGAATATCGTCCAGGCCGATCAGAAGATCGTCCTGGCCGATAATTTAAAGATACAGTATACCATACTTGTCTATGGCGGCTATTTCTTTCTATTTTGATCTTATCGTCCTGGCCGATACACGTATCGTCCAGGACGATCTGTTAACGTCGGCTGCCTTAATTAAGAATCTTTAATTAGACTTTCTGTTTTAAGCTGATCGTCCAGGCCGATCAAAGAAATCGTCCTGGCCGATATGAGTAAAAATAGAATTTCTAAGTCTCTCAAGTGTGTGTGTGAAGGGTTACAAAGCATCAGTCTCTTTGACTATTACAAGAAGACTCAAAAGGTAAAAAAACAAAAGTATAGACTGACTTAACCCTAAACCTACGCATTCCTGAACTTGGCTCCTTTTTGATTGTCCGATCGTCGATTCCTGAAAAGTTAGAAGCAACAAGCTGTCCAAGAAAAGCAGTGTTTGTCAATCATCAAAACATAAGACATGAAAAATAGATTTGCAACAATCTCCCCCTTTTTGATGATGGCAAAACACAAGTAGGACAAAAATAGATTCATTAGAAAAACAAAGTTACAACATCAACTTTTTCCTACCACACCCTATCCTACTCCCCCTTTTTGTCATCACAAAAAGAGAGTCCAGAAACAGCAAAAAAAAAAAAAATCACGAAAGACTAACTACAAAAAGACAAGAAATAATAACTCAAAGCACAAACTAAAAGAACGAGGGATCCTGATCATCAGATGGAGGAGGTGGAGGTGACTGCTGAAAATAACTGGCAAGGGTGGTAAACTGAGCATTGAACCAGGCGATGTCCTGGTCATGCTGCTGCTGCTGGTGAGTAAGAAAACTGTCAAATCGAGCTAAATCCTCAGCGCGGTGATGCTCGTAGCGGGTAATGTCCTCAGAGTGTTGCTGCTCCTGGGCAGCAACATATGCATCAAATCGGGTCTCCCAACGATCAAATCTCTCAATCAACTGATCAACCGGTGAGTGTTGGTGGAGAGGGACAGGGCCAGGAAAGGGAGCTGGAGCGGGAGCCTCCTCCTCTCGAGCCCCCTGAGGTTCCTCAGGGTGGAGACGAGTACTGTGAAGGGTGCTGAAGGAATTGTTTGAGTAGAAGGGAGTTGGGAGGTTTGGTGGAATAGGATATTAAAGTTGGTATTTAGTTTCAAGAATATAGGCTATGATGTGTCCTAAGGCTAGATTTGGCTTTCTTCTGTGGCCTGGATCGCGAATTGTTGTTAGGTGATCAATGTAACGAAAAAATAGGTCCGTAGTGTTGAATTCCCTATGAGCCATGATATAGAAGGTAGTGAGGGAAAGTAGAGGGGTAATGTGGACACGGTCGTCGGCTTTTGGAATGACGGAGGTGCGAAGGACATGTTGGATTGTCCTAGCATCTCTGACTAAAGAGCTAGTCTCTCCAACATGGTAACGGACATTGGTCTGGCGAAGAAAGTGATTTGCCGTGGACCAGTAGAGATCAGGGTCAAGGGCAATTAAGTGCAGCTTATCTCCGGTGGTGGATAGCTGTAAAAGATCAACACAGTCCTGATATGTGATTTCGACAGGGCGTCGATTCACATAGGAGGACAGGGCTGTGAAGTTGGAGTTGATGCGCAGGTTTGTAAAAAATTCTAGAAGGAACTCAGAATTGAAAGGGAAAACAAGAGACAGAATGAAGCAAAGGGAAGTGTGAGCGAAGAGATCCATTACCGGGTAAGAGATGTGGACTGGATTGATAATTCTGGAAACAGTAATTCCACATTCTTTATAGCGATGATATGCGGCTTCATCTTCTGCTTCACGGAAATGAGGGTCAACCCTTGCCCTCGAGGAACTTCCAGAGGTCTGACGGACGCGCTTCCCACAAGCCATTTGAGAGAACTTAAGCAAAAACACAAAGGTGAAAGGATGAAGAGTGAAAAGATATGGCTGGATCGGCCTGAATTTAAAGAAACGGCCATATCGTCCTGGCTGATCGCGGAATCGTCCGGGCTGATATGTGTCAATAATTACGTACAGGCCGATTGGTCAAAAAGGCGGTCCAATCTTCCGGGCCGATCAGATATCGGCCAGGCCGATTAGACACAGGCTATCGGCCCGAGGAGTTAGTCCGGACGACCGTTGAAAAAGCAGATCGTCCGGGCCGATTAGGTGGATCGTCCAGGACGATGCACAATAATTGATCGTACCGGCTGAAGTTAAAACGTTTTAAAAGCTTGCCACGTGTATCGTCCAGGACGAACAGTGGATCGGCTCGGCCGATGGTCCAATAATGGATCGTCCGGGGCCGATTTTAAAGATCAAAACGTACTGACACGTGGATCGTCTGGGACGGTCCAGTGTATCGGCCAGGACGATGCACATAGAATGCATCGGCTAGACAAATATACTATCGGCCAGGACTATCACCAAGAGTTCGATCAAATCATCCAGGACGATAATGTATCGTCCAGGACGATGAATTTCAGTAAGCACAGAAAAAGGTCAACAGATGGATTTTGGAAAGAATTTGTCATATCGGCCAGGACGATATAAATATCGGCCAGGCCGATGTGACTTGAATTTGAAATCAAGAAAAGAATGGTGATGATCAAGACCCTCAAAAATAAAACAAAAGAAAAGACAGTCAAAGACACAAAAAGAAAAAAAATAAATAAAACAAACACAGAATACTTTTGGATTTTAATTTTTCTATTTTTTTTTTTGTTTTATGGAGGCATCATATGAGAATTCTTTTCATGAATTTAAACTTTTAAAGTTTTAGGAGATCAAGAGGTTTAACAAAATCCAATTAGAAGAAGGTAGAAAAACTGATTCCATTTACCCTAGATCGGATATCCTTCAGGGTACAAAATTCTCTTAAAAACAACAGTCCTGACTCGGAATAACAAAAAGGATAAGAAGATCCAATCAAGACTTGTTAACAACAAAAATATCTCATAAATAATAAACCAAAATAATTTTTCTCAATCATGGAATTTGAAATCAAATCTTTGAACGTATCACATAATCAATGAGTTTTCTAAGTTTTAAGAGTTTTACCAAAGAGATGATAGCTTGCATTTAGTGGGCTAATTTTATGCCTCTTGTCACTTTTATTGGCTCTTTGAGCATCTTTTGATTTTGATACACTTTTGTGTATATAGCTTTCTTTTCAATTTGGCTTCATTGGCCTCTTTTCTTTTTAACTTTTGCAAGCTAAAAATTCTTTAATATACCCTTAAAAAAAACTTAGTTGTGAGTATATCCTCCAAATATTAGAGAATAGGAGCTCTCTCTCTAACATAGGGAAGAACAATCCACAACACAAAATCAAAATCACGTGATAACTGCAATGGTAAGATTTCAAAAGCTTGAATGATATCAAAGAATTTTGACTATTATGCATAAGATTATTTAATGTAGCAAGATTAGAAAGAGATCTTAAAAAGCCATTGGTTAAACTGAGTTTAGACTTTTGTTTTATAGAAGAAAATCATGCCACTAAACAAAGTCAGAAGAAGGAAAAAGGAAACATCAACAGTTTACTCCCTTTAGCCAATTTTAAAAAGCTAAACCCTATCTCCAAAAACTCCAATATTTAAAAGCTTGAGAAGTTTTATCATATGGAAGTCCAAAATAAAGACCAAAATGAAAAAACAAAAACTAAAAAAAAAAAAAAAAAACATCACAAAGTGAGCACAAAAACTAAAAAAAAAAACATACAAAAAGAAACTAAAGATTTCAAGCAAGTGATAAAGCAACGGATTTAAGCAATTGAGCTGCAAGCCTCCTTATATTCAGTTACCTTATGCTCCCACGAGGTCTTTGGTGAGAGCACTCCTGCAAAACTCAACAACAGTCAGTTTTAGGAACCCAAACAGATTTGGGCTCCTTCTTAGGAAATGTAGAGTGCAATGTAGATGTGGTATGCTTTGAATCATGCATCTTAGGTCTCCACACCCAATGTGTACTGCGGTGAACTGTGCAAGTGTGTGAGATGTTTCCTAGCATGCCACAAGAAAAACATTGAACTCCAGGAAAAGGTTTTCTTAAATGGTTTGGATAAAAATGCCTCTTCCTAGGTTCTGGCCTTTGATTAAAAGTTGGTGTCATCCTAGCTTTCTTACATGTTTCCAAATCATTTTGAATTCTCAAGTTAGTTCTTTTTAATGCATCATTCTCAATCCTCAAATCTTTCTCAATCTCTTTAGATTTCTTAAGATCATCATTAAGTGAGGTGTGTGAAGCTTTTAATGCATTACTTTTCTCAACTAATTCCAAATGCTTCTTGTTTAATTCATCAAATTCATCAAGGAGAGCCATGTGATTTGAATCAATCGTTGCATGATCTTTGAGAAAAACTTCATGCTCTTTTTGTAGATTTGAATGTTCTAATTTTAGGCTAGCATGAGTTTTCTTAAGTTTTTTGTATGATGTATGGATTTTTTCACAAATTTCAAACAATTCATCATAGGTTGGTTTACATACCTCTTTCTCATCACTTTGATTTTCTCCCATGAAACACAAGTTTGTAGTCTCTTCCTCTGGTTCAGTCTCAGAGGAATCAGTACCAGATTCTGCCCAGAAGCCTCTTTGGATTTTCTTATTCTCCTTCCTAGACTTAGCTTTTTCCTCACCTTTTTCCTTTTCTTTGCTTGAGTGATCCTGAAGTGTAGGACAATCGGCTCTTACATGTCCAGGTTTCCTGCATTCAAAACAAACAACATCAGAAGATCCTTTAATATGTTTATGATCCTTACCTTTTCTCCAACTTTGATGATGCTTTTATTTCTTCCTTAGAAAGCTTTTGAATTGCCTTGTGATGAAGGCAACTCCATCGCTTTCAGACCCGGAAGATTCAGAATCCGATTTGTGTGCCTTCAATGCAATTGTTTTCTCCTTTTTCTTCTCACCTGCATCAAGATTTCTTTGATTCACCCCTTGCTCGTAAGCAATGAGTGAACCAAGCAAGTTATCAATAGAATAGGTGTTTAAATCTTTAGATTCAGTGATTGCAGTAATTTTTGCATCATAAGAAGAAGGCAAGCATCTCAAAATCTTGTTAACTTTTTCATAGTTCGAAAGTTCTTTTCCTAGTGCATGCAATGAGGTAGCAATCTAAGTAAACCTAGTGTACATGTCAGAAATCGATTCATGAGGTTTCATACGAAAAAGTTCGTAGTCATGCAAGAGAATGTTTAAACAGGATTGTTTAACTTCATTAGTGCCTTCATAAGTAATGCACAATTTATCCCAAATTTCTTTACCAGTTTTGCAAGTTGAAACACGCATGTAATCCTCAGATTTTAAAGCACAGAAAAAACAATTCAAACATTTCGCATTTAGTTGAGCTAAATCTCGTTCATCAAAAGTCCATTCGGTAAAAGCAGCTTCAGTTTTAAAACCGTTAATTTCACGAGAAGGTGGAGAATAACCTTCTTGAATAAGCATCCACATGCGATAATCAGTAGATTGTAGAAAAGTTGACATGCGAGTTTTCCAAAAATCAAAAGGTAGGTTATCGAACAGAGGAGGTCGGGTAATAGAATACCCTTCCGTAGTGTTGCGATTCCCAAAGTTAGACATGGATCAAATTCAAAAAGTTTTCAAACTATAATTTTTCAATCAAGCTCTGATACCACTTGAAAGTTCGATGGGGATGTTAAGCCCTATGAACTTAGTCCCAAACTAACCAAGAGGGGGGGGGGGGGGGTGAATTGGTATTTTAAAAACTTCTTTTTAAACAAGGAAATAAAATCACATAAACCAAATCACACCACAAAATAATACGGAATTTAAAAGTGCGGAAGCAAGAAAAAGAACACAGAAATTTATAGTGGTTCGGTCGACTTGACCTACGTCCACTCCTTGGAGGCACCCTCCAAGTATTGCACTACTCAAAAAGTGACTCTCCTTTAGCCCCCACGGCTAGGTGGAGAAACCCTTACAAAAACCTCCTTTTTGCCACCCCGGCAAGGCAGAGAACCTATCTCCTTTTGCTTCCTCCTGAAGCTGGCAGAGAACCAGAACCAAAAGCAAAACTCCTTACCTCTACCGACCCTTCCACGGACGAGAAACTCTAGACGAAGACGACGCAGAGAGATCCTTGAAGCAACCCTTGTGAAACCCCTCACAAGCTCCCCCTCACAAGATCCTCTCTCTCTCTTCTCTCTCTCTTTCTCTCCTCAAGGCCTTCTCAGGTCAAGGCAGCAGCCAAAGGTTTTTAAAAACGTTGAACAAGAGCTCTTAAATAGAAGAGCTCCAAAAGAGCTCATTAATTGCAAGTTGCCGACAATATCGTCCAGGCCGATATGGACATCGGCCTGGCCGATCAGTACAAATCAATGAAGATCGGCCAGAGCATAGCCCTGGATGCAAAACTGGACGATTGAAAAATAGCTTGATCGTCCAGGACGATCTCACGAACGGCCTGGCCGATCAGTTCAAATCAGAGGAAAATCGTCCTGACAATAGCCCTGAATACGGGCTGGCCGATATTGATCGTCCTGAAGTAACTTAAGGTTTTTGACTAGATCGGCCTGGCCGATCTTGCGATCGTCCAGGACGATAGGATCGTATCAACCATCCTTAGTTACTTCCTTGATTTCCTGAACAATTATGGCATAATTTGTGAATATCGTCCAGGCCGATCAGAAGATCGTCCTGGCCGATAATTTAAAGATACAGTATACCATACTTGTCTATGGCAGCTATTTCTTTCTATTTTGAACTTATCGTCCTGGCCGATACACGTATCGTCCAGGACGATCTGTTAACGTCGGCTGCCTTAATTAAGAATCCTTAATTAGACTTTCTGTTTTAAGCTGATCGTCCAGGCCTATCAAAGAAATCGTCCTGGCCGATATGAGTAAAAATAGAATTTCTAAGTCTCTCAAGTGTGTGTGTGAAGGGTTACAAAGCATCAGTCTCTTTGACTATTTCAAGAGGACTAAAAAGGTAAAAAAACAAAAGTACAGACTGACTCAACCCTAAACCTACGCATTCCTGAACTTGGCTCCTTTTTGATTGTCCGATCGTCGATTCCTGAAAAGTTAGAAGCAACAAGCTGTCCAAGAAAAGCAGTGTTTGTCAATCATCAAAACATAAGACATGAAAAATAGATTTGCAACAGCTATTAGCCTTTGCTTGCTCAAAGGTTTTAAATTATATCAAATGGACGTAAAGAGTGCTTTTTTAAATGGAGTAATGAAAGAGGATGTTTATGTTGAGCAACCCCCTTGATTTGAAAGCTCACAATTTCCAAATCATGTATTCAATTTAAAAAAGGAACTACATGGATTAAATCAAGCACTTAGAGCCTGTTAAGAAAGACTTAGATCATTCATACTAGATAGAGAATTTGTTAAGGATAGTGTAGACACCACTCTCTTTTCCAAAGGGTAAAAGATGAAATTCTCATTAATGAAATTTATGTAAATGACATTCTATTTGGATCTTCAGATAAAACTTTATATGATGAATTCTCAAAAATAATGAGTAGTGAAGTTGAAATGAGCATGATGGGAGAGCTAAATTATTTTTTAGTTTTAGTGTAAAAAAAAAAATTGGAACATTTCCGAACCAAACTAAATATATTAAGATTATTTTGAAAATATATGAAATGGATATTGCTACACTCATGAACACTCCAACGAGTTCTACGATTCAACTAAATAAAGACCCAAATGGAAAATCAGTAGACCAAAAATAATATAGAGGAATAATTAAATCTCTCATCTACTTAACTGCCAGTAGACCGGACATAATATTTAGTGTGTGTCTCTGTGCCCAATTTCAAGCTGATCCTAAAGAGTTCACTTAACTGCGATCATGAGAAACCTTAGATATCTACTAGGCACCTTGAACTTTGGAATTTGGTATCCAAGGCACAGTTCCTCCTTTAAAATTTTAGGGTACTCAGATTTTGATTTTACTGGATGTAGGGTAGATAAGAAAAGTACATCTTGAACCTATTAATTCATAGGACAATCTTTAATTTCTTGGTCTAATAGAAAGCAAAATTTGGTAGCCCTCTCCATGGTCGAGGCTGAATATATAGGAGTAAAAAGTTGTGTTGCATAAGTGCTATGGTTGAAATAATAACTTTTAGATCTTGGATTACCCTTAGGAACCATTCCAATTATGTGTGATAATATGAGTGTAATTTGCATATCTAAAAATCTAATTCAACACTCTCGAACAAAACACATAGCCATTAGACATCACTTTATAAGAGATAATGTAGCTAAAGGAGACATAGAATTAGCATATAACTATAAGAGATCAACTGGGAAACATATTCATAAAACCACTAGCCTATGACACCTTTAGCACTTTGAGGATAAAACTTGGTTTCAAAGACATTTATGCGTGATAAAAAATAAAAATAAAATAAAATCAGTTAAAAAAATGGTCTAAGGTTTTTCTTGATTGTCACACATTCACCTCACTGAACTCCAAAACTTTTTTCACCATCATACTATACGACTTATTTTTATACTGTATGATCTATCAAAACTGCACAGATCACAGCCCTCTGTTAAACCAATGGTTCAGATTCACTTTTTTATATATATATCATACTTTATGATTCTCAACATACTATACGATACACATGGATGTGCATTCAAGTTGTTTGGTGTAATGTTATTGCACTTTGTATTGTATGATATCTCTTCTTCATACTGTACAATCCATGTGTACAAGTAAATTGGGATGAATTAAACTCGATCAGTATGATTTAATTAAACTTTTTACTGTACGCACACCTATTCATACTGTACGAATAATTTTGTCAAAGGTCGAACTGATGACTCCTCGGGACGAATGTAATTCTTACATATTGTACTATACGATACTCATCATACTGTATGATTTGACCACCTTTTCCCAACTGTTCATCTAGATGACATAATTGCATAATCATATTGTACAATCCTCGATTGTACTATATGATTAGCAAAAAATTCTATAAATTGGAGAGGAACTAAGATCACTTCACTCATCCTCTTCTCACTACACTGGCTCTCACTTGTTCTTACTCGATGGCAATCAAGCGTAGTTGACTCCTCCTAGGAAGCTTTCCTTCCTCTCATCGACATGATGATTGAATTTTGTCCGCTAAAGATGAGGAAGCGTACCATAAGTTCAAGGCTGGCAAGATAAACCCCTCTCGTATACTAAATCAAGCAGCCTTAAACTTTGAGGTGATGAGCCTCTTTCCTTCCACCACTTTACAATTCCTTCTCACCCTGACATTCCCTTTCAACTCTAAGCTACTTTTTGATTTCCTATCAAATATAACATTCAATGAAGAAACCTTGACCCTCACCTTTTTTGTTTGTTGGCAAAATGTAAAAATCATTAAGGCAGACCTCACTCAATATATCAGGCTTTGTACTGAAGGTCCTAGAGCCCACTAGTTCTTTACAAACAAATTTGACTGGAGTTTTGTCAATCTAGTTCTTAGGAATATTGTATTGAACCAACACCAGCCACTTATTTAGTCTTTAACCCAAAATGCCTGTATCATTCAACATGCTCTTAGAACATCAATCATACCCAAAGCTAGAGATAAGATATGTATGACCCCAATCTTATATGTTGTCATCTACGTAATCATATCAAATACTAAGTTTGATGAAGCCGGCTTAATTCTTGACTATATCTGGAACATGTCCCTAATTCACCTTCCTACAACCTATAGAAAACTCAATTTAGCTCTTGTCCATCTCATAAGATACATTCTTCACCAAAAATACCAGTTAACCTATCCGGGTGAACCCGAAAATTTACATATTTTCTATATGGATGCCTCATTATGTATTCTTTTTCACCGGGGCAAAGTGTGGGTTGAGCCAAATTTTTATGAAGGGGAGGCTGCTCCACCACGATAACTGCTCCACCAAGAAGACCTGCACAACACCGAGGACCTGCACCTACTTATCCTCATGACTCGACCAACTCCAAACCCAACTTGACTCTCATATCCAAGAACAACACCAACATCACGAGGAGGATATGTGATGGTTTTGGGATAGATTTTCTTGTATTGATCAACAGTTCACATCCATCCACCACTTCTTTCAGCCACCTCCACAACTACAAGATCAGGATCCTCCTTATTGACTAGGTCACTGTCTTATATTTTTCTAAGTTTTTGTTTGGTACTCCCCTTTTTGGTGATGTCAAAAAGGGGAGAAGTTTGTTATCTAACACCTTATTTAGATGTCATGTTTGTCATGTCTTTTTTATTTTTAATGAAATGTATGTTTGTTTATCTGTTAATGTTTCTATTCATGATTTTATATTTACATAAAAAATTTAAAAAATGTAATAAAAAAAAAACAAAAATTTTATGCTAACTTGTTTATCGACAATATTATTTAACATCATAAAAAATGGAAAGATTGTTGCTGTTCATGACCCCTAGCCTAAGATTTTGATGATGACAAATAATGTCAATTGACTTATGTCATTATTCAGTGAATATTTTGAATGTTTCTCTTATCTTTCAGAACTAATAATTTAGGAAGATCATAAATTACTCAAGACAATAAAAGACTCGAGATTGAGTAGAATAGGATGTGAAGTCTGTAACTCTATCATTTTCTTTTGTTTTATTTTTTTATTTTTCTTCTCTTGAGTTTGGCCATAATAAGTGTATGCAAACTGAGCAACCATGCACACACACAGGGGGAAGTTTATTTTTTAAGGGAAATTTTTTTATTCTCTGTAGATTGTACTATTCGATTTTAAATTGTACTGTATGAACTACTGTAGTTCAATGGCTATTCTCTGGGAACTAATCGTACTGTACGATCATCATCGTACTGTAAGATATATTTTTAATTTGAAACCCTAGCCACCAGAATAATTTAAGCAAGTTTTTAAATCTTAAATTTTGATCTAGTCGTACTGTACGATCAAATTCTATAGTATGAATATTTGAATACATACTTAAATTAACCCCCATAATTAGTAAATTAAATCAAGGATTAATTACTAATTGATGATCATACTTTATGACATCGTTCGTACCGTACGATGAACCTAGGCTATTTTTGATCATCCCTAACATCGTAATGGATGATCCCTTGATTTTTGAACAAATCGTACTAGACGATGTATACATTGTAACCGTAGGACCTAAATATTTTAACAAATTGTACTGTATGAATTGTATCATACCAGACGATTAACAAAGACTAATTTTGGTTGTCCAAATATTCATCCTGTATGAATAGAAGAAATATAACATATCATACTGGATGATATTTGTATCGTACTATATGAAATTGTTTAGAAAAATTATCTTTTCGTACTCCTTTGTACCAAGATGAAGGCTATTTTGACCAGATCATACTATACAATATTGGATTGTATTGTATGAACATAAATGACTAAATTAAAAAATTAGGATTTCTTGGAGCCTGATATATGAGTTACTTTTGTCTTTTGAAAAAAATATATAACTAAGGAATGTGACAAGAAGGGGAACTCTTGAGAGGGAGCTACTTGACGAGATTTTGGGTTTGTGAGAGGAACGAGAAGGTGAGTTTTTGAGGGAGAAGGAGTGTGAGGGGATCACATGGTTGCTGCAAGCCTTCTACACACTTGCTCCTCCTGTGGCCAGAGAAAATCTTGTGGGAGCTGTCTAAAGGGGAGAGCATTCCAGGTCCATATCCTCAAAGGTACTCTGCCTTCTCTAGGAGGGAAAAAAATGAGATTATTTGTTGCTATCACTGGGAAGGTGATATAGTGTTTGGTACTTCGCCACAGTGGGGAAGGTGAAAGTGAGGTTTATAAAGGCTTCTCCGCCTTGCTATGGGGGCAAAAGGAGAATTACTTTTGAATTGTGAAATTCCCGGAGTAGAGGACTCCGAGGACTGGACATAGGTCAATTGACTGAACCACTATAGATCATATGGTGTGCTTTTTTTCATTTACTACACTTTACTTTTGTTTTGCATCTTACATTTTCTATAACTGATTGGTGAGAATTCTATTCTAGATCTTTATTGTGTGTTTGAAAATTCCACCACTTTTGTTGCAATCAAATTTTAATCATCTGCTTCGACATCAAGTTATGTTTTGTTTAAAAAATTAAAAAAATAAAATTAATTAGAACTCTTATTTAGGATTGTTTCTTAATTATAAAATTTCTAATTCACCCCTCCTCTTGGAGCATCTCATATTTTCAAAACCAACAGAGGGGCCTACGTGTTAATTCAGGAAAAAGAATTACACACTCCTTTGAGGGACCTTAAGCTGACTAATGCTCAAAGGAGCTACAAAAAGAAAATAAAAAATCTAAAAGCTTAAGATCTCTTGTAAGCAAAAGTATAAAATCCTAGGTACATTCTACGATGCACAAGGATGAGCATCCAAAATATAGGAAAGAACAAAAAAAAAATAGCATTCCATTCAAGCTTCCCCTCTAGAATGATACCACAATAAATACCTACACTATGAAAATTTTGCAAAAAAGGTGATGCCCAAGATAGAAATGGCATAAATAAAAAAAAAGGCTGACACAAAGATAATCCCAACAGCTACCAGCAAAATAGATTTTAAGAGGGCACAACCAGGTATTACCAAATACTATAAAATTATCCATTAACCATCAAGGATAACAAATAACTTCCCCAAAACCCAGAATGGCATAAGCACAGGATAGAATGAACAGAATAATTAACTAGTTAATCCTCAATATAGGAAAGATTGACCAATCATCAATCCAAAACTTGCACCAAATATTCCCCAACCATTCTAAGAACAGCTATATACAATTATGATAAATAAAACAACAAGTATTCCATAATATCCAAGTATTGCAAAAGAGAAGGAGGCCAAACTAGAAAAAAAAACATAGAAGGCCAATTGACAATTAAAGAATGCCCCAACTTGCATTCAAGATAAAACCCACCCAACCAACAAGGATAGCACTGATCCAAATAACCTGAAAAAATAGCCATGCAATAAAATGCAAAACCAAGGAATAAACAAGACCCTTAAACATGTGGAGGCCAGAACTATAGAAAATAAAGCCACCACACCCAGCAGAATCAGAATAGATAGGCCCCAAGAACCATACACCAATAGAAAACAAAAAACAAACAAGATTAGCTTATTGAGGATCACCGAGCAGCTCAAAGGGAAATTCCCAAACCATAACATATACTTGATAGTAATAAAATTCCCCAAGTGGCAAACACAGACAACATAAATACCTTAACTTAGAAGATTAAGGCTACACAACCCAACAAATAAGCATAAAGCCAAGTAAACAACATGACCCCCAAACATATATAGGCAAAGGCTTAAAGAAACTATAGCAAAAAAGCCCAACAAAAATAGAGATAGAAAGGCTCCAGTAAACACCCTCCAATAAAACCTCAAAAATAACCATTATGGGACACACCGGCCAGCACATACTACAGGCACCCAAATAAAAACCAAGCAGAGAAGGGAAATGACTCAGCAAGCAAAACCTCAAGCGTAAATAAGATGTAATTCTCCACCCAACCATATTAAATTCTAACATATGGGAGACGGATTTTATCCAATCTTAAAAAGCCCTTTTAAGTGGACAGGTAAAATAGGAGCAAAACTATTAGTGAAGCATTCCAAATCACACGCCAAATTGGCCAGCCACTCGGATGAAGCATTCCCCTCCCAATACACATGAGAGGAGTAGTTAACAAAGATCAACAACTATTTAATTTCCCTGTCAAAATTAAATAGAGGAGGATTGCACATGGAATCATCAACATTATTTAAGCATTGTAAACTATAAGCAGAATCAACTTCAATCCCAATATTAGAAATATCAAGAGAAATGCATAATCTAATCCCATAGAGAATGGCCAAGAGCTTAACAAAATTCACATCATAATTCTGTAAGGGACCAGCAAATCCATAATAAAACTTCCATGACTGTCCCTGATAATCCCAGCACACCCCGAGGTGGAGCCTTTAACAGCACCATTCATATTCATCTTATATGAGTTATAAGGGGGTTTGATCCAGTAAACTAACCAAGGTTCAGATGGAGGATACTCATCCTCTAGCATGAGAACTAAATTAAAAGCAATAAAATAATAATTCTTGAAGTTCTCAAAAAGATTAATAGAAAAAAGGTTTTGTACCTTATCTTTCACTTTTTTTAATAATTTTATGATGGTTCATACCAACACCATTAAAAATGAAATTATTTGTATCCTACCATAAAAACCATAAAATGAGAGAAGGAATAACATTTCTTATGTTGCCTTTAAATGAAATTGAAATACATATCAAAGAATAGTTCCTATCAAATTTCTTTAGTCCCAAATAGAATCTAAAAAAATTTGGACCCCTTATGGCTTCTAATTTTTTTTTCTCTTTCAGATATAATATTTCTAAAATGAGCATATACGTGAAAAGGTTGGAGTAGATCCATTGGATCGTAGTTAAGTTTCCATGTTGTCAATTATTGATATATCCTTATTTACATTATTTAGTATCCATTGCTCGACTTACGTCTGCTAATAATTATCACAAAATAATTATAATCCATTAATTACCTACTCCATATTATATGTAGGTTATGGATATTAGAAATCAAAGAAGTTGGTTATATAACATATTGGCACAAGGATGAAAGAAATTAATAAATGAATTCATTAATGGGGTGAACATTTTCATTCAGATAGCAAAATAATTACCCAGCTTCATATCAGATGGAATGTTTTGATGTCCATGTTCTAAACATAAAAATCTAGTGCACCTAAGACCAGATGATGTAATTATTGATCTATTTCGCAAAGGATTCATACCATAATATTGTTATTAAACTTCTCATGGTGAGTACGAGCCATAATTTGATTCACAATACAGTCCATCTACAAGTATTTATATAGTTCAGAATAAAAATATCTAACGAAATCTTGAGAAATTAGTTCATGATGCAACTCGAATACAATATGAACAATATACAGAAGAGTTACCAAATAAGGAGGCACAGAATTTTTATGATTTATTGCATGCTGCCCAACATCTCCATATGGAAGAGGTGCACCACTCACTCAGAGTTATCTATTACTGTGAAGATGTTAAGCATCAAGACAGAATATAATATTGCTCATGAATATTTTAATCAATTCATTGAGTTACTTAAGGAAACCAACCTGATAGATAATATATATCCTACAGATCTATATCAGATAAATAAGTTAGTTTTCAAACTTGGTTTTATATACACAAAGATAGATTATTATGTTAATGGATGAATGTTATACTTTAAAGATGATTTATCAAAGATTGCATGCCATCATTGCAATGCACTAACATTTAAACCAAAATTTAAAAATAAAAGAAAGTAGAAGGTTGTACCTATATGTAGGATATTTTACTTACCAATAATTCCTAGACTACAATGTCTATATGCATCCATGAGATCTGTTGCATATATGAGATGACATAATGCTCACATTCTGCAAGAAGGGATTATTACACATCTTTTAGAAGCAATGGATTTGAGACAGTTTGATCATACACATCCCACATTCACTGCAGAACCAAGAAATGTAAGATTAGGTTTATGCATAGATGGTTTTACTCCGTTTAGTCAGTCTGGCTCACCTTACTCATGTTGGCCTGTGATACTCACTCCTTATAATCTTCATCCAAAGTTATGTATGACTACTCATATGTTTCTAACACTTATCATTCCATGGGCACATAATCCAAAAGTAAACATTGATGTATTCTTACAACTGTTAATTGATGATTTAAGTTTATTATGAGAAGATGGAGTAAGTACATATGATATCTCCATCAAATAAAACTTCATAATGAGAGCAACATTACTTTAGATAATTGGTTACTTTCTTGTGTATGGTATGCTCTCAGGTTGGAACACTTCAGGCAAGTTAGCTTGTCCATATTATATGGAACATACAAAATCATTCACTTTAAACTATGGAAGGAAGAACACTTGATTTGATTGTCATCGCATGTTTTTACATCCAAGTCATCCTTTTAGGTGAAATAAAGATGTCTTTACTAAAAATAAAATGGTGATGTTTCAACCTCCTCCAAGATTAAGCAGTGAAGAAATATTTGAAAGCGTAAGGTTCATGCCTACAATAATTAATTCTCCAACATTAGCTAAGTACAGATTACCAGAATATGGTGTAAACCATAACTATACCAAGAAAAAAATATTTTTTGTTCATTGCCATATTGGAGAACAAACTTGATTAGTCATAATTTGGATATCATGCTTATAGAGAAATATATTTTTGATAACATTTTTCAATACAGTCATGGACATCAAAGATAAATCTAAAGATAATATAAAAGCAAGGATGGACTTAAAGAAGAATAGTAGGAGGAAAGAATTAGAGTTAAAGGATGGTGGAGTTAAAAAATTCTTCAAATTAAAAGATCCATTCACATTAACTTTAGAGCAAAGATGAGCAATTTGCGAATGGGTGAAGACTCTACGGGTACCTGATGGATATTCTTCCAATCTAAGTAGGTTTGTTGACATAAGCTCAGGGATATTGTTTTGATTGAAAAGTTATGGTTATCATATCTTCATGCAATATCTACTACCAACTACTTTTATTTTTTTTATTTTATTATTGCTGCATTGTATTTATTTAATTATAATATATTTTTATTATAAATCATGTTTCTAATATTTCTTATTTTTTTGTGCATATGGCTTCAGGTGAAGAGCCTAATATAGGATTAATCAAAAATATTTTAAATATGTATATCAAGAAGATCACTACAATTAGACCATCTTGGTCTGTACGTACTAAGGGGACCACTTCGTCTCAGCCTCTTGCACATTGTCATCCTACAACTCATAGCCTACCACTCATTGTCAGCCTACCACTCATAATCAGCCTACCACACCTTTAACCACTCCTGGAGCCAGTAGCTTGTAGTTCTACTCATTAAACCCCTATTCCCACATAGAGTACCCCTTTCTACCCATACTACCCACCCCCACCTTATGATGCCCCTCCTACTTATCAATATCCACCATATATTCCTCCATACTATCCCCTACAACCCCCTCAACCTACTACAGGTGGACCTTCGACCCCAGCTACACTAGAGTAGGCTATAGATGATCGAATGTTGATTGCACCTAAAGGTGACACATACATATATTCTCTTTTAATATTTATTTTATATTATATATTTTCTCACATAATATATTTTGTAGGGTCTACCCATCAAAATAACCTACACATAAAATATAGGACATTATACGGATTAGGTATGATGCTCCTTATGTTTCTTGGAGGAAAGTCCCAAAAAAAGTTTCTGAAGTGTGGTTTAGAGAGTTTGAGGTATTTGTGTTTAATATTTCTTATATTATGTCTAAATAAATGGTATATTCTTTTTTTACTTAAGCCAACAAAAATATATATTATATATTATATGTTTTTGAATGCAGACAAATTTTGTTGGCTACCTCAACATAATGACAAAATTAGAAAGAATTTTAAGAAGTGTGGGTCCACTCGGATGCGTGACATGTTTATAGACATTTGAAAGACTGGCGAGCGGCCATTATGGATTGGAGAGACTATATGGGCTGAGTTGAACATTGCTTGGGGCAACACAGAGTATAATAGGAGGATGGATCAAAATTGACAGAATAAAGATTCTGATGTTGGGGGCATGGGTAGTTCCCTTCATACTAGGGGCTCAGTTCCACATACTGAGCATATGCGATGTTTGGTAATTTACATTAAATGTTTTTTAAAATTTTTATTTAAGAGAAATATTAATTGAATTCTATTATGGAAAGAGATGCTGGATAGAGAACAAACTCCTGTCGAATTGCCTAGTCACACTCATAAGCGATAGGAGGACCAATAATGGGTTGATGAGCGAGTAAGAAAGCCCATGTAAGTATATGTGTATAATAATTTTTATTTTTAGTCTCAATTATATATATATTCTACTTTCATAGGAGGAGTATACACAGCTTCAAGAGAGTCAGGCCACACCAGGTGAGGGTTCTTCTGGTAGCTCTATAGAGTATTCTAAGTACCGAATCTAGTCGCAAGCTGTAGAAGGAATATAACATGGCACGGTTTATGCTTTAGGTCCACAAGCCCAGGTATATGAGGGGATGACCACAATTGGATCCAGCTTTGCAGCAAGTTCACATGAGTCCTTATATAGTCAACAGATAACTGCCCTTCAAGTGGAGCTTGAATAAGTAAAGAAATCACAAGTTGATTGATAAGTTCAATTGCAGTCACATATACAGATGTAGATGCAAGAGCAACAGAATAAATTGTTGGATAAAATACATAAAATGAGGAAGCAGTTGAGTGGAAAAAGAGGTAGCTCTAGCTGATGATGAGTCGACGGATTCAGAGTAATTTAGTTTTTTCAATGTCATATGAAATTTTATAACTTTCTAAATATTCAATAAATTTTTATGATGTTAATGAATAATTTGTGATATTTTTGAATATTTGTAGACGTTAATAAATAATTTGTAATGTTTATTTTTTTATTTTTGAGTAATTACTGGTGTTGTTGAAATCTATACTGTGTAAATCTGTGTTGTAGAGTTATTTGCTAGAAATTTTTGTAATTATTTGCAAGTGTGAAAATTTGATTGCTACCTTGGAAGAATTATTTTTTGTTTCTGCTATAGGTTTCCGGCAAAAAATTGACGGTAATCCGTAAAAAATGGTGATACAACAAATTCCATAACCAGTTCCGATGTTTGTCTTATGCCAATATTTTTGTCAGGTATTACACCGGTTAAATCCATTATTTACATTTTAGCATATAATGCGGCATTTATTTTGCCGGTATTTCCGGCAGAATTTTACGCCTATAATTCTGGCATATTTAACACCGGAATAAGTTAATAAAAATCAACATAATGGGTGCCTATTTTTCCACTGGTAATGTGTCGCAATGTACGCCAGAATATTTTTTTGTGTATTATTTATGACGAAAGAGTTTTTTCGATGCGTGCAAAATTGGCAAATGATATTCCATCAAAAATCTGACGGAAACATTCTCTTTCCATCACAATTTCCATCTTATCGGTGGATTCTGTCTATCGGTAATGGCTGGTTTTTTTGTAGTATTCCTTCATATAGAAGGATCCTAAGGTTTTGAAATTTATTGATCAAATAACTTTAATTGATCAGATGATTGATACCAACGGTAAAGAGTGGCTTAAAGTTCAATCGATATAAGTTTAAGGCCAATTCAACCAATACATGATTTATATGATTTAATTCAATTAAAGTTTAATTAAACCCTATGTTATAATTAAGGTTACTTTAGATGCAATTTCATAGGGCCTGCATTTTTATCTGATTATGAAATTAATTTGTGGCTGAATGCAACTTACTTTAGTTTGAATTTCATAGGGTATGTATTCATCCCTATTGGATTTAAAATGAATTTTCTAGAATTTTTCCAAGTTTACAAACAGTAAACCTATGTTGATTAACTAGGTTAGTCCTTCATTCAGTAGATCTTATTATCAGGGGTGTCTAATCCGCATAAAAACACATTAATCACACAAAAAATAGACCATTTACTCTATGTATTTCTTGCAATTATTTTTTAAACGTTTGGATCAAATTCTAGCAAAATTGTTTTGGAAATTCAACTGACACATTGGGAACTTTAATTGGGCTGATAAAATTTAGGATGTAGGTTACATCCCATAGTTTATCCAATCCAAAATTCAAGTTAATTTGTACATTCATTTTTGGAAAAATGAATTAAAGACTAGAGGTAACCAAAGCAAAATTACTTGGAAAGTCTTGTTTAATTAATTCTCATTTATTTTTAGAAAGGTAGAGCTTCCTATTATGAATCCATAGAGACCTAATTTATAAATTTTGGTTTTGTGAATAATTTCTTATGAATTATTTAACCTTTAACCATTAAAACACATTTATAATTCACTATAAATTAAATTTAAGGTGCAAAATTTACTAGACTATGGTTTCCAGGTAGCACACTCTTAGTGATAACTTAAAATGGTTGCGAATACCCACTTAACCACATCAACATCTACATTCATTGTTCAATCTTATGGTCGATTAATCTAATGGCTAGGTTTCAACCCACTCGATATTGTAGGCCTATCAAATAAGGGATGAATGATACAACATCATCTGGGCCATCTAAATAAATACATGCGAGACAGGCGATCCAGATTACACCTTCTTCTTTTAAACACTGTAGAGCACTAAATTTTCTTTGATTTAATATGAATTATAACATGAATAGAAATACATGAAATCATTCAAAGATGTGTTCCTATACTTAAAATCTCATTATATGAATTTTGGAGGCTTTATACAATGAATTATTTGCAATCTTGAAAACCCTAAGTTTAGGATAAGGTTTTGATATTTACCTTTATGCAAGCACTATTTAAGCATGATATTGATTGGATTGGATTCCAAAGCTCCAAGAGATGACCTTTTCTAAAGAAAGGAAAGCAAGAGGACCAAAGGAGAGAGATCTTGAATGTTTGGGATAGAGAGGCAGTTGGAGCTCCCTGGTTCTTTTAGTTGGTGATGTCCAAACCCCTTAAATTTACTTGGGATATAAAGTAGATGGCTTATGAAGATAATGAAGTAAAGGAAAGCTAGTTTGAGATCTAGGTACTGAATGAATTATCTTCTATGATTTAATCTTTTTTTTTGTTATTATAAGTTCTAGGAGCTAATATAAGGGTTGAGATCAATAAGGGCAATCGGCCTAGATGTTTTCTTATGGATTAGATAATTATGGGGAAGAGATTGAGGAAAGAAGTGGAAAGGAGAATTTAACTGCACCTGACCTTGGGTCATTTTAGCTTGTGGGGACCATTAAATTAATCAAAGACAAGCCATATCTTTTGGATTTGTTTAGAATATACTTAAAGCTTATGGAATTTGTTTTTAAATAGGCTAGAGAAATTGATATATATATATATATATATAATGAGTGTATACAAGCTTTTAGCATTTTTGTAATAGCTTGAGCATTTGACCAATCGATTGGTCAAACATGTTCAATCCATCTAGAATAGACCATAGGGGATTTCTAATAGTAAATTAGCTAAAGTCTACTGGGTTAGGTATAAGGAATTTGAAGTATGAGTACATGATACCAAGCTTAGCTTGCTTTAACCATTTCATATAAGTTGGACAAGTTAACTTTACATGAATTGAGCTAGGCTATAGTTTAGAATATATTAGAAGGTTAATTGTGTTAAATTTTAGCAACCAAAGCTTACTAGTTATATGCAAGCAATTAACTTTGGCTAAATTTATTTGACAACTTTGGATGAGTTGACTAAGTTAACCTTTGATGCTCCCAAGGGACAAGCTAGATTGGTATGACACTTTAAGGGCTTTAATAAGTTTAATTAGATATATTTAATAGAGTGAAGCTGGCAAGTGGGTGCTAATGGAAGGTTTTGACCTACATTGAGCTAGTTTTATATATCTTAAGTAGGTTGGCTAAGTCAGCCCCAAGCATGGGAAGCTAGGGTTTATAAATTCATGTATGAAGCCCTTAAGGTAAGCTTTAAACTCAACAAGTCAATATTAGGTATTATGCAATATGCAAAGTATCAAAATCAAAGAAGGGTATCTCAGGAATGAAGGAGTATATTATATCATCTATAAGGTCAACTTGGATTAGACCGTAGGGCTTGGGTTACCAAGGATTTAATTAGGTATGATCCTAAACTGATCCAAATTAACCATAAGGATTTAGATATACAATTGAGTAGTCTTTAATGGATAATTGATACCTAGGGTTGGGCTCCTACTATTTGACAAAGTTATGTAACACTCTAGCAAAATAGTCTTAGATTGAATTGAATTTTATGGGTTGAGATTTCAATAACCTCTACTAGAAATAAGATGAACAATTATATATTACATGATTATGAAATGACCATACATAATCATATTGGTAAAATTTACATGATTCTTGAGCTTTTAAATAATTTATATATATATATTTTTGTTTTGTGTAAAAGTTATGGGTATATTCACATATCTCATATGTTAAGTGACCATGAAGAGAGAGAATTTGGTAAGATTTCCCTAGGTAATGGATATATGAGAGTAATAATGTGATGTCACTACTTGATTTTCTAGGAAAGTTGCATGTAGTAAGTCGACGAGTATATGAGATGATAGATGAAACCTTCCATTTTAGGGAGAGGATCCATAATGAAGTGTTTGCCTTATGATATGATGAACTATTTTATATGATGATTTTTCTGTTAAACTTTTTGTTCATAATATACAATTATCTGTTAGGAGTGAATAGCGAACCAATTACATAAGCATGTAATATTTTATATCCCATTAATGATTGAAGTGCATTACAAATATGATGAATGGTATACTAACTTATATGATATTATTGACTAAAATTCATGCACACTAGACACTTTAGCTAAACTATAATGCTTACATGATTTTGATCCATATAAATTTCAGGAATTTATATGCTAGCATTGATAACTATAATTTACACATTAAGCATGATACAACATAGTATAATCTTATTAATACATATGATTTATGATAATTAAATGTTTATAAATAGTTTTTTTTACCATACATTATGATATATACCATGAGATATTGCTAAACTTATATATGTGTTAGGATGTGAATCTTGAATTTTCTCTAGTGGAATAGATTCAATATATGTATCAAATGATTTAGATTCATTATCTAACATTAATTATGACAATAAGAATAGCTAGTAAATTTTATGAGGTCTATTGTTGGTTAAATGTTATAAATTGTTATGTTATTTAGAAGCTCCCCTCCAGCACTCCTTATTATATTTACATTTTATGTTTTAAGCAAGGAATGAAAATATGCATAGATAAAATTATAAATATCATCTTATGATTGGTTTATTAATCATAATATCGTATAAATTCAAGTATGACATGAAAAACTATTAATGTTATTGTATAAATTATCATCCTATTTTAACACATTAATGATTCGTTTATTTTATTATTTGAATAGAGAATAGAATATGATAATATAATGGAATGATCAAACTTAAATCATTATACTAGTTCCCATCATCTACACTTTCCTAAAAGAAGATCATCATTTCATAAGATTCCCATTTCATTATCAACCCTTTCTCAAAGTAAATTGTCATCCTTACTACTCTTGTATAACTAATATTAAAGACATTCTCCTTTACCTTCCATCATTATTGAATCATAATATAACACCACTTTTTGATAAACTGCTTTTCTTTTTTCATACACATCATAGCATAACATTGTTTCAATTTGCTTGCAAAGGATTATGCATCATCTACTAAAATCACATTTCTTCATTTATAATGCACGAAATATATAATTTTTTTGTGTGTCATTCTTACGTTAAATAATATGAAATTTATGATGCAACTAATGTGCTATCAATTTTGCCTACTATGCTAACATCAATTTTTCCCTAAACCCTTTAACACATCTAGGCTATCAAAAACATTGGACCATATGAGCCAACTCCAATTTTTCCCACTGTGCTATCAACCTATTTATGATGCTTCATTGATCAATCTAAATTTGTCAACTACAAAAAATATTATGATGCAACTACTGTGCTATCAATTTTGCCTACTATGCTAACAAAAAATTTTCCCTAAACCCTTTAACACATCTAGGCTATCAAACACATTGGACCATATCAGCCAACTCCAATTTTTCCCACTGTGCTATCAGCCTATTTATGATTCTTCATTGATCAATCTAAATTTGACAACTACAAAAAATATTACTAATTTAAGCTAGAGAAGGGAAGAAGGAAATTAATCGAAATGTGGCTTAACAAGCCTATTAATGAAGAGTGGCCCATGTAGACATCATAGAAGTCGTGTTATTTGGATGATAGTCAGGCCTCCCTCAATTGATATAAAAGAATCAAGTAGCATAAGTGCTATAAGAAATCAAATTAGTCTCTGATTAGACCCCATTATAAAAATAAAGCTATGAATATCATTTTTAATATATGTGAACTGAGGGTGCAGTTTATCTAAATATATATGAATATGCCAAACAAATTGTTAATTATGAAAATTTTAATATGACATTAAAAATTTTCATTTGACATTTAATTATGAACCATCCTTAGTCATGTGAAATTCTTCTTATAGGAAATTGAATAATAAAATATAAGCAAAGAATTTGAGCCAAAATTATGGAATATAAATACCTATATACCATATGTCTTAAAACCTATATTATGATATGCCTGTTGGCTTAATAGCGAGGAGAAACCTAATAGGAAAAACTAATCAAGGGAACATGATTACGCTACATCACATATACCATGATGGGAAATAATTAAGGTTTTAATTATATGAGAATATCATACGGAGTGGGACTATAAACATAAGTAATAAAATTAACATTAAAAAATACTACCATAACAATTTGGACAAGTGTCTAATATATTATGACAAAGGAAGTTAAAATGGTTTTGGAAATGAGATAATTCTCATCCTTTAAGTGGCTTGATGAGGATTATAATTAATATAATGGATTAGGCATAGGTAGCTAAAGCCCCTATGACGCCGGAGCTGTGAAACATGGATCCCTGACGCTGGAGCTAGCTTCAGTATCCTCGTGTTATAAGGAACTTCAGAAAACTGCATTTGTTTGTGTTCTATTAATCCTACTTACTTCCTGTGTAGCCTTCTTTCTATGTAGCCGTCACTGTGCCGACATGTGACTATAAAATGGCTAATAGATAATGAATAAAGGATAGTTGATTTGAGCGGGTAAATAATTTTCCTTGTTTTTGAATTCTGTATCCTGACTTTCCGTCAGGTGGTGGTATTCGTTTAGCTTGCAGGAACGAGGGATCAGCCGGACTCGGTGACGATTCTTCAAGAACTGCGGCGTTCTGCGTCACTAAATTGATAAACGACTATTCCTTGAGTAGTTCGTTGTCAAGTGGTATCAGAGCCGGCAAAGATGCTGCCTCGAAGAGCTCCTCAACGATCTGTCCAAGAAGTGCTGATCGAAGATTTACGGTGAGAAATTGAACAGTTACAGCAGAGACTTGCCCGAAGTGAACAAAGAGAACCTAATGTTGAACCAAATGAAGAAGAGGACGTCAATCCATTTCATCAAGAAAATTCTAGCGATGAGGATATGGGACAGCGACTACGGGAGCGGAATAATCGAAGAAGACATCAGGACTTTGGAATTAAATTAGAACTTCCTGAATTTGATGGGAAAATGGATCCTGATGAGTTTATTGGATGGTTACAGTCGGTGGAACGAATTCTTGATTTCAAAGAAGTTCTAGCTGATCGAATTGTTAAATTGGTTGCCATCAGATTAAAGAAAGCCGCATCATTATGGTGGGAGAATTTGAAGAGATCAAGAATCCGAGAAGGTAGAAACAAGATTGAAACCTGGAGCAAAATGAAGCGGGAGCTTCAACGGAAGTATATTCCTGATCAATACAAGCAGGATCTGTTTTTAAAATTCACTCAGCTTCAACAGCAACAAATGATGGTAGAAGAATACGTCGCTGAATTTGAACAACTATCCCTTAAGTGCGATGTGGTAGAACCAGAGGAACATACTGTGGCCCGGTTCTTGGGAGGTTTGAATACTGCCATTAGCAATGTAGTTCAACTCCAGTCATACTGGACATTTCAGGACGTGGTAAATTTGGCCTTAAAAGTAGAAAAACAACAGGGCCGTTTCAAGAAGTCAGTGAACAAGATCGTCTCAACCGAAGGGGTGATTGAACAAGAAAATAAACCCAACAAATACATGGGGGGATCAAGCAGATCAGAAGATCGATTTCCTCGAACGGTGAATCGCAATAATCAGGTTCCTACTTCTTTACCTCCTCGCAAATGTTTTAAGTGTCAAGGTTTCGGCCATATAGCCTCGAACTGTCCCAACAGACGAGTTGTCACTATAATAGAAGAACCTGATCTTGAAGAAAGTTCTCTGAACAATGCTGTTGAACCAAGTGAAGCTGAAACAACTTATCTCCATGGAGATGAGGGAGATCTTTTGGTATTAAGACACGCTCTTAATATTCATAAAGATGAATCATGGCTCAGACACAACATCTTTAGAACAAGGTGTACCGTGAAAAGCAGAGTATGTGACGTGATCATTGATAGTGGAAGCTGTGAAAACGTGGTGTCCAATCTCATGGTTGAAAAATTACAACTACCGACCACAGACCACCCCAATCCGTATTCACTGTCGTGGATACAGAAAAATGCAGAAGTACGAGTCTGTAAAAGATGTTTGGTGAACTTCTCCATTGGTCATTTTAATGATCAAGTCCTCTGCGACGTGGTTCCAATGGATGCCTGTCACTTGCTGTTAGGACGGCCATGGCAGTTCGACAAAAATACTACTCACCATGGTACTTCCAACACTTACTCATTTCTTCATAACCAGCAACAAATAGTTCTTGTACCATTACAAAATAAAGAGCCAGAGAAATCAAATGTGTCCGTCATAGTTGGCCGAAGTTTATTTCTTAAAGAATTACGGGATAAACAGGAAGGATTCCTGGTACTATTAGTGGAAGAAAACGAAGAACATGAGTCTGTTTCAGAAGAAGTTATCCCATTATTACAGAACTATGGGGATGTGCTGGTCAATGAACTTCCAGATGGACTACCGCCTTTACGTGACATACAACATCATATGGATTTAATTCCAGGTTATGTTCTTCCCAACCGACCTGCTTACCGCTTACGGCCAGATGAACATTCAGAATTACAACGGCAGGTCAATGACTTGGTTTGGAAGGGCTTTGTCCGACCGAGTGCTAGCCCATGTGCTGTTCCAGCGTAATTGGTGCCGAAGAAAGACGGAAGCTTCCGAATGTGTATAGATAGTCGGTCAATAAACAAGATTACTATCAAATACAGATTTCCCATCCCTCGCATTGATGATCTCTTTGATCAACTACATGGAGCTGCTATTTTTTCCAAGATTGATCTAAGGAGCGAATATCATCAAATCCGCCTTCGACCCGGCGACGAGTGGAAAACCGTGTTTAAAACGCGGGAAGGATTATATGAATGGACTGTAATGCCATTCGGGGTATCAAATGCTCCCAGTACCTTCATGAGGCTGATGAATCAAGTTTTTCAACCGCTGCTGAGTAAATGTGTAGTCGTATATTTTGACGACATCTTGATTTATAGCTCTTCCATTCAAGAACATCTGTTGCACCTAAAAAGTGTGCTGGATATTCTCCGAACACAACAACTGTATGCTAATCCGCAAAAATGTCAATATTTGACTACTAAGGTGGCCTTTTTGGGATTTGTGGTATCTTCTTACGGGATTGAGGCAGACCCCAGCAAAGTAAAAGCCATTATACAATGGCCTGTTCCACAATCTATTACCGAAGTCAGGCAATTTTTGGGACTCGCATCTTTCTACCGCAGGTTTATAAAAGACTTCAGTACCGTAGCTGCGCCCATTACAGAGTTACTTAAAGGTGATAAATTTGTCTGGAACGACATTGCTAGCTGCAGTTTTGAACAATTAAAGTTAATTGTTTCCACAGCACCTGTTTTGGCACTACCTGATTTCAATGAAGTCTTTGAATTGGATTGTGATGCGTCAAATGTGGGAATAGGGGCTGTCTTAAGTCAAAAAGGTCATCCAATTGCCTTTTTCAGTGAAAAGCTTAATGAGGCAATGCATAAATATTCAGTTTATGATAAAGAGTTCTATGCTATTATTCGAGCTTTACATCATTGGGATCATTATCTATTACCGAGTGAATTCATTCTGTTTTCAGACCACGAATCATTACGGTATATTATCAGTCAAAAGAAATTAAAGGGAAGACACGCATCTTGGGTGGAGTTTATGGGAGCTTTCCATTTTGTACTTAAGCACAAATCAGGTATGCACAATCAAGTGGCAGATGCCCTTAGCCGACGCTTATTATTAATCCATACTTTACAAACTAAGGTGATTGGGTTTGAACTACTCAAAGACGTGTATCCTCAAGATGCTGATTTTGGTGATATATGGAAGAAGTGTTTGCAAAGAACGCACCAACTATACCATATTCAACAAGATCTTCTCTTTTGCGGAAATCGCATTTGCATTCCTCAAGGCTCAATGAGACTAGCCATTATCAGTGAATGTCACGAAGCTGGGATTGCTGGACATTTTGGGCGAGACAAGACCGTGTTCTTAGTTAAAGAACATTTCTTTTGGCCACTGTTAGATCGAGACGTTGATCGTTTTATAAAACGATGCCGAACCTGTGTTTTAGCAAAAACACAAGGACAAAAATTGGGATTGTATACGCCCCTGCCCGTCCCTGAAGGTCCTTGGTTAGATGTCAGCCTTGATTTTGTGCTTGGTCTTCCCCGCACTCAACGAAACAAGGACTCCATTATGGTAGTGGTCGATCGATTCTCCAAGATGGCACATTTTGTGTCATGTAATAAAACTCTGGATGCAACTCACATCGCTGATCTGTATTTCAAAGAGATAGTGCGTTTACACGGCATTCCTAAGACTATAACATCTGATCGAGATGTTAAATTCCTAAGTCATTTTTGGAAAACTTTATGGGGTAAGCTTGGAACCAAACTTCAATTCAGCTCGACTGCGCATCCTCAAACTGACGGTCAAACAGAGACTGTTAATAGAAGCCTCGGTAATTTACTTCGGTGTTTCGTGGGAAAGAACTTGAAACAGTGGGATCTCATCTTACCACAAATCGAATTTGCATTTAACAGATCAGTGAATCAAGCGACTGGACACAGTCCTTTTCATATAGTTTACGGTATGAATCCAACTTCTCCCTTTGATTTGATTCCCCAGGTTCAGAAACCACAGTACATCAAAGAAGGAGAACAACGAAGCAAAGAGATTCAAAAACTTCATCAAGAGGTACAAGATCTGATTACCAAACATAATCAGAAATGTCAAAAGGCTGCTAACAAGACACGAAAATACGTTACGTTCAACGAGGGAGATCGAGTATGGATACGTTTACGACGGGATCGATTTCCTCCGGGAGCTTTTGGGAAACTCAAACCAAAAGCTGACGGTCCTTTCCGCATTGTTAAAAAGATCAGTGATAACGCCTACCAGATTGATTTACCAGGCGAATACAATGTTTCAGCAACTTTCAATGTCGCCGACTTATCGCCCTACTATGAACCTGAAGTTCCACCTACCCCGTTGGACTGACGCCGGAGCTGTGAAACATGGATCCCTGACGCTGGAGCTAGCTTCAGTATCCTCGTGTTATAAGGAACTTCAGAAAACTGCATTTGTTTGTGTTCTATTAATCCTACTTACTTCCTGTGTAGCCTTCTTTCTATGTAGCCGTCACTGTGCCGACATGTGACTATAAAATGGCTAATAGATAATGAATAAAGGATAGTTGATTTGAGCGGGTAATTAATTTTCCTTGTTTTTGAATTCTGTATCCTGACTTTCCGTCAGGTGGTGGTATTCGTTTAGCTTGCAGGAACGAGGGATCAGCCGGACTCGGTGACGATTCTTCAAGAACTGCGGCGTTCTGCGTCACTAAATTGATAAACGACTATTCCTTGAGTAGTTCGTTGTCACCCTATCTAAGGAAATTAATGAAATATCATAGACCTCCATAATATGATAATTAAAAATTTTTAATTACAAAAGCTATATACATAGTTAACAAAAAGCCCACACTCCCAACCAACATACTTGATCCATGATAGCATCATATGCATGATGAGTTCTGCTTCTTATTTAAGATTCAAAATGACCCTAAAACCTAGCTTTTCTTCTCTTTATTTTTTTCAAGTGTTTCCCATTCATATTGATAAATGCTTCAGGTTCAACATCTAGGCTTTCATTTCCAGCTGGATCGAATTTACTTGCTTCTCTAATAAGTCTCTCATGTTGTAAGAATGTTATCAAATGTTTCTCTAAAAGCGCATATATCAAATTAAATGGAGCAGACAATTTCTAGTCGCCTCAACTCTACACTTAAGTTCATCTCCAAAATTCCCGGATTACAACCTTGCAAAGTAAAATTTTGTTGAAAGGTTTAATTGGGTTGAAAAAGGACCGAAAATTTGATTGTTGTTAAACAAACAAGTGTATACCTCTCAATGGTTCTCACTTATATGAAAATTTTGAAGACAATTTACCCTCCATTTGATAAAAATTTAAATTTGGATGGTTGCAATAATCAATATTTTTTTTTGATAATCAGAAGAAATATTCATAATAAAGAATAAAAAAACTGCTAGAAATTAATAAATCTAATGCTTGATCATTTTAGAGATTTTCCTCTATAATTATAAAGGCTTTGTCGAATTTCTTAATGCCTTTATTGATGATTATTATGCTCTTTTTATAACAATTAGGATCATTATAATAGTAAGTTTAGGCTTTAGGCGTTCTTCTTATCTCTTGGTTCTTATTACGCTTTTTCGATGCCTTTTATGCCCAGCATAATAGTAAATCTAGGCATTTTTTTAATGATGATAATGATCACGTCAATCATTCAGTATAGCCATATGTGGGCAAAATAGTGTCACAGTGCATATTCTACTTTTTAGGGGCCGGTTACACTCTCTATTAATAAACTTCATTATCATAAATCATAGTGGTGAACAAGTTAGTTCATCTGGTAACTAAATTACACTCATTGTTCACTAATGTCTTTTCTTAAAATAATTTTGTGCTCTTCGTCATTGGACCCATAATGTTTACAGATGAAGACTGATTTGTCGTTTGTTACAACGAACAATGGATTAGACAATCCGAATAATGCTTATTGCTGAGTCTTGGATACATGTTGTTCTCTAATCATAATTATGAATTCTATTTATTAAGGACTAATTTTCATCATTATAATAATGAATCATCTGAATAGCGGTCAAAACACATCCCATAATTAATTGTCTTGTCAACCACCATGGCAGTAATGAATGTCCCATATATATATATATATATATATATATATATATATATTGTTAGTTCTACCATTGGGCTTATGATGAGGATATACGATGACCAATTTTGATCCACTAAACTTTTTTTTTAAATTACAACGTAGGAGTTTTTTTTTTCCTTCCAAATCAGTCCAACTTGATGGAGGTGAACTATTCTAATACCATCTTTTAGAACTAGAGAGTATTATAATTAAGTCTTGGGCGGAATCAATCTTTCTTTTAAGAATGAGCAACTATATTATATAGTAAATTAATATAAAAAAATTAATAAGTGGTATGTCACAAAAAAATTGCCTTGATAGGGAACGAAACTAAAGACATATCAAAGTTGGAAACTTCCGAAACTAAATTTGGGACCAGCCTAACTCTAGTTGCAGCAAACTTATAATCAAATAGAATATCTCAAGGAGACGAGCCCAACAACCCCAAAATTAGTCTAATACGAGCCCAAATGGATCCGAATCAGCAGACCAAAGCATATTTAAAAGGTTTAAAGAATTAATTGGATGTCCAAATGATCTTGATGTATGGCATGCTTATAATTGAATCCAGGAGCTGGACGAGATGAATCCAACAAGCCAAAGATCACTTAATTTTGACATCATTACGACACTAAAATACAAAAAAAAAACCTACATGTTCAAAGAAATTAATATGGGCTCTTCGATCACTATAGAAAATGGCATGTTACCGAAGAAGAAAATCCTCCAATAACAATCTAAATCCACCGGAAATTTGCATTTTCCAGAAAATTTCTGGCTAATTTCTGGCAAAAATTCATTTGATGGTAATTCGTGCATTAGAAAATCTAAACAGGCAAAATTTTTACACCGGAAACAATTTCAGAAGAGTTTCCAAGAACAAATTCAGAGAAAAAAATGATGTTCATTTTTCAACTTCCCTTAATAAATTTCAGCGTTTAATCCGCCTGTATTTATGGTGAAAAAGTTACGTCGGAAGTATCAACGAATAATCTGTCGCACTACTATCAACAAATAAGACCGTTAGATATTCCGCAGGTATTACCAGCAGAAAAGAGCACCGAAAATACCAACTCATTTCATTGTATAGTTTTGCCGATGTATATTTTGCCAGAAACCCGTAACATAAAAAAAAAAACCTTCCTCTTAAGAAATTGATTTTTACAATACAACATGCATACAAAAGTTTCAATACTATATACATTCAAACATAAACCACTAATTAAGGACATCACCAAATATTAAACATAAACATATAAACATAAATAAAAATAAGAGGAATATCATCAACAAAATGTTAAAAACTATAAAAATGTCCAAAAACAACTAAGTGCAAATATCCAATAAATAAATAAGTATAGATATCAAAAAATAAATATGTACATATGTATAGAAAAAACTACACAACATCTAATTTTAATCAGACTCCTCTGTTGAAGATGCATTCTTTCCATTTAATTGCTCCCTCTTTTTTTGCATTTCATCCAACAACTAGGTTTGTTGCATCTGTATTTACTAGTTAGCTTGTGCTTTCAAGATCTTCTCTAGCTTGGCTATAAGTGCAGCTACCTATTATCTATACAAGGAATCTTAAGTACTTGTTGAGAAGCTGGAGCCACAAGATGTCTACCCGTCGTATGCATAGTCTTGCAAGACTAAACCATAAACCTTACCATGTTGCATTCTTCCTACCACTTGCGACCAAATACGGTAGTTAGAATATTATACTGATATGTTAAAAGAACCTTCACTTGCTAAAGTTTGGATCTCTCGACCGTGCATACTCTTCCTATGAAAGTGAATAAAAATTTAAGCAATTTAGACATGACACACAAAAAGTAAAATTAAGTCTTACGTAGGATATCCGCACTGGCTCAACAATCCATTGTTGTTCCTCTTGACACCAATGGGTATGAATATGCAATTCAATAGAGGTCAGTTCTCTACCCAGCACCTCTTTCTGTAATAGACTTACATTAGTATTCATATTAAAGTAAATTATTAAAATATTTTAAAATTTATTCCCAAACATCGCTTGTGCTCAATATGTGGAACTGAAGCCCCATTATAAAGGGAACTACTCATGCCCCAACCTCATAAGCTTTATTATATCTATTTTTATCCCTCCTCCTTGTATACTCTAGGCTACCCAAAGCACTTTTCAACTCAGCCAATACACTCTCACCAATCCAAAGTGGTCGCTCGCCTGACTTTTTTAATGTTTTTAAATAAGTCTCGCATGCTAGTCGACCCACGCTTCTTATATTTTTTTCTGATTTTATCATTGTGCTGAGGCAGCCAACAACAATCTTTCTGCATTTAAAAATATACAATTATATATATACATACAATTATATATATATATATATATATATATATATATATATATATATATATATATATATATATATATATAAGCTTAAGTTAAAAAAAATATAATACATAACATATTTGTATAATAACTAGCCTCAAACTATCTAAACCAATTGTCCCACACATCTTTTTAGACTATCTTCTAAGGAATATAAAGAGTATCATACTTGCTCCGTATTATGTATTGTATTTTATGCGTTAGTTATTGTGATGGGTGAAACCTATAAAAATTATGTTAGGTGAGAAAAATATTTATTTAATTTTTATTGGATGTTGATAAGATAATAAGTACATTCATGTCACTGTCAGGTTCAATAAACATGCGACCCTCTATATCGTACTTTTCTATAGCTGGGTGGAAGGTCCACCTATAGCAGGCTGAGGGAATGGTGGGGGATATGGAGGGACATATGATGAATATTGATATGTCGGAGGGACACCATGAGAAAGTGGGGGTGGGTAGTAAGGGTAGAAAGGAGTACTCTACGTGACGTCTAGCTAAGAAAAGCGGGGATCTAGTGAGTAGAAATGTTGGCTAATGGCTACAAGACTTGGTAAAGGCGGGCTAAGCTAACTCTGAGTGGCAAACTGAGATGAAGAGGGCCCCTTAGTATGTACATACCTGTTGGGTGGGCCACGAGTCATCTTCTTATTACTCCTACTAAAAATGTTTTTGATCAATCTTGTGTGATGTTCATCCCCTGAAGCCATCTGCAAAACAAATTTAAGAAATATTAGTAACATAAATTATAACAAAAATTTAATATAAAATAATGCAACAATTAAATAAAAGAAGAAGAGAAATAATAAAATTAATAAACTAACTATTTTCATACTTTTTAAATAAATCATATTGTTAATATAAATTGTTGATAAAAAAAGATGAGGGTTGTGAAACCATAAAAAACTAGTCCGAGGTTAACTAAGAGGGGGTGAATTGATTATTTTAAAAATTCTTTAATGAAAAAGAACTTTAAAAAAAATTCCAACCTACACATGATGATATATACAGTGCATACGGAAAGATTAAATTTTACAAAAAAAAAAAAAAAAAAAAAATTTCAACCATACATATATTTGGAAAAAAAATGCAAAAATTAATCAGAATGAACACACTATAATTTATAGTAATTCGGTCAACTTGACCTACATCCACTCCAAGGAGACTCCCTCTCCAAGTATTTCACTAAATAGTAGTGACTATTCTTTTGCTCCCATAGCAAAATGAAGAAGCCTGTACAGATGTTGTTTCACCTCCCTGGTGCGGTAGAGAAATGTGACTCTTTTACAAGCAGAGAACCTTAACTTTATTTTCACCCTACTAGTGATGGTCAGAGAACCTCAACTTTATTTTCACCCTTCTGTTGATGGTCACACAACCACAACTCTATTTTCACCCTCCTAGTGATGGTCATAGAACCATGATATTTGCTACAGAACTTCTTCTCTAAAGCAATAGAGAATCTAGGAAAACACTTCTAGATTTTAGGTAAGATTCTTGCTTGGAGCAATTTTATGAATTCCTTCACAAAATCTCCCTTTCTTGCCTCACAAAGCTCTCCTTTTCTCACTCAAAGCTCTCTCTCTCTTGAAGTCTCAACAACCAAAGCTTTTCTAAAAAGAGTATTAAAAAACCTTAAGAAGTGGGCTTTAAGAAATCCTAATTTTCAAAAGATGTGTCTTCAATTCGTAAAGTATGATACACATATCATATAGTATAATCAGTGTAATTTATACTCGTCTAATAATATCATTCAGATGAACTATTTAATTTTAATAACATTTCTTACAGTATAATAAAACCATCATACATTACAAATTGTAGAAATTACTTCTCTAAATTTAGAATGATCCTTAGGATGGCTAACCTCATACACAATCAATGGTCTAGGACATTATACATCATACAGTACAATCAGTACAAAAATAATGAATTTTATTGGTATGATATGTAGGACAACCAAATTGAAAGTTCGATGGGGATGTTAAGCCCTATGAACTTAGTCCCAAACTAACCAAGAGGGGGGGGGGGGGGTGAATTGGTATTTTAACAACTTCTTTTTAAACAAGGAAATAAAATCACATAAACCAAATCACACCACAAAATAATGCGGAATTTAAAAGTGCAGAAGCAAGAAAAAGAACACAGAAATTTATAGTGGTTCGGTCGACTCGACCTACGTCCACTCCTTGGAGGCACCCTCCAAGTATTGCACTACTCAAAAAGTGACTCTCCTTTAGCCCCCACGGCTAGGTGGAGAAACCCTCACAAGAACCTCCTTTTTGCCACCCCGGCAAGGCAGAGAACCTATCTCCTTTTGCTTCCTCCTGAAGCTGGCAGAGAACCAGAACCTAAAGCAAAACTCCTTACCTCTACCGACCCTTCCACGGACGAGAAACTCTAGACGAAGACGACGCAGAGAGATCCTTGAAGCAACCCTTGTGAAACCCCTCACAAGCTCCCCCTCACAAGATCCTCTCTCTCTCTTCTCTCTCTCTTTCTCTCCTCAAGGCCTTCTCAGGTCAAGGCAGCAACCAAAGGTTTTTAAAAACGTTGAACAAGAGCTCTTAAATAGAAGAGCTCCAAAAGAGCTCATTAATTGCAAGTTGCCGACAATATCGTCCAGGCCGATATGGACATCGGCCTGGCCGATCAGTACAAATCAATGAAGATCGGCCAGAGCATAGCCCTGGATGCAAAACTGGACGATTGAAAAATAGCTTGATCGTCCTGGCTGATCTCACGATCGTCCTGGCCGATCAGTTCAAATTAGAGGAAAATCGTCCTGACAATAGCCTTGAATACGGGCTGGCCAACATTCATCGTCCTGAAGTAACTTAAGGTTTTTGACTAGATCGGCCTGGCCGATCTTGCGATCGTCCAGGACGATATGATCGTATCAATCATCCTTAATTACTTCCTTGATTTCCTGAACAATTATGGCATAATTTTTGAATATCGTCCAGGCCGATCAGAGGATCGTCCTGGCCGATAATTTAAAGATACAGTATACCATACTTGTCTATGGCGGCTATTTCTTTCTGTTTTGAGCTTATCGTCCTGGCCGATACACGTATCGTCCAGGATGATCTGTTAACGTCGACTGCCTTAATTAAGAATCCTTAATTAGACTTTTTGTTTTAAGCTGATCGTCCAGACCGATCAAAGAAATCGTCCCGGCCGATATGAGTAAAAATAGAATTTCTAAGTCTCTCAAGTGTGTGTGTGAAGGGTTACAAAGCATCAGTCTCTTTGACTATTACAAGTGGACTCAAAAGGTAAAAAACAAAAGTACAGACTGACTCAACCCTAAACCTACACATTCCTGAACTTGGCTCCTTTTTGATTGTCCGATCGTCGATTCCTGAAAAGTTAGAAGCAACAAGCTGTCCAAGAAAAGCAGTGTTTGTCAATCATTAAAACATAAGACATGAAAAATAGATTTGCAACAATCTCCCCCTTTTTGATGATGGCAAAACACTACACAAAGATTTAATATCAACCATTAAAAAATAATCTCATAAACTTCTCCCCCTTTTGACATATCAAAAAGGAGGGTACATGAAAGCACAGTAAAAGAGATTCCCCTTTTTTTTTTTTTTTAAGGTACATCAATGATATAGTATTTCATGTGACTGATTTAAAAATTTGTGAGTTAACGTGTTACCAATCTCATTTAATCCATAGAATAGGAGAATATCCGTTCATGGTTTACCCTTAGCCAAAAACGTTGTCTTAGGGTAGAATCGTCTTTTGAAATCAATGACCTAACTCAAATAATTAATTGGATATGAAAAAAGAATCTACCCACCACTTGGCATAAGGAAAATATCTCCATAAAACAATGAGGTAGATTTGTCACAATCGAACGATAATCGAGATCAAGCCTTTGAGAATCAAAACTTCTAAGTTCTAAAAGATATAAAAAGAGAGAGTAGCTTGCTTTTGAGTGGGCTCATTTTATGCCTCTTGTCAATGTTGTGGCGCTTTGCGCATCTTTTTATAGATTTTTCAATTTTTTGGCGTCTTTGCGCTTCTTTTGTTGGCATCATTGGCCAAATTTTTTTTTATTTTTGCAAGCTAGATTCCCTTTTAGACTCTTTTAAAAAACTTAGTTGTGAATATATCTTCTCAGATATTAGAGAATAGGAGCTCTCTCTCTAACATAGGGAAGAATTACCACAAGCAGGATTAATAATCGAAGACAAGAGTAACGAGGGATCAAGATGTGACAAAAAAACTTTTAATCATTGTAAATACAAGATAGATTTGTTTAAGCAAGCTTTAGAAAGGATCTTAATTTCATAAACAATCTTTTATTTTGAGATAGACTTTTGATTAGAAAAGAAAACTATGCCACTAATACTAAGTTTAGGGAAAGAGACACAATCACAAAATATTCATACTATCTAAGAGATTAAGTAGATGAAAACATATTAACTACAAATTGTTAAAGACAAGAACAAGAAATATAATATCATATCAGTGATGATCTAAAAAAAATAAAGCATACAAAAAGGAAAAAAGAAAGCAAAAAAAAAAAAAATTTGCTAAAAAAGATTTTATGCATTTATGTCAATCACACCCAATCTGGTCCTTAAAGAACTGAAAGTGTCGAAGGCCAGTGGTTTAGTAAAGATGTTTGCCAGTTTGTTTTCAGTTGTCACATGGTGTAACTCAATGTCTCCCTTAGTCACATGATCTCTAATAAAGTGATGCCTAATGTCAATGTGTTTAGTTCTTGAATGTTGGATAGGATTTTTAGAGATGCATATGGCACTAGTGTTGTCACAAAAAATTGAGATGGTGCTTACATGTAATCCTAGATCCAATACCTGTTGTTTCAACCAAAGAACTTGGGCCACACAACTTCCAAGAGCAATGTATTCAGCTTCAACAGTGGAAAGTGCAACAGAATTTTGCTTTCTACTAGACCAAGAGACCAAGGATTGTCCAATGAATTGACAAGTTCCAGAGGTGCTCTTTCTATCCACCTTGCATCCTGCAAAATCAGAGTCAGAAAAACCAATAATCTCAAAAGAAGTGCTATGTCTAGGGTACCAAATCCCTAATCCTTGTGTCCCCAAAAGGTATCTAAAAATCCTTTTAATAGCAGTCATGTGGGATTCCTTAGGGTCAGCTTGAAACCTAGCACAAAGGCAAACACTAAACATAATGTCAGGTCGGCTTGCAGTCAAGTAAAGTAAAGATCCAATCATGCCTCTATACTTCTTCTGATCAACAGACTTACCACTTGGGTCTTTATCCAACGGAGCACTAGAAGTCATGGGGGTGTTAATTGGCTTGGCTTTGTCCATCTCATATTTCTTCAAAATGTCTTTTATGTATTTTGTTTGATTTAGAAAGGTGCCATCTTCCAATTGTTTTATGCTAAACCCCAAAAAGTAGGACAATTCTCCCATTAAACTCATCTCAAATTCTCTACTCATTGTTTTAGAAAAATCATCACACAAATTTTTATTAGAAGATCCAAAGAGTATATCATCAACATAAATCTGAACAATGAGTAAATCATCTCCAACTTTTTTAAGAAAAAGGGTGGTGTCTACGCTCCCCTTGACAAACTCCCTCTCTAGTAAGAATGTGCTAAGCCTCTCATACCAAGCTCTAGGTGCCTGCTTTAAACCATACAAAGCCTTTTTTAATTTAAACACATGATTTGGAAATTGAGAACTCTCAAAACCTGGAGGTTGTTCTACAAACACATCTTCTTTTATCTTCCCATTTAAAAAGGCACTCTTGACATCCATTTGAAAAAGCTTGAATCCTTTATAACAAGCAAAGGCTAATAGCACTCTAATGGCTTCCAATCTAGCTACAGGGGCAAAAGTCTCTTCAAAGTCTATCCCTTCTATTTGATTGTACCCCTTAGCCACCAATCTTGCTTTATTCCTCACCACCACTCCTGAATCATTCACTTTGTTCTTAAATACCCACTTTGTCCCAACTACACTTTGTCCCTTAGGTCTTTCCACAAGTTCCCAAACATCATTCCTAACAAATTGATTCAACTCTTCTTTCATTGCTAACATCCAAAACTCATCAGAGAGGGCTTGGTTAATGGTGGTGGGTTCAGTCATAGAGATAAAGGCAGAGTGGTTCACCTCCTTCCTAAGTCCATGTCTAGTCTTAACTCCACTAGAAAGGTCTCCTAAGATCAAATCGTTGGGGTGACTAGTAGAGTATCTCCAATCTCTAGGCAAAGTGTGTGAAGTTTCTCCCCTTTCATCAAAAGTTTCTATTCCTTGGGTGACTCTTTCTACTCCTCCATTGCTTAGGTGCTCACTCCCCTTCCCCAAATTTTCTACTCCACTTGTAATCTCTCCAACATCATCATCATCTACTCCATGTTTCTTATGATCAGACTCATCAAAAACTACATGGGTTGTCTCTTCCACCATCAAGGTTCTCTTGTTAAACACTCTAAAAGATTTCCTAACACTAGAATATCCCAAGAATACTCCTTCATCAGATTTAGAATCAAATTTTCCCAAGTGAGACTTTCCATTGTTGTGAATGAAAACCTTACAACCAAAGACATGAAGGTGGGAAAGATTGGGTGTCCTACCCTTAAGGATCTCATAGGGTGTATTTTCTAATTTGACTCTAACATTCACCCTATTCAACACATAACATGCTGTGTTAACCGCTTCAGCCCAAAAGTATTTTGGAAGTGAATACTTAGCAAGCATGGCTCTAGCGGCTTCCACCAAGGTCCGATTCTTCCTTTCAGCTACTCCATTCTGCTGAGGAGTCCTAGGGGCTGAAAAATTGTGGCTAATCCCCTTCTCCTCACAAAAATCTCCAAATCTTTCATTTTCAAACTCTCCCCCATGATCACTATGGATGGTCAAAATCTCACACCCTAGCTTCTTCTGAATCCAAGTAGAAAAAGTTTTAAATTCCTCAAAAGACTCATTTTTATGAGAAAGAAATCTAGTCCAAGTGAACCTCGAGTAGTCATCAACAATCACAAAACCATAGACTTTCCCTCCCAAACTTGCTATGCTAATGGGTCCAAACAAATCCATGTGAAGGACTTCTAAAGGTCTAGAGGTGCTAATGTCCTTTATGGGGTGAAAAGAGGAGTGAATTTGCTTTCCTAGTTGACAGGCATCACAAAGGTGGTCTTTTGTAAACTTAAGTTTGGGGACACCTCTAACTAGGTCCTTTTGGGTCACTTTCCTAAGGGTTTTCATACTTGCATGACAAAGCCTCCTGTGCCACAACCAAGAATCATCAATGACAGTTTTTAAGCAAAAAGAAGCAGCACATTCAATGCTATTTAAATCAAGCATATAGACGTTGTTTACCCTCTTTCCCTGCAAAATGGTGTTGTTACTTAAACTTATAATGCATGAATTCGTGTAGAATTGTACGATGAAGCCTTTGTCACAGAATTGACTGATGCTGAGCAAGTTGTGCTTCAATCCATCTACAAGCAAAATATTTTCAATCATAAGGTTCTTGGAATTACCGATTATACCTGCTCCTACCACCTTCCTGGTGGTGTTGTCTCCAAGAGTAACCTTGCCTCCAGTCCTGGATTCTAGTACAACAAACTGGCTAGCATCACCAGTCATATGTCGAGAGCATCCACTGTCCAGGTACCACATACTCTCACGAGGTCTTTTGTGAGAGATTTCCTGCAAAATTATCAAATGTTAGTTTTAGGAACCCAAGCAGGCTTGGGTTCCTTCTTATGAAGAGAAGAATGCAATGCATGTGTGGTATGCTGTGGATTATGCATCTTAGGTCTCCACACCCAATGTGAACTATGATAAATTGTGCAAGTGTGTGAGATATGTCCTAGCATGCCACAAGAAAAACATCTAACTCCAGGAAAGGGATTTCTTAAGTGATTTGAGTTATAATGCCTCTCTCTAGGTTTTGGCAATTGATTAAAAGTAGAAGTCATCCTAGATTTCTTACATGCTTCTAAATTATTTTGAATCTTCAAGTTTATCTTTTCTAAAACTTCATTTTCAATCCTCAAATTTTTTTCTATTTCTTTTGACTTCTTAAAATCAGATTCAAGAGATGTGTGTGATATTTTCAATGCATCGTGCTCTTCAACTAACTTACCATGATTTTTATTTAACTCATCAAATTCATCAAGTAAAGTCATGTGATTTGAATCAATTGTTTGATGGTCTTTAATCAAAATTTCATGCTCTTTTTGTAGATTTAAGAATTCTAATTTCAAGCTAGCATGAGTTTTCTTTAATTTCTTATATGATGCATGGATTTTTTCTGAAACTTCAAGGAGTTGATCATATGAAAGTTCACATACCTCTTCTTGATCATTTTGATCTTTTCCCATGAAACACAAGTTTGTAGTTTCTTCCTCTGGTTCAGTCTTAGAAGAATCAGTACCAGATTCTGCCCAAAAGCTCCTTTGTTTTTTCTTGTCCTTCTTAGACTTTGCTTTCTCATCAATTTTTTCTTTGCTTGATTGATCTCTAAGCTTAGGGCAATCAGTTCTCACATGTCCAGGCTTTCTGCATTCAAAACAAACAACATCAGTAGATCCTTTAATATGTTTATGATCTTTACCTTTTCTCCAACTTTGATGATGCTTTTGTTTCTTCCTTAGAAAGCTTTTAAATTGCCTTGTGATGAAGGCAACTCCATCGCTTTCAGACCCGGAAGATTCAGAATCCGATTTGTGTGCCTTCAATGCAATTGTTTTCTCCTTTTTCTTCTCACCTGCATCAAGATTTCTTTGATTCACCCCTTGCTCGTAAGCAATGAGTGAGCCAAGCAAGTTATCAATAGAATAGGTGTTTAAATCTTTAGATTCAGTGATTGCAGTAATTTTTGCATCATAAGAAGAAGGCAAGCATCTCAAAATCTTGTTAACTTTTTCATAGTTCGAAAGTTCTTTTCCTAGTGCATGCAATGAAGTAGCAATCTGAGTAAACCTAGTGTACATGTCAGAAATTGATTCATGAGGTTTCATACGAAAAAGTTCGTAGTCATGCAAGAGAATGTTTAAACGGGATTGTTTAACTTCATTAGTGCCTTCATAAGTAATGCACAATTTATCCCAAATTTCTTTACCAGTTTTGCAAGTTGAAACACGCATGTAATCCTCAAATTTTAAAGCACAGAAAAAATAATTCAAACATTTTGCATTTAGTTGAGCTAAATCTCGTTCATCAAAAGTCCATTCGGTAAAAGCAACTTCAGTTTTAAAACCGTTAATTTCACGAGAAGGTGGAGAATAACCTTCTTGAATAAGCATCCACATGCGATAATCAGTAGATTGTAGAAAAGTTGACATGCGAGTTTTCCAAAAATCAAAAGGTAGGTTATCGAACAGAGGAGGTCGGGTAATAGAATACCCTTCCGTAGTGTTGCGATTCCCAAAGTTAGACATGGATCAAATTCAAAAAGTTTTCAAACTTTAATTTTTGAATCAAGCTCTGATACCACTTGAAAGTTCGATGGGGATGTTAAGCCCTATGAACTTAGTCCCAAACTAACCAAGAGGGGGGGGGGGTGAATTGGTATTTTAAAAACTTCTTTTTAAACAAGGAAATAAAATCACATAAACCAAATCACACCACAAAATAATGCGGAATTTAAAAGTGCGGAAGCAAGAAAAAGAACACAGAAATTTATAGTGGTTCGGTCGACTCGACCTACGTCCACTCCTTGGAGGCACCCTCTAAGTATTGCACTACTCAAAAAGTGACTCTCCTTTAGCCCCCACGGCTAGGTGGAGAAACCCTCACAAGAACCTCCTTTTTGCCACCCCGGCAAGGCAGAGAACCTATCTCCTTTTGCTTCCTCCTGAAGCTGGCAGAGAACCAGAACCAAAAGCAAAACTCCTTACCTCTACCGACCCTTCCACGGACGAGAAACTCTAGACGAAGACGACGCAGAGAGATCCTTGAAGCAACCCTTGTGAAACCCCTCACAAGCTCCCCCTCACAAGATCCTCTCTCTCTCTTCTCTCTCTCTTTCTCTCCTCAAGGCCTTCTCAGGTCAAGGAAGCAGCCAAAGGTTTTTAAAAACATTGAACAAGAGCTCTTAAATAGAAGAGCTCCAAAAGAGCTCATTAATTGCAAGTTTCCGACAATATCGTCCAGGCCGATATGGACATCGGCCTGGCCGATCAGTACAAATAAATGAAGATCGGCCAGAGCATAGCCTTGGATGCAAAACTAGACGATTGAAAAATAGCTTGATTGTCCAGGCCGATCTCATGATCGTCCTGGCCGATCAGTTCAAATTAGAGAAAAATCATCCTGACAATAGCCCTGAATACGGGCTGGTCGACATTGATCGTCCTGAAGTAACTTAAGGTTTTTGACTAGATCGGCCTGGCCGATCTTGCGATCGTCCAGGACGATATGATCGTATCAATCATCCTTAATTACTTCCTTGATTTCCTGAACAATTATGGCATAATTTGTGAATATCGTCCAGGCCGATCAGAGGATCGTCCTGGCCGATAATTTAAAGATACAGTATACCATACTTGTCTATGGCGGCTATTTCTTTCTGTTTTGAGCTTATCGTTCTGGCCGATACACGTATCGTCCAGGACGATCTGTTAACGTCGGCTGCCTTAATTAAGAATCCTTAATTAGACTTTTTGTTTTAAGCTGATCGTCCAGGCCGATCAAAGAAATCGTCCTGGACGATATGAGTAAAAACAGAATTTCTAAGTCTCTCAAGTGTGTGTGTGTGAAGGGTTACAAAGCATCAGTCTCTTTGACTATTATAAGTGGACTCAAAAGGTAAAAAAACAAAAGTACAGACTGACGCAACCCTAAACCTACGCATTCCTGAACTTGGCTCCTTTTTTATTGTCCGATCGTCGATTCCTGAAAAGTTAGAAGCAACAAGCTGTCCAAGAAAAGCAGTGTTTGTCAATCATCAAAACATAAGACATGAAAAATAGATTTGTAACACAAATTTGTATATGGGTAATCATACAGTACGAATAATATTGTATAGTACGATCAATTATAATAATTATCTATAATTTAATTTCATAATATCAAGGGATTAATTAAGAAATATTTTAATTAGGGCATATAATATGAACCAAATCATACTGTATGATCAGTACATAATTAGTATCTTTTCGATCCTTTGACTGCTAAGGTTTTGATAGAGCACAACAAAGTGTACTGTATGAACTAAATTTGTACAGTACGAAACATAGTCGTATAGTACGAAGCCAAAATCATGTAGTATGATGTACTTAAAAAAACACTCTCAAAAAATATTTTTCTTTCTCCCCTTTATATGTGCAAGTTACTTAGCAATGATATCCACATAATTATATGATACGACTCAAGAAAATAAAAATACATAATAAAATGAAAACTTACTATAACACTAGTCTACCCAGTCTTGAGCTAATCAGAATTACAAGTGAATGGTGGAGTGATTTCCTAAAATGTTAGTACACATAAAAATAAAACAAAATATCACAAAAATAGGAGAAAGTTATTACACAATAATATTTATAACATCAAAATTATAGTGGTTGAAGTAGGTTCGCAATAATCTCCCCCTTTTTTATGATAACAAATATTATTATTTTGGATTTTCAAAAAATTTCTTTCCTCAAAACTCCCCGTTAGATGATAGTCATATGTAACAATAAAAATGAATAATAACAAAATAATAACAATAATACTATTCTTCCCCTTTTGATATCATAAAAAGAGGGAGAATTACATGAAGGAAAAACAAAAACAAAAAATCAATTAAAAGAGTTTTTTCAGGTTATTATAGTCTATCTACTATAGTAAATGATAACTTTATTTCATTCTTAAAAGAAATTAGAAACAAATGAATTGACCCAATGAAATTAAGAAAGATTAGAAAATCATTCTTGTCAACCCTACCTCAGACTCCTAAGTCAAAATCCTTTTAATATAAAAATCTAAATCAGTAAAAATATTAAATAAGAAAAGTGATATTTTCAAACTTTATTTCAGAAAAAAATCTAGAAGAAAAATATTGCAAAGTAATCAATAAAAAATCATTATTTTTAGATTCAAGTGTAGGAGATATCAATTGGCGCAGGGAGTTTTCTATGTTTTAACAATTTGAAAGGAAGGCAAGCTAACTCTTAGTGGACTCATTTTATGCCTCTTTATTATCTTTTGGTGCACATTGCACATCATTTGATTTTTGATACACTTCATGCATCTAATGATTATTGATTTTCATTGCATATTTTTTTAGTTTTTGAGCTCCCTTTGTACCTCTTTTTATTTTTGCATGCTTGATTCCTTTTTACATATTAAAAAATTCTTAGTTCTGAGATTATCTTTTAAATATGAGAGTGGATAAACTCACTCTCTTACATAAGGAAGAGCAAATCACAAAATATATTTATATCCATATGATAAATGCAAATAACCTGATTAAGAAAACCCAAAGAGATTCATTGACTTGGAACATTATTTATGAGGTACATTACTATAGGAAGATAAAATAGATCGCTATTTTAAATTCTAGTTTTTAATTTTAAATGGATTTTAATTCAAAATAGAAAATACACCAATAGAGGAGTTAATGGAAGAGAAATAATCAGAAATTATTCTTCCTTTAAGTATTTTAGATGAGTTAATCACTCCTTACATGTTCCTAACTAAAAAATAAGGAAAAAATCATCATAAAAAATGAGCAATGATCTGAATCTTAAAACATTGAAGGAAATTAATAAAAAAACCAAAATATGAACACATAAATGAATAAAATAAAATTAATAAAAAGATAGAAAATAAATATTAGAAAAAGAAAGCATTAATTTCAAGGATGAATGTATATCACACCTAACCTGATACTTAAAGTATTGAAGATTTGAAAGGATAGTAGTTTTCTAAAGATATTAGCAAGTTGATTTTTAGGGACTACATGGTGTAGCTCTATCTCTCTTAGTAACATGGTCCCTAATGAAATGGAGCCTTATATCTCTGTGTTTTGTCCTGGAGAGTTGGATTGGATTCTTTGAAATGTAGATGACACTAGTTGTTGACCTCCCTTTTGTCAAACCCTAGGTCAAACGGGTTGACCTGGTCAAATTGACCAAGCTAGGCCCCAAGACCCCTTCCATTCAATTCAATGGATCAAACCAAACTTGCTAAGCCCTAACTCAGGCCCTAGTTCAACTTGGTTAACCAGGTCAACTTGGGTAGACCCAATTTCACCCAAATTTCCTTTACTTGATTTCAAATCCATTTGAAGCCTCCTAAGCTCAATCTCTTACTTTCCTTAGGCTTCATGGGTTAGACCATAGTGGTTGAGATCAGACCAATGCCTTGGGTCAACCTGGTTAACCAAGTTAATCCAAGTTGACCCATTAAGCCCTATTGGGACAATTCTAGTTCAATTCAATTTCAAGCATCCCTTATACTTGACCCCTCACCTATTTGAGTCTAATTGACCAAGGTGACCAAGTCAACCCTTGAATTGGTCAACCATAGTCTCCCTTGGTCAAACTAGGCTTGTTTAGGTCAAAATCTCCCTAATTAATGCATTCAATCATTTCCTAATGATCTATAGAGCCAAATCTCATGCTAATCTACTCCTCTCCCTCCTAATTCACCCTAGAATAGATCTATGCAGTTCATTTAAAGCATTGGGATATAAATAGGGTGTTTAGGGTTTGTGTTGAAGACTTTCGCACTCTCTCTTTTCCTAAGCCTCCCCAAGTTGCAAGACTTTGTGTAAGAGCTCCCCTTAACTCCTTCCACTCTTCCTCACTTAGAGTCACTATTGAACACCCACCGGTGGCGATATCTCTGGTGGACCAAGGCTCTAAACAATCCAAAGCTTCTCTAGCTTGATCCATAACATTTCAAGGCTTGAGTCCAACTAAAGAAATATTTGTGGACAGTCTACAAGATCAACCATTCCTTTTACGGTTCGTTCAAGCCATTAAATCGGTATAAGACTCTAACCCTAGTCAAAGACACGTAGGTCTTAATAGTTTAATATAGTAGGCATTTTAGATCATAGTAAGCATCCCACATGATTTTTATTCATATGTTTAATCTAGGTTTGAAATTTGTTCAATTCCATCCATCCGATTGAGAGAAATCGCCAAAATATAAAGTCTAAAATGTTTTCATAGCCTAGCTTCAGGTGTATGAAATTCCATTCATTGATCTCATGATCAAAAGTTAAAATCTTATGTTACCGTGCTCGTTTCGACATGGTGTATATGCGTGTTGCTCTATCCCATTATGCGGCTTGATCAAGATCCTCTGTTTCAAATGGTGGAAGATTCAACGACCTGCGTTACGGGTTGATGTGGTTAAGTAATTGCGCTGCAACTCCAGTCATTTATAATGATTGTGCGGCAGCGCAATCATTGCAAACAATTGGCTCCGAGACAATGGAGCAAACCAATGATTGCCACGTGGCCCACCGCCACTATTTAATAAAGAAATTGGTTTTAAATATATTTTGAATGTATTTTAAAATCAAAAAATTGAAAAATCATTTAAATTCATTTTAATCTAAAATATATATATTATTTCTCAAAAGTTTTAGAATTTTACCATCTTTAATTTAAAATTAAAATTATCTTTAAATATCATATATCTTTTTAAATTATTTAATTAAATCTATTTTAAGTATTTAATTTATTTTTAAATGATTATTATCCTAAATATTTTCATATAAAAAAATAATTGAGATTTTTTTATGTTAATCTATTTTAAGTAATTAGATTATTACTTTGAAATATATTAGTTTAAAATTATTTATAATATATTTAGTATTAATTAAATATTTTTAATTACTTAACTATTTTTCAAAATATTTAATAGATATTAATATTTATTAATTATTTTTAAAATAATAATAATAAAGATTCATTTATTTATTTTATATTTTAAAAATCATAGAAGATTCTTAATTATTTAAATATTAAATATTAATTATTTTCCTATTTTAAATTATTTTTTGTTAAATAATTATTTAAATTATTTAATTAATAATTAATTAAGATATAATTACTTTCCAAAATTTATAAAAAGTTCTTTTTATTAAATTATGTTAAAATTCAAAAACTTTTAACCTTAAGTCAAAATAGTTTAATAATTATTTTCAATTATTAACTATTTTTATGTTATTTTAAAATAGCATTTAATTCCAATAAACTTTTATAATTCATAATAAATTCATTTTAAATCCATTTTTTTGCGGGTAATACCTTAAATTTTTCAAAAAACTATAAGTTTTAATTTAAATATATTTTCAAATATTGAAATTTATTTTCCTATTGTATTTTTATATTATTTAGTTAATTGATTATTTAATTATTATTTAAATATATAATATAATAATTATTTTAAAATTATTTTCAAACTATTTTGAATCCACTCTTGGGTGGCCAGTGGATCTCTCATGAGCATATAATTTAAAATATTTTAAAACATATTATTTTGAGACTTAGATGTACTTATATATATATATATATATATATATATATATATATATATATATATATATATATATATATATATATATATATATATATATATATATATATATATATATATATATATATATATATATATATATATATATATATGATATCATGATTTTAAAATTATATATATTGTTAAATCCCACTAATTTTAAGAGATATATTTGTGAAATTTTAAACATTAATTCATGCATATGAATATCATTCATGTTGGAAGGATTAGTGGCTGGTAGAGTTCAAATCATCCATTAATCGCATCGATAAGAATGCTTAATTACTTATTTTACCATCTTTTGCATGTATAGGATGCATGAGCACTTAGCTTAGGCCCTCCTAGATCATAGGATTGGTGTGTTTACTTTTTGTATGCATTCCCCTTTCATGTTACCCGAAGGGTTAGTCTAAAACACAACTTTATTCTACTTAATGTAGCGACACCCTAAGGATAATAATTAAGGACCCGTCTAGCAAATTGAGAAAAATTTTAGGAGCTAGGATAAATTCCTAATTGACATGAAACTTTCAATATTTAAACTTATTGATATCAAAAATCTCTAAGAATTTTCTAAAAAGTTTTATGTGCCCTTAAACCACTTAATTAACAAACCCTAACTTGCCCAGAAATTAGGGCACAATAAATTCAAAAATTCTAATACCCCTAACATCTTTGCCTAATATCTCTCTGTGCTCTGCTCTGAGTTGATTCCTGAGTTATTTTAGGGTTCTTGCTTATGCAGTGATTTCTGGCCCTTCTGACTTCATTTATTCACTGGTTTTGTTTATTCTCAGTTACTTCTCTCTTCTTCTTCTCTGTCATGCCCCAATTTTGGTTTATATTTATATTTCATGTTCAGGTGATGACGACTCCATTGACATCGAACCCTCCCTCTTCCTTTGAGGGGATTACACAATCTTTTAAATATGTTCTCGTGGGGTCTACCTCGTCATCTTCGAAACTCAATTTTGTTCTTGCATCTTTTATGGATTGTATGGCACTTCTTTTCGAGGATTCGGTTGTTGAACAATTAGCTGCTCATTATGCCTTAACTTTGGTTAGTAAATTCATATTGAGGAGGCCTAATATTGTTGTCATTCGGAAGTTTTTTATTAACCTAAAGCTCTTTGGATCGTTTCACGTTGGTTTACTTGATCAAAAACATATTTCTATCCAACTTGCTAATGATCTTGACTATAGTCGTATTTTTGATAGAAGGTAGTATTATATTCAAGCGTGTCAAATATGTTTATTGAAATGGGCACCCATTACAAACTGACTAAGCTACGACTTTGATGTCAAGGCCATCTGTGGCAAGGGTTTTGGTTAAATTGGATGTCTCTAAGAAACATTCAAGTGAAATACGAATTGGGTTCGAAGTTAAAGGTCATTATTTTTTTCTTTCTATAAAATGCATGGGCATGCTATGAACAACTATTTTCAGAAACACCCTCACCTTCTTACTGCTAATAATTCTTTGAAATAAATTAATGAATCGATGGGTACTGAGATTGAACCTTTTGAAACTACTGAAGCTACTAAACTTATTTCGGTTACTTTGGTGGATATCTCTTCTAATCCCTCTCATATGAGTTAGGAACCATTGGTTGGTTATGAGATAGAAACTCTTCCAGTTTTTACCAATGCTATTTTTAATAATGCCATTTTGCCTCACAGTCAGGGAGTTGTTTCTAATACTTTAAATATTCCTACTAGTGATTGGGAAAAGAATCTGGCTAATGTTTTGCTTAATTTAGAAACTCAAAAGTGTTCTAATGATGGAACATCTCTTTCTTGTATTATTAATCACAACGTGTCTGATTCCATTGATGCTATGATTTTTAATCCTTTAAATGTTCAGGAATTTGTGAAGGGAACTAATGTGGAAGATCAATTGGCCATTTTGGTAGGTGACAAGAATTAGATGGCCTTAGAGGATGGTAAGTTCGTTTCTATGGATCATTGTTCTGCACCGTATGAATGCTTGCCTGTTATGAGAGTTACTGATAATGTGGAGGATGATGGTATGTTTATGGAGGATGAATGTCATTATACCTGAAGAGATCAGCATAATGATGGTAAGACCCATTCAATTTTAAATTATAATAGTGATGCTTTAACTAATACTGAGAAGATGCATATTGCTGCTAGATGTTTTGCTAGAGATGATAATGATAATAGTTTTATTAATGTTCTTAGTAAAAGAGGGAGAAAACCAAAGCATATTTCTTTGCAACCTCCTAGAAACACTCGCTCAAATACTTCTCATTAAGTTTTTCTTTATGTTTGGTACTATTACTTGGAATGTGAGGGGCATTGGTTACCCTTCTTCTAGAATCCGTGTTAAGAATTCATGTTGTGTGCAAAATATTTATATTCTTGCCTTGCTCGAGCCACTTATATCTTCTTCTATGTTGTTAAGCACCTCTCAATTTTTGGATTTTAACTATGCTATTTCGAATGTGGCTAACAAAATTTGGGTGTCTTGGAAAAATCCTCTTAAAATTGATGTTATAGGTGATTTTAATCAAGTTTTACATTGTAAACTAAAGGCTTATAATTTTCATTGCTATGCTTCTTTTGTGTATGGTGCTTTTTCCCTCTATATTAGAAAGCTGCTTTGGGATGAACTTATTAATTTTCATAGTATATGTAATATGCCTTGGATGGTTGGTGGTGACATTAATGCCATCACTTCTCCCTCTAAAAGGATTAGAGGTTCTTTTCCTTCTTATCGCTCCATAAAAGATTTTAATAATTTGATTTTGTCTTGCAATTTGATTGATATTGGGTTTTTTGGTGCTAACTTTACCTGAAATATGGGTCATTTATGGCAAAGGCTTGATAGTGTACTATTTAATGATTCTTAGCTTATTGCTATTAATTCTACTAATGCTCAACATCTTAGTAGGACATTTTATAATCATTTTCCTCTACTTATTACCATTAAATTTAGACACTTTAATGCTCCCCCGCAACTCAGGTTTCAAAATATGTGGTTACTTCATGAATCCTTTTTTAATGTCATTCAAAATAATTGGCAAGCCCCTTTACATCCGGATAATTCTATTTTCGGTATGAACAGGCTTTGGTTTAAGCTTAAAAGGTTAAAACAAGTTCTTAATTGGTGGAATCATCATGTTTTCAGACATAATTTTCCTAATATCTTACAAGTTGAACAATGTGTGAAATCTAATGAGATTTTATGTTAAAACAATCTCACCGATGCTAATTTCACTCTTTTAAAGCAGTCTAAATTTGATCTCTATAATTTCCAAGCTCAGGAAGAGGTCTTCTTGAAACAAAAAGTTGCTGCTAAGCACTTGGTTGAGGGTGATAACAATACTACGTACTTCCATGCTTTAACTTAGATAAAAATGACTAAAAATAGTATCAATAACATACAAAGGGAGGATGGGTCTTATTCTAATAGCTTGGAGGAGATTGCTAATTTAGCTGTGAATCATTTTCATAACTATTTAAATAAAACTTGTAATCATTTTCAGGTCATGGATCATTCTTTTAATCCCAATCATATATCCCTTGAGGATTATAATTTTCTCTCTAGGCCTCCTTCTTCTTATGAGGTTAAAGAGACTTTCTTCGGTATGAATAACTATTCTGTTGCAAGGCAAGATGATTTTATGAGTCTTTTATTCCAAAAATCTTGGGACATTATTCAACATGATATTTTTCCTGCTAGTTTGGATTTTTTTGTTGGTAATCCTATCTCTAAGATTTTTAGTGCAACCTCTTTAGTGCTTATTCCTAAGAACAATTTTGTTCAAACTTGGAATGACTTTCATCCTATAAGCCTTTGTACCTTTTTTAACAAATTGATTTCTGAAATTTTTAGGAATCGTCTTACTTCTATTTTGCTCAAAATTATCTATCCTTATCAAATGGGATTTGTGAAAGGTAGGGCTATACCGAATAATATTCTTTTAGCTCAAGAATTCTATCAATATTTAGATGTTTGGGTTAGAGGGGGTAATTTAATATTGAAACTTGATATTGCGAGTGCTTATGACAATATAGATTGGAACTTTATTTACTTTTTCCTTGAGCTTTTGGGTTTTAATTCTATTTTCATTAAACTTATTAATAATTGTATTAAAAATGATTATTTTTTTATAATTGTCAATGGCTCTAATCATGGTTTCTTCAAGTCTTCTCATGGCTTAAGGTAAGGTGATCCTATTTCCCCTACCCTTTTTATTATTGCGACAGAGTTTCTTTCTACGGGTCTTTCTAATTAGTTTGAGAATAATCAAGGTCTTTATTTTAGAACTTTGGGAGATTTCCAGATTTCAAAATTATGCTTTGCGGATGACTTTATTATTTTTACTGATGCTACTATTAATAGAGTTCACAAAATTATGGAGTTTTTCCATCAATTTGATTTGGTTAGTGGCCTCTCTTTTAGTAAAAATAAAAGTTGTTTTATTACTTCTAAGAGGATCACCAATTATCGTATTTTAGATATTAATGATGCTATTGGTTTTACTCATTCTAACTTGCCCAGCAAGTACCTTGGTGTCCCTCTTTTTAAAGGTAGAAGAAAGATTTTTTTTTGTTTGATGATCTTATTGCTTCTGTTCAGAATAAGCTCTTATCTTAGGACTATATTTTTTTTTATAGTTTTGGGGGTAGAGTTACTCTGATCAAGAGTGTTCTTTGTGCTTTACCTGTTTATAGTTTTCAAACTATTTTACCTACTCATGGTGTGTGCAATAGGGTCCACAAGCTGATTAAAATTTTTTTTCAGAAAGGCACCTCTTCTACGTATAAAATTACTTGGGCGGCTTTGAGAAGTTTTGTGGTGTTTTGGCTGAAGGTGGTATTAGTTGCAAAAATTTATATGACCTTGCTAAGGCATTCTCTTAAAAACTTCAGTTTAATTTATATTTTAAAGAGAATCTTTGGGCTAAATTTATGAAATCTAAGTACTGTGTTGGCAAACATTCGACTAATATTTCTCCTAGGTTTGGGGATTTTAAAATTTGGAAAAGATTTTGTAAGGTTAAATGGGAGCATTCCTTCGACTGTTTCAATTTTTATTTGGAGAGTTTTGCATAGATTTATCCCTGTGGATGATAATCTCATTAAAAGTGGTTTCATTCTGACTTCCAAGTGTCAATGTTGTTATCACATGGAGAATATGCATCATGTTTTTTTATCTGGTCCTGTTGTTGTTAGAACTTGGGTTTATTTTGATGATTTGCTTCAGTTAAATTGTTTAAAAGCACATCTTTCCATTAAATCCTATCTCAAGGCTTGGTTTGTTAATTCTAAAGGTCAAACTCGCAATATAATTCCTTCTCTTAATCTGTGGTTTCTTTGGTTGGAAAGGAATAACTCCCATTTTAATGATGTGAGAATAAACCATCATAATGTTATTCAAAGAGTGAAGGATAAGGTTTTAGATCTTGTGTTTGTTAATTTTCTTTATGTTAAGAATTTCAAAGATTATTATTCTGTTGGTACTTCTTTAGTGCTTAATTGGGAGTGTGCCCCTTCTACTCATAAGATTATCTATTGGCACAAGCCCCCTCCTAATTTCTTTAAATTGAATGTGGATGGTGTTATTTTTGAATTATTTGCAAGTTGTGGTGGTGTTATTAGGGATCATAAAGGTTGTCTAATTAATGCCTTGATGGGGCCGGTTCATAATTGTAACTCCTTTACTACTCTTACTATGGCCATTATGTATGGTATTCAGCTATGCATCTCTCTTAACTTAACTAAATTGTATATTGTAGTTAATTTTGGTGTCAATCTTCAACGTTTTCAAGCTATTTAAGATATGTGTTGCTCCCCAAATAACATCTATCATGTTAGGGAAATTAAAGAGTTGCAGCTGTTTTTGAACTACTCTTTTCACCATGTTAGTAAGGAAGGTAATTCCTGCGCTTCTTGGCTTGCTAAGTGGGGCTGCAGTCTTGGCTATTTTACAGATGTTATTTAATCTACTATACTGGTCCTCTTAGAGGTTTTCTTAACCTAGATGCGTGTGGTATTCCTTATGTTAGCTCTTAATTGTCTTTATTTTTGGCTGCTGACTTAGAGGGATCTCCATCTCTCCCTGTTTGTTAGCTTATTTTTTTTACTTTTCTAGCATTTATGGTTACACCTGCTAGTTATCTGGAGTGTTTTGTTTATATCTATTTCTATATGGTGCTTTTTTATCTTGGTTGGACCATTTCTGATGTGGAGGTTTTGTTGAATCTTACTTATATTCTCGGGTTGCCTTTTGGTGGCTATTATTGGAGGAGTTATCTCTACTTACCTGTAGGGTTATTCATCTGAGCAAGCTTTTATCTTATATTGGCTGAGTTTATATCCAAATTTTGAAATTTTGTGTGTTATTTCATTAGCACATGCTTATCCTCTTCTCATTTCCTGGTTAACTATTGTTGGCTTTTCTCTGGTCCTTCTTATTTAGCTGTTGTCTTTAAGAATTTTGACTTGAGCAATGATTTATGGGATTTAATGCTGAGGGTTTGTCTATTATTGTTGTCCTACCTTTGACCATTGGGGTGCTGGGGGTAATTATGGTGCTTTGACTAGGTTTTCCTCTTTTGTGGTTGCTGTTATTTGTTCTAGCATTTTGACTATCCTATTTTCTAATATGGCCCTTTACTTCTGGGGTGTTGGGGGCATCCTTGTGATTCAGGCTTAGCTGGATTTCCATATATGAAATAGTGTTAGCTAGGCTGCTGCCTTCAGCTTGGTGCTGAGCCCTTGGTTGTTGTTATTTCTTTTATTTTCTTTATCTTTTGGGGTTTGATGTGGTTATTTCCTTAGGGTTTATGGATAAATTGTGCTATTCTATTGGGGACCAGATGTGGTGCTATAAAGGTTTCACTACAGGAAAATTGCATGTTACCGGCGGACATAATTCATCGGGAAATGCTCAAAATCCGTCATAATTTAATATTTCTGACGGATTTTTTTTTTCAGTTACATGAGTGTCAAAAAAGTCATACCGGTGCAAAATAGGCCACCGAAAATATTTTTGGTGGATTTCAGACAGAATTTTTGGCTAGTATAGTTTCCGACAAATTATTTTACGCCAAAAAAATAAAGATAAAAAACTTAAATTTTTTTTTGAAAAATAGATGTAAACGCCCCAGGCCAGGCCCGCTCAAACTCCTGCTTCTACGGCCAGCCCAACCCACCCGATAGATGCCAGCCCAACCAGACCGATGCAAGCAAGATCATGGGCTAGCTGACCCGCGCTGTAGCCCTTAGCCCCCTCGCCTTCAACTAGATTCGAACCCCCGCTGACTGGGAATTAACACCTCAACCACTATGCCACTTTGTTAAATTTGCACTCATATGTTTTTTTATAAATATATATTAAAAGTTATATCAATTTATTTAATTTAATTTAATAAATTTATTTTAACAAAGACTTATTAATTTAATTTAACAATTTATTATTAATTTAATAATTTATTATTAATTTAAATAATTTAAGTTAATAATTTTTAAAATTATTTAATTTAATCTTGGATTAATAATTTTTATTTAATTTATTTAATTTAATTAAATTAATTTTGATAATAAGTTGAATTATTTAACTTAATTTAATGAAATAATTAATAATAATTAAAAATAAACATTTATTATAGTCATCATTTAAAAAAAATTAATTTTGGCCGGAAATTTCATCGGAAATAAATTCGCCGAAATTGAATAAAAAAATATGCCTGAAAACAGTCAGAAAATTTGTCAGAAATGTTCCGTCGGTAATTCTACCAGAATTTGTGATGAATTTTTTTCAGTTAGAAATTCTACCGGTAATGAGTTGTTTTCTTGTAGTGTTTGTACATGGTGGTTTTAGGTGATACTAATGGTAGGATTGAGTGGCTTGTGGATATTCCTTAAGAAGCTTGCTTTATTAATTATACTATGAGCTCTTTAAGTCTGAATTCTAAGACTAGCTTTACTTGGAATAGATTTTCCTTTGGTTTCTTGGTGGCTACATATTTTTCTTTTTATGATTATTATTTAACATTTCTTTTATTGTGGTGTAAAATTTATTCCTTGCAAGTGAAGCTGCTTTGGGCTGTCTTCATCATTTTTTGAAGAAAGATTGGGTCTAACTGTAATAATCAATCTTTCTTTTTTGGATGCTTGTTTATAGCATCGTTAGCATGTTATAGGGTGCCTTATAATTTTGTTTAGTGGTGATAATTGGCTCAAAGGTTTTTCTTTTGCTTGTTTTGTAGCTCGTAAGAGCATTAGTGAGCCAATGGTCACCTGTAAGGACTCTGTAATTGATTTTTTAATATTAATGCGTAGGCCCCTTTGCAGGCTTTAATTAAAAAAATAACTTCAAAAAATTCCAATAAATCTATTTCAACTAAAAAAATTATCCATAATACCTTGAACTCTTTAGATTTTAATGTTTAATTTTAGATTATTAGGCCCCCTTAATTGGATATTAATCTAAGCCTTAATTTAATTTTGATTAAAAATCAACTTTTTGTCTTAATTAAATAATTTAAAATTATTAAAATTTCAAAATTTCCCCAACACTCTGAAACATCTTCTTAGGTCATTTTTGACCTTTGGGGGTGATTCCAAGAGGTTTGAAGTTTATTTGGATCAAAACCCCTAAAGTATCACCTTATTAAACAATTTTAGTAATTCCTTAATTGCCCAAAACTTCTAAAATTGATAACTTCGTCTAGAAAACTCAAAATTTAGAAAACTCAAAGCCTAGTTACTCCCATTATAGACTAATATTTATCTAAAATGCTAGAACTCTCAAACCTAGCCCATTTCTAATAGTGAACTTTTAAAACTCCTTAACCAAGTGGGCAGGATAACCCTGGAGCTTCTAAAATTAGCTAATGTAAATTGAACTTCAATGATCACTACCCTAAGCATTAAAATGGATCAATAAACTAAATTAGCTAAAATGAATCCCAATTCATTAATACTTAAACTTTAACAAAATTTTCCTTTTCGGCCTTCAAGAAACCTGAACTCGAAGCAACATAAACTAACTACCCTACATAGGACCTATCCAAAGCCACACAAGCCTACAAAATAAACATAGATGTGCTAGGGCACCACATCTAGCTCTAAGATTAAGTTCGGTGTTTTACTTATTTCTACTTTTATGATGTGATACAATTGTGTGTGAAACTTTTGTTATTTACCTTGATTGATTTTTTATGATGATTGTTTATTTTATTATTGTGTTTTTTATACTCAGCTTATTATGTGATTTGTGTGATAGAATACCCATAAGCCAGGGGTTCTTTTAATACTAACAATATCTTATGCAAGTGGCCACACCCATGTAACACTAAAATAAAGGGGGCTAATTTAATTAATAATCATAAAAGCTTGCTATAGGTGCTTCAAACTGCTTAGCCCCCAAAATAAATAAGAGTATGGATAAGTGTGTTTATCTTTATGTATATATATAAACTACTAGAGATATTATAATTTCTTGAGACTTTTCTATTAGGATAACCATGCAGGAGAGTCTAGATTTTTCTATTTTTTAATTTTAAAGTATTTGTTTTACATCGAGTTATGAAAGTCTTTAAAATCATGGCATTTCAATTACTCGGTACCCAACGAGCAAAAGAAAATCCATTCGTAGGGAATTTCTTATTCATTTAGGTACCCTTTTGGAGGACAAATCATATGGAGTTTGAAGGAGATGATCCAAAGGGAGACAATCCGAAGAAGGATGATCCAATCGAAGATGAAGACTTAAAGTTGAAATGCCTTATTTTTAAGACTTGCGTCATTCAATAGGATTAGAATCTAGGTTATTATTGGTGGAGCCTGGCCACCATTACTTTCTGTAGATCATGGGTTATACTTATGGCACTTGTCATAGACTTTCTTACTTTACTCTTTGTTGATTTATATTGATGTGTTTATATTAATTGCGTAGTAGAACTTGCTTACTTTTTTTAGGTTTCTTTCATGCATGTGCTTGGCCTAATTTACGCTAGACTCTCTATAAAAAAAAACTTTTTCTACTAATAATTAAAATTCAAAATTTAAAGAATTAAATTACATAAAAACTTAGTAATCTAGGAAGAAACCAAAATTGTCTTGGGTCGCATGTATACTAATGCATTTTCTCTTTCCTTTTATGAAACACTTCCTCGCCCGCGGGTAGAGTCTGGATAATTTGGCCTATGAGAATGATATGCAAAACCTGAAAAAGCCCATTTTTTTAAAAAAATATTTTTTATAAGCCTATTTTTTAAAATCCTAAGCATTCATGATTTTGAAGTCTTTTTAACTAGCATGCATTGCATTAGAAATAAATTTAATTAAAATTTAAGTATATTAGTTTTAGGATCATTCACCCTATATAAGTCCAAAGACAGTTATAAAACTCTCTAGATGTCAGCCTTATTTCAAAAAAACTTAAATACCTACCCTCCTTTCAAAAAGAATGGACAACATAGATTTTACGCGCTTCAGTGGTTACCTGGCTTTCCTTTTTAGATAGGATATATGACCATATGCATTAACTAGAACACGGGTGTAAATATTGGGTAGAACACTAATCCCACCTTAGATCTAGGGTTTAAGGCTACTACATTTTGTGTCTCATAGTATACCTCATTAGTGGGTAAGTTCCTTTTCTTCAGGGACTATAAATCCTACTTATTTGCATCAAATAGATGTCACCACTTCTATACTTCTCCTCTGTATGCTTTGAGTGTATTATTCTCTTTCTCTTATTACTACCTTAGTCCCTCTGGGTATCAATCTGAGCTGTGCATGTTTACTAAGTGAGTTGAGCCCCTTCTTTCCCTTTGAGTAGGATTGCCTAGTTTCCCGTCTGTGCCAATCCCCTTTTGAGCAGAATATTATTGGATCCTTAATCGAGAGTATTCTCGAGCTCCAACTTAAGATTTAATTAACCATTGGGGCTTGTGCCCATGGGAAATGGAATTCCACAATAAATAAACCCCACTCGAGCTAATATATCGGATGCGGGAAACCCAGTGACATTGATAAGGTTAAGCATATTATCACCCATCGGGGTATGCTAGCGAGAGCCTCCATCCTCAATCGTTGATCATATATAGAATCTAATCTACCCTCCCAATAGCTTGCTTGCGAAGTGAGTGGAGGACTACGATTATTTTTATTCATAAGGATGGTGCGGTCATATATCCTCTGCACTCTACTGTGGTAGATCCCTTTCGGAGGTCCATAGGTTTTTGGTAACCACGACAGGACTTATTTCTCTCTCTATCTTTGGATCCTATATTATTCTTTCTTATATGTACTTTATAATTAGTACTCCTAAGATTTGGTTCGTCTTACTCTTAGATAGTGTCTTTTCTTAGTTAAGTTTACTTTTTAGCTAGGGTTTTTGCCTGGCTCTGGTCCCTTTCCTTTTGGCCTACTAGGCAATTCCATCCCTTATCTTACTTTTTTTCTCATAGTTTCTTTCTCACCTTATTCCCATTGGGTTTTTATGTTCGCTCGACTCCTTCACCCTGACACCACTTAACAGACCCAGGCACTTTCCTACCTTTATAGGTACTTGATACCTGAGGGTGGATTAGTTATTGATAGTAGCTCAGATGAGGAATGAGACTTTTGACATCGAACTACTAATAAGAAACCTATTCCCCATCAAATGTGCTGAATGAGAGTCAATGAATTCCTATCAAAGACTTTCAAACACTCTTTCCACTAGTGCTTGTGGTTCACTATAGACTAGAGAGCTTCCCTACCCCTTATAAATTTTCCCTTTATATTTGTACCCCCTAAAATGATCATTATTACTTGTCAGCAATCTGTGTGGCGATGAAGATTTGTCTTTTACCATAACATGTTCGCTACGAAGAGTATAAGGCTATCCTTAAAGGGGATATGCTGATACATCGTAATGATATTTATGCTTATGTTTATGCACACTAATTACATCTGTGCTAGCACATAAAGCACTTGATTGGTCCTCCTCTCACGAGGATTTGTTCTCCCCTAATATTTCTTAAACCCCCAAGTATGGTCTGGGATGTAAAAACTAATAATTCAAATCCACTTTATTGATGTGATACAGGGTTCATGCCTAGCTGTATTAGTCTAGTGTTGTGATGTTGATCCAATGTCCCTATATGAATCTCCTTTTTCTATTGATTGCGATACAATAGTTGTTCTTCACCCAGTTTCACTTGGCACCCCCATGTGTGGTCTAGGATATAGAACTCATTCACTAAAACTTTCCTAAAGGAGGTGATATTGTGTCTATGCCCACATGCATTAGTCAGGTATGATAATGTTTATTCAATTTCCCAAGGTAAATCTCTTTCTTCTATCAGTCATGATATAATAATTATCCTTACCTAGTTTCTCTTATCACCCCAAGCGTAGTCTAGGATACTAAAACTAATAATATAAATTTATTTTCTATAGGTGATACTGTATCCATGACCATTTGAATTAGTTAGGTGCGGTGATAATAATCTAATGTCCCAATGTAAATATCTTTCTTCTGTTGGTCATGATACGATTATTGTCCTTACCCCATTTCACTTGTCTCCCCAAGCTCGATCTAGGATACCAAAACCAATAATTCAAATCCATTTTTTATAGGTGATTCTGGGTCCATACCCACTTATATTAGTTAGGTGTGGTGATGTTGATCCAATGTCCCTATATAAATCTCTTTCTTCTATCGGTCATGATACAATTATTGTCCTTACCCAGTTTCACTCATCACCCCAAGCATGATCTGAGATACCAAAACTAAAAATTAAAATTTATTTTCTATAGGTGATACTGGGTCCATGTCCATTTCCATTAATCAAGTGTGGCGATGTTGATCCAATGTCCCTATTAAGATATATTTCTTTTATAAATCATGATTCGATAATTGATCTTACCCAATTTCTCTTGTCACCCCCAAAACATGGTTTGAGATACTAAAACTAATAATTAAAATCCATTTTCTAGAGGTGATACTGGGTCCATACCCACCTGCATTAGTTAGGTGTGGTGATGTTAATCAAATATCCCTATATAAATTTTCTTTCTTTTTTCAATCATGATATGATAGTTATTCTTTCCCACATTCGCTTGTCACCCCAAGCATGGTCTGGAATACCAAAACTAAAAATTCAAATCCATTTTTTATAGGTGATACTATGTCCATGCCAACTTACGTTAGTCAGGTGTGGTGATGTTGATCTAGTATCCCTATGTGGTTTTCTTTTTCTATCAGTCATGATATGATAGTTGTACTTTTCGCAATTTTGCTTGTCACCCCCAAGTATGGTCTGGGATATCAAAACTAATAATTAAAACCTTTTTTGAGATGAGATACTGGGTCCATGTCCACCTAATAATTAGGTTTGGTGATGTTGATCCACTATCCTTATAAAAATTTTGTTATCCGATCAAACTTCTTTATCTTATGTTAGTCAGGTTTGGCAAAAGTGTGACCTTTATCCACTATCCACTATCCTTCACATTTGGTGATGGGGTGCCCGATATGGTCCCTGGGAGGCATACCCCATCACTTAAATTACCTTTTCTTTCTCTCTCACATCCCTACATAGACCTATGTCTGGTTGGTGTTGAGGTCACTTTTTCTTTCTATCCTGATGCCTCAAAAGGGTCAGGTAAATAGTTGGTTACTTACTTACATACTTGGTGGAGAGCCTGATAGAGTCCCTAGGAGGCACACCCCCACAACCTTGATTCTTTATTCATTTATTTGAAATGATCAAGTGAGTACTAAGCCCCTCTTCATTTGCTAAGCTAAAATGGTCAGGCAAATGTAGAAAATTACCCGGTGAGAGAGCCCAACAGAGTCCTTGGGAGGCATTCCTCACCACCCTTATATTTCTTATTGTCCTATTATGATCAACCAGACATCATACCCTGGCACTTTATTCAATTATTTAAAATAATTAATTGAGTTTTAATCCCATGTTCATTTGCTAAGCTGAAATGGCAAGGTATATATAGAAAATTACTTGGTGGAGAGAGTCTAATAGAGTCCCTAGGAGGCATTCCTCATGACCCTTTAATTTTCTATTGTCCTGATATAATCTTTATTCACTTGCTTAAAATAATCAAATGATTATTGGTCCCCTCTTTATTTGCTAAGCAAAATTAGTAAGGCATATGTAGAAAATTACCCGATTGAGAAAGCTTAATAGAGTCCCTAGGAGGCATTCCCCACCACCTTTTCTTTCTAATGACCTGTTGTAATAAAGCAAACATCATACCTTAACTCTTTATTTACTTATTTGAAATGATCAAGTGAGTTTTAAGCCCCTCCTTATTTGCTAAACTAAACAGGAAAGGTAGATATAGAAAATTACCCAGTTGCGAGAGTCGAACGGAGTCCCTCAGAGGCATTCCTCGCAACCTTTTCTTTCTGATGTCCTATTGTGATCAAGAAAATATCAGACCTTGACTTTTTATTCACTTGTTTGAAATGAACAAGTGACTATTGAGCCCCTCTTTAGTTTCTAAGTTGAAATGGTAAGGCAAATGTAGAAAATTACCTGGTTGAGAGAACCCGACAGAGTCCTTGGAAGGCATTCCTCACCATCATTTTCTTCTTTGATGTCTTTTTTTGATTAAATAGACATCAGACATTGAATCTTAATTCAGTTATTTGAAATGATCAAGTGAGTATCGAACCAATCTTTATTTGGTAAACTGAAATGATAAGGCAGATATAAAAAATTACATGGTTGAGAGAGCCCAATAGAGTATATGGGAGGCATTTCTCACCACCCATTACTTTCCTGATGCCTTTTTATGATCAACCAGAGATCAGACCTTGACTCTTTATTCACTTGTATGAGATGATCAAGTGAGTATTGAGCTTCTATTCATTTGCTAAGATGAAATGGTAAGGCAAATGTAAAAAATTACGTGTTTGAGAGAGCCTCACAGTCCCTAGGTGAAATTCATCACCACCCTGTACTTCTCTGATATCTTATTATAATCAGATAGACATCAGACCTTGACTCTTTATTCACTGGTTTGAAATGTTCACGTGAGTATTGAGCCCCTCTTCATTTGGTGAGCCGAAATGGTAAAGTAGAAGTAGAAAATTACCTGGTTGAGAGAGCCTAATAATTTGGTGAGAGAAAGTCTGAGAATTTGGAGGGATTCCGTTGAAATTTTCAAATTTTTTATGTTCTGTTGATTTTGTGGCTGGTTTGTGTTTCTGATTCGCCATCGTCTCGCCAGAGGATAGGGTAGACGACGATGGAAGGAAGGTGTTTGGCGTCGTCTGATGCCTGGGCGAACATCAGAAGAGGATTTAATGCTTTTGTGCGAGCATCGTTGGAGGTGTTGAAGGGAAGTCGGATATCTGCAACAGTTTTTAATAGCCATCCTAAAGAGAAACCTTTGGTTATCAAGGAGGGAAGCTTGCTGAACAACATTGTCAAACATTGGTATTAGGAAAAGGCAAAAAAGTTTTCAGGGAAGATGAATTTTTAAGCCCGAAGAAGTTTTTATCATCAACTACTTGTAATGAAGGGAATGAGATTCTGAACTGTGAAGCTTCCTCGTCAGCAGGAAGGAAGAATCTCTTTAGTAATGGTTTTAAATCAATATCTCTTCCATCTTCTCCAATTGCATGCAAAATTGTAAAAAAAATTCCATCTGAAGGAGAGAAGTCTCACGTCGACAAAGTGAATGAAGAATTTCCTCTACTGGTCACAACTATTGTGGAAAATAAGAAGAATAATGAGGATGGCTTCAGCATCCTTTTGGAAGTATGTGAAAAAAGGGATGAGTCCTTTATATGGAAGAAGAAACAGAACATAAAAGTGGATAAATTGGATATTGGTTCCATTCTTATTGAAGACAGTAACTCTGTGCTGCTGCATTCAGAAAATAAAATTAATAATGCTAAGAAGCTGAAATGTGCTTTGGTGGTGAAAGTATTTGGGGACAACATTATGTTCTCAGCAGTTTGTAATGATTTAAGAAGGCAATGGGGTAAAATTGGCTAATTTCATATCACTGGTTTGGGCACTAGATGGGTGCTATGTTCTTTTGAAAATCTAGCAGCATGGAAGAAGTCTTATCAGGTGGTCCATGGTATGTTAGAGGTCATGTGGTGGGTTTGGATAAATGGTCCACATCATTTTCCCCAACCTCAATGAATGGAATTTAAGCTCCAATATGGTTAAGATTACCAAACTTACCCTTGTAATGTTGGGATGACATCAACATTTGCATAATTACTTCAATAGTAGGTAAGCCATACTTACTAGATGGTAATTTATTTCAATGGGGAAGGAGAGAATATGCTAGAGTTTTCGTTCAAGTTCCCTTGAATGAGAAAATTCCTTTGGGAGTTTGGGTGGAGGGTTTATCTAGAAAATTTTACCAGAAATTCGAATACGAAGGTCTTGCAAAACTCTGTTATGAATGTGGAAGGATGGGTCATATGGTTACTGATTGCAAGGAGTCCAAGAAGAAAGATATGAAGAGTTACAATGATTCTGGTTTTGCAGGCATGGATGGAATTCTGTCTAATTCAGTGGCAGCAGGAGATTCAAAGCATGTAGATGAAGATCCTAGTTATGGTCCGTGGCTTCAAGTGAACTATAGAAGAAAGGGGAAGAGATTTGAAGTTGTTCAAAGGTAGAAGCAAATCACTAAAAGAGTTTTTTTTTCCTAAACAAAACTCTAAATTGGTTGAGGAAACTGAAAAAATTTTAGATAAAGAGTTGATTCCAAACATGGAAGAAGCTTTGCAAATTGAGAAAGAGAAGGATCAGCATAGTGAAGACATGGTCAGAGAAGAAGTGTTTGCAAATCAACCTGATCTATCTCAGGTTGTAGCTCCAAATGTTGTTGTTCCTACTTTAAACAGATTTGGCAATTTTATCTGAACTGGAAGACAATAATCTGAAGGGGCTTGTGAAAGAAAAAAGATAGTAGAGATGTTGAAGATGGTGAAATAGTTGACCTGGATAAAACTGATAGCATAAATCATAAAGATTAGGATATGAAGATTTACTATGAGGAAAACAGCAAAGTTGCTTCCCGTGAGGTGAAAGAAGCTGAAATCTCTTCTTATGGAAAGAAAGGGAAATTACTTAAAGAGTTGAAATCATTGGGATCAGGTAACATTGTTAGTCACAACAGAAAGATGGAGGTTGGCAAAATCAAAAAAGGTGGGGGTCCTTCCCCCTTGATTAAACAATGACTTCTCTAGCTTTTTGGAATTGTAGAGGAGCCAAGAAGAGAGAGTCTGGTCTATATCTCATGGAATTTGTTAGAGATAATGATGTTCTATTTGTGGGGTTAGTTGAAACTAAAGTTTGTTCAATGGATAATCTACAGATTTTGAATTATCTGGGAGATAATTAGGACTCTTATATGGTTCCTTCAGAAGGACTTCTTGGAGGCATCTTAGTTCTTTGGAGGAAGGATTTGGCATCATTTAATGTATTGGAGGTTTCTTCTCAAGTAATTACAGGAAATATGGAAGTAAAAAATAGAGAGGGCTGGTTGGTATCCACTGTTTATGGGAGCAAAAATACGGTGGAAAGAAAATCATTATGAGAGAATTTGGAGAAATTTGATCTTGGTAATAAACTGGTTGTTATATGGGGAGACTAAAACTGTATTTTGTCCAAGGAGGAAAAGAGAGGAGGCAAGAAATTTGTATTCTCTCAAGGAGCAAAAGATATGAAGATTTTATGAGCAATAATGACTTTCATGAAATAGGGTTTATTGGACCCAAATTTACATGGTGCAATAACAAATCAGGAGGAGGTCGTATTCTAGAAAGACTTGATAGATGTCTTATGAATTCTTATGCAATGAATTCTATCCAGTTAGCCTTGGTGAAGCATTTATCACGAATTGCATCAGATCATTGCCCGATCATCTTGGAGGTGTTCAAACCAGTCAAAGCTAAATACAAAGACATTCATTTTGAAGATGTTTGGGCTTCATATCATGGCGCTACTGTAATTGTAGAAAAATTTTGGAAGAAGTTTAGAGGGAGTGATCCAACTTCTTATATGAACTTGAAGTTTAAGAGAACTTTGAAGGCACTTTTTTATTGGAGAAAGGCTAAATTCAAAAGTTTAAATGCTTTAAGAGACTCTTTGAAAAAAGAGATCTTTAATCTTCAATTGGAAGAGGTTGAAGAGATGCTTAATGAAAAAAAATTGTTGATTCTCAGATCTAAAGTCAATGAACTGAATTGTACTTTGGCTAGGCTGAATATTTGGTGGAGACAATGAGCCAAAGTGAGGTGGATAGAGGAGGGTGATGCAAATTCTTCTTTCTTTCACTCTTATGCTAATGGTAGAAGAAGTTCTAACTGGATTAAACACATTAGCAAGTAAAGGTTTTTTGGTAATTAAAGTAGACATGGAGCAGGCTTACGACAGCATGGGTTGGCAAGCTTTAAGGCAAGTTCTTCTCCACTTTAATTTCCCTAGCAAATTTTCTGATTGGATTATGAGTTGTATATCAAATCCAAAATTTTGTATTTTAATCAATAGGAAAAAATCAAATTGGATTGATGCGAGGAGTGGGTTTAGACAAGGGCATCCCCTATCTCCTTTTCTTTTTATTTTGTGTTCACAAATTTTATTTGATGCTTTTTATCAAAGTGGTAAGAAGATTGACATTCAAATTGATTCTAAAGCTCCTAGAGTATCACATTTGTTATATGCTGATGATATTCTAGTGTTTTCTGAAGCAAACTTGAATAAGATAAAAAAGGTGAAGAATGTTTTGAATAAATATGGAAAATGGACTAGACAAAAGGTTAATCACAAAAAATCCAAGATAATGTTTGGGAAAACAGTCAATAAAAGAAGGAATGTTGAAATTGAAGATGTTCTGAAGTTCAAGTCAGTTAAAGAAATGAACTACCTTGGCATAAAGCTCACTCCTAGAAGAATGGTGAAATCATATTTTAATAATCTGATGGAAGTTGCATTGAATAAATTAAACATCTGGGGAAAGAAATTTATCTCCTTGGAAGGAAAAATGGTGTTGATCAAATCTGCCTTCTTATCTCTTCTAATTTTCTTATCAACTCTTTCCTTGGTGTTGTTGGGAATCTTAAACGAATTTGATATAATGTGTAGAACTTTCTTGTGGTGTAAGAAGAATGGTAATGTTGGGATTCATTATGTATCTTGGAAGAAACTTTGCCAATCTAAACAAAGAGGAGGTAGAGGCCTTTTTTCTGCAGCTGCTAAAGTGCGTCATCTAAGGGCCAAATTTGCTTTGGAATTCTACACAAAACAGGATTCTTTGCTCAATTGTATACTAAGAGCTAGATATGGAGAAGATATATGGAAGAATTAAAGGAAGATAGGGAGCTCTTCAACATAAAAAAATTTATGTAATGGAGCTAAATATCTTACAAATATAGTAAGATGGAAAATCTGTAATGGAAAGTCAATTGACTGGATGCATGATACTTGGATGCTGGACAAAAGTATCTCTAAATGGCCAACTTTTGTAAGCAATAAGGAGATCAATAATTATGGCCTTAACTTCTTTATTTCAAATGGAAAATGGATCTTGGAACATCTCCAGTTTTTTTTTGGTGAAGAGCTCATAGAAATCATTTCAGATATTCCTATCTTTTAGGATTAAGGAGCAGATCAAATTGAAATTAAATGGAAATATTCGGGATGTTCCATAGCAGCTATATCACAGGATTCAATTCAGAGGTATGATGCTGATTGTAATTTCTGGAAATGGATGAAGATTGTTAAACTAAGACCTAAGGTTGAGTTATTTTGGTGGAAACTTCTTAATGCAACAATTCCTAGCAACTCATTCCTTTTTAATAGGAAATTTCTCTGGTTATAGGCTGCCCGAGAGTTTGTGATAAAGAAGAAAATAATGATCATATTGCTGTAGTTTGTGGAAAGTTAAAAAATGCTATATCTTGGCTTATTAAATGGGGATTTCAGGTTCCTCAATTTGATAGCTTTGAAGAATGTATAGAAGCATTACAAATTCTATCAAATAGAAATCCAATCATTGTAAACATTTATAGCAATGTTGTTTTTCTGACTTGGAAGAGCATAAACTTATTAATTCATGAAAGGAGAGAAGATACAGATACTTTCATTGCAGCTAACTCTATTTCTACGGCTGTTATATTTCCTTCAATCAACATCTATTAGGACAACTCGGATGTCAACCAGCAAAAGCTATTTTCTTCTTGGCATCCTCCTCCTCCCGGATGGTTAAAGATCAATGTGGATGCATCCATAAGCAGCACTTACTTGGCCAGAACTGCTGGAGTTTGTAGAGATGATAAAGGTAGAATGTAACTTGCATTCGGTACCCAACATTTACATTGGGATATTGTCTAATTGGAACTACAAGCGGTTTTCATGTTAAAGAATTTCATACAAGATTGGATGGTGGAAGCTCAAGGAGTCATTATTGAAGGAGATAACTTCAACATCATCAAGAGACTTCAACAAGCTTTGAAAAGATTCAAGAATAAAGACCCTCTTGAGGACGACTTATCGTTTGTAAGTGAATTTATTCAAGTTGCTTTTAGTTTTACCACTAGAAATGGTAATAAGTTAGCAGATTGTTGCGCTAATTTTGCTTTGAGGAAAAGCTTTATTTGGCTAGATCTTTCTAGTGTTGAAATTCCTCCTTCATTCTTGTATATTTTGAAGGACGGTTTCAATTTGCTAGATGGTTTTAAGTAGTTTGTAATAAATTTCTATTTTTTCATTTCTAATGCATTGATGCATTTCTCCTAAAAAAAAAAAAAAAAAAAAAAGAGAGAGCCTGACAGAGTCCATGGGAGGCATTCCTCACCACCCTTTACTTTCCTGATGTCTTGTTATGATCAACTAGGAATGAGACCCTGACTTTTTATTGAGTATTGAACCCCTTTTAATTTTATAAACCAAGATGGTATGGAAGATGTAGAAAATTACCTGATTGAGAGAACCTGACAGAGTTCCTAGGAGGCATTTCTCACCACCCTTTACTTCTCTGATGTCCTGTTATGATCAGACAAACATCAGACCTTGACTCTTTATTCATTTATTTGATATGATCAAGTGAGTATTGAGCCCCTCTTTACTTGCTAAATCTCTTTCATCTAAACTATATTAAAAAAATGTATTTCAATTTTAATGTTGTTTGCTAAACATTAAGGTGAAGTATATCCCTCCTGAACTAACATCCACATGTGATAATCAATTTAATGAAAGAAAGTGGACATAAAAATTTTCAAAAATTAAAAGGTATATTATCAAATTGAGGTGGTCGTGTGAATGAATATCCTTATGTAGTATTTCGATTTCCAAAGTTAGCAATTAATCATTCATCAAAAGTTTTCTAAAACTTTGTTTTTGAACCTGGCTCTGATACCACTTGAAAGTTTGTGAGGGTTGTGAAACCTTAAATTACTAGCCCAAGGCAAACCAAGGGGGTGAATTAGTTATTTACAAAATTCTTTAGTGAAAATAACTTTAAAAATCTTTTAAAACCCATACATGATGAGTGATACAATAGATATAGAAAGAGAATTTTACAACAGCAAAATAAAATTGATTTTTCAACCAGATATATAATTGTAGAAAATAAAGTATAGAAAATAATCAGAATGAACACACCAAAATTTATAATGGTGTGTTCATTCTATGTTGAAGAATAAATTGTTAAAGCGGGAAAACTAACCGTTGTCTATATTTTTAGAGAGAGAAACTCCCGTTTCTAGAGAGAGAAGACTCTGCAATTTTTGAATTTCTATTTTCCCGCAAACGCTCTCATCGCCGATGGTGGTGGAGAGTCGTTGACCGCCTTCGACCGGAGTCGGAGATGGACGAAGCTCTTCATCCAATGCTGCTAGGATCCTTTCGAGAAGTAATCATCTCTCATCTCCCCCTGCCTTTGGAGACTCTCATCTGATGTTGATCTGGAATCTAAACTGAGAACGAATCTGAGCAAGCTGTTGATGATCAATGAAGGAGGTTTTGTTCCCCCAAAGAAGCAAGACTCTTATACAGGTAAAGGGAAGAAGGTCTTGTCGAAATCTCAGTTGTTCAACAAAATGCCCTGTACTAAAAAAGATGATGGTAAAGATTGTTCTTCATTTGGGAATGTAGCTGCTGAAGATTTAAAAGGAAAATTTTTGAATTCTAATGGAATTTATGTTTCCATTGCTGGATCGGAGAAAAATATAATTGATGTTGGATCCTTCTCTAAAGAAATAGAATAATCAAATTACAGTAAATGCAAAGATGATGCTGAGGCTAATGAAGTATTGTTTATCAAATCAAACTCTGGAATGGTTCGTGAATGTATCTCTGCTGATCTGGGAAACCGTGATAAAGTGGTTTCCATTCCTCCTGTTAAAGAACAAATTGTTAATGTCTGGAACAAGAAGACTAACTTCATGAAAGTTGATTTTGACTATGGGGAAAATTTTACTGATGATGTAATAGTAAAGTTACATCAAGATAGTGAGGCTGAAAACACTGAAAAACTTAAAAAATCTGTGGTGGTTAAAGTTTTCGACGATGATGTACCTTATCATGTGATTGGGATGGAGTTGAGAAGATAGTGGAATCAATTTTGAAGATTTCACATGAACTTACTTGGCATGGGATGGGTGCTTTGTGCCTTTGAAGATCCTATTGCAATGGAATCAGTGTTGTCAAATGGCCCTTGGTATGTGAATGGAAACATTATAGGATTGGACAAATGGTCTCCTTCTTTCCAACCTTCTTCACTCAAAGGATTAACAGCTCCGGTTTGGATTAGCCTACCAAACCTTCCACTGCAAAGTTGGGACAAGATAAATGTATGTAGAATTGCTTCCAAAATTGGAACCCCATGTTTGATAGATGAAAACATGTTCCAATGGTTAAAGTTTTCGGCGATGATGTACCTTATAATGTACTTAAATAAAAAGTCTCTCAAACATAGTTTTCTCTCTCCCCTATGTGTGTGCAAGTTAACTTAATTACATGATATGACTCACGAACCATTGTACATCATTGCCGAAAACTTTCCCCATTGGAAAATTGCATTTCTGGCAGATTTCCCGCAGAAATATTTTCGCTGGTTCCACATGTGTTAGAAAAGGTCTTCTGGCACAAAATAATTTGCCAGAAACATTTCCTTCATGTTTTTGATGAATTGTTAGCTAGAAAAATATTTCAGGCATATTTTTATGAGCGAGATTATAAATAAAAAATAAAAAAAATCAATTGCACCTGACTGGCCCGCAGCTCACATTTTCCCAATCGCCCATACCCTGCCCGCATCCGTGGCCCAGCCGCCCCAGCCCTAGCCCAGCCCGCCAGCGTGGCTCCTAGCCAGCCCGTGTGGAATGGCCTTCGGCGGGCTTCGAGCACCGCCCACCCTGCCCCCGTTTCCACGCTTATGAGCCAACTACCATCTTGCCATTAAACCAAAACTTGTTAAATCCGATACTTTTTTTCTATTTAACCTATTACTTATTCATATTAAAATTAATAATTATTTTAAAAGTAAATTTTTTTAAAAAGATAAATAATTTTAAAATTTTATTATAATTTAAGTTTAAATTTAAATCATTTCATTTTTTTTATTAATAACTAAATTATAATTTATTTTTTTATAATTTAAGTTATTAAATTCAATAATTTGAAGTTAGTAAATTCAATAATTTAAGTTATATTTTAAAATAAAAAATATTTATATTAAATAATTTAATTGGATAATAAGTTATTAAAATATAACTTAATTTTTTTAATTTATGTCAGAAATTCTTCCAAAATTACGCCGAAAATTCCTTCAGAAAAAATTTGTCGGAAAACCAATCAAAAATTATGTCGAAAATTCGTCAAACGTTTCCATTGGAAATCTGCAGGATTATCCACCAAAATTTGTAATGAATTTATTTTGGCCGAAAATTCTACCAGAAATGAGCTATTTTCCTGTAGTGGAGCAAAATGAAAGGCTATGTAATTTTTAACTATGATATTCTAGGTTAATTATCATTAATTTCAAGTCCAAAGCCTTATTAACAAATGATATTTCTCCCCTAAGAAAGAAGAAATCATTGATTAATAATTGTTTGGATAAGATGATAACGATCATCGTTGGTTTAATTTTTCCAAAGAAGACTTATTTGAAATTTGAAAATTTCTTTTGGGAAATTTGGAAATAAGTTTATAATTCATTTCTAAAATCTAACTAACCATTATTGGTGATTTATCACTTCAGAAGGCAGAAATAAAATCCCTTAATAGGTTCAGATCTAGAATGATAGATTTTCTCTTGAATATCATAACTTGATTTAAGGTAAGACAATATTTAACCCTAAAGGGTCAAAATGAAGTTTATCTAAATATCTCACTTTAATAATCAAGAGAAGTGATTTTTAGTTTCATATTTAAATTCATCCTAAGAAATGATACGTCTCCTAGAGGAAGAAGAAATCATTTGTTAATAATCATTCAAACATGATTATATCAATCGTTATAAACATGATTTCCTAAAAGAAATATTAATTATGTTTTGAAAAATCAACTTTGAAAATTGATGTGGGTTCTAAATCTCCTACAAGCTTAAGATCTTGTAGTTAATTACAACGTAGAAAAATGGAATTTCCTATCAATAATCTCGATTAAAATACTGACAAAAATTTTGTTTGGAGACTTTTTAAGTGTGATTTCAAAGGAGGTGAAATTGGAATTTCAAAATGGATTTGAGCAAGATTGAGCACTTATTTTTGGGGTCAATGGAAGAAGGGAAAGAGGCACATTGAAAATTTGAAACAATTCAGAAGTGCCCCAACCTAATCTAAGTGTTGGGCTTTATATTTTGGATTGCAAGACAATTTAGTTTGAGTTTAACATTTCATTAAAAAATTGGGATTGTATTCACAGAGTTTTGGGGTCTTATGATTCCAAATCTACCCCATATCCTAAATCTAAATTAGGCATCAAATAATGGTGACCCGAACCTTACTAATGCAGGGCAAAAACCTAGACTTACCTCGGCCTTGATTAGGGAGCCATCTAACCACCTAGTCATTTTTAAATCCATTAGTATGGTCATTTTTATGAAAGAGTGGTGGGGACATTTTTTTATTAAGGTTTTAGAGAGCTGGGGCAGACGTCTAGAGATTTTTGTAAGTAACCCCTTGACTTATATTAAGTGTAAATGCTAAAGACAAAAGCAATTAAAATTAAGACTTTTTTAAATGTGTTTTTAATGTAATACATACTGATCAACTTGATTTGTACGTGAAATTGAAATAAAGCAATTTAAAAAAAAAAGTATAAAAATAAATTTTATCCTAGAGATTAGACATGTTCCCCTTAGTAAATTTGTACCCTCCTAGGCTAGGTGATCTACCAAAACATGTAGGCCGGGAGCTGCCTAACCAAAGGAAGAGAAGAGTGCAGTAATATGTTATGCAAACTCCCGACAGTTCTGGGCTTACTTCTTAGACTGTTAGAATTTCTATATTATCTTAAAATATTTTATTTAAATTTGAATAGAAAACTTTTTGCACTCCCTCATGAGCCTCCATGTATTCAGGCTAGAATAACAAGGGCTCATATTCACCAAAAAATTAAGAAAATCATGCAATCCTATACACAATCAAATCAACTCAAACATATCAATATAATTAGTTCCTTAAAATAAAGTTCGTAGGAAAATGCCCCATTTATTACAACCTAAGGTCTGCAAAAAAAAAGTGGTCGGGCATCACTAACAATAACCCAAATTCTATTCCTAGTACACTCACATGTGACTTTGAGTGGGTTACTCTTTGTCTTCAACTCCTTAGTCTTCTCCTCATAGGACTAATTGGATTCTTCGTAGATGGATACTCAAACAAAATACAAAACTCTTCCCCCAAAGGAGAGGTTATTCTTTCCACTTTCGGCATGAAGTGATCCAAACTTGGGCTTCCAAATGGAAAAGGATTATCCCCCTAAGGGATATACTTTTTTTTTTGGAGTTCAACTTTGGATCTATGTATCCTAAACTCAAAGTGCAACTTTTACAACTCACTACTTGAATAGATTACATTAATATCAAATCAAAATTCTAGACTCTCTTACAAGGTTATCTCACACATTTTATAATCAAATCAATTCCCAAGAAATTATATATATAGAAAAATAAACACACTTGGACACACTCTTTTTTTTTTTGGGCAAAGAAGCTAAAGCACTCATAGTTGTTATATTTATTATTTATTTAGCCCCTTGATTACCCTATATGAGTGTGGCCACCTGGATAAAATTAAATTAGCATAAATTACCTCTAACTTATGTGTAAAATTAATTCTAATCACATCATTAATCCATAAAGTACAGTAAAAGTAAATAAACACTTACATCAAATATTTCAATAACAACATATAATGAAATGTAAAAAAATTGGCACATTATAGAAAAGTAAACACCGGGCTAGCCTAGATCTAGATTCGATCATCCTATCAAACAATCTAAAGTGTGTGTAGAAAGTTATGTGGCAGGGGTAGATCCTAAGCTGGGTTGTTTTTTGAGATTGTCTAATGTTTGAATTTGTTAAAGGTTAAAGGAAAGATTTACAATTTATTTGAAATTTTAAAGTGTTAAAGATTAATTAATGGTATGTTTTAATTATTAAATGATTACTACCTTTGTTTCTTATCAAAGCTGTGAAGTTTTTTTCAACTTCATTTAGGCTAAGTAAATAGCCTCGTAAGCCTACGTTACCTAATAGCAATTGAGTTTGGTTAAGTTAATTTAATTTGTTAGAAATTAAGTGTTCATTAATCTTAATTAATTCAATTAATTAATGATTTTTTAAAATTAAATTATTTTATATTTTCCATCAACATGTTTGTGGCGTTGTGCCTTTACGCTCGAAGACCAAGCCTCCTTAGGACATGTAGCCCCATAGCCCAAAGTAGTCTATCCAAAGAATATTATTGATGTAGTTGAATTAAGAATTTTAATTTGGTTAAATAATTAATGGTAATTTAATTTAGATTTTTAAGACTCCATTGAATCCATTCATGGCATTATGCGAGTAGGCTCAAGGAACGAGGTCTCCTTAAGACACTTAGCCCCATAGCCGAGAGTAGTCAATCCAATAAACTTTATCTTCATAGTGGTTTTTATGCATTAGAATGTTGGTTAAGTATTTTTATTTAATCAAATGAAGTTTTCTAAAATTTGAACAAATTATTGAATTTTTGGATTTAATGGAATTATTTAATAGTTGACTTTTTAAATTAAAATTTGAATAATTTAATTTCCAAAAGTTTACTTTTTAAATTAAAGTTAATTTTTAAAATTTTAAATAATATTAGGACTTTTGATGAGTAATTAAGCTTTGAGTTTGTTTAATTTTCAGTTTTCTATAAAATTTTATGAATTTTAAAAGTTCTGCTTTATTTTAACTAAAGTTGGATCGGATTGTTGACTTTTTGACTTTGACTAATTTTTGAAGGTTTGACTTTTTTTGTGAAATATTAGATTTTAACTTGCATTAAATTCCTTTGAACTTAATTAATTAAGAATTTTCTATAATTAGTTATGATTTTTGGGAATTTTAGTATTTATTGAATTTTTTTAATTATTTTAATAAAGGGGATTTTGATTATTTTTATCCAAATCTACCCCAAACCTCTTGGAATCACCCCCAAAGTTCGTAAATAACTTAAGGGGATGTTTCCAAGCATTTGGAGATTTTTTTGGAGTGTTTAATTATTTTTAATTAATTAAATATTTGTTTTTATTTAAAATTAAATTAAGGTTGAATCTGATGTCAAATCAAAGGAGTTTTAATTTTCTTAAGTTAAGGCTCAATTTTTGTAAATCAAAAGTACTATTTGTATTTTTAGAACTTAAATTCAATTTATTTGAATTTTGAGAAGTTTGGAGGGTTAATTAAGTGTTTAAACTTAGTAAATTAATTAAGCAACCAAATGACTTCAAAAATTAAGGAGAATTTTCTATGGGCAGGTAATGTAATTATGTTTATGTGTTCAAAACTTTAATTCAAGAGAATATGTATCCTAATTATTAGAATATTTTTAAGTTTTCTAAACAAGTCCTTCATTTTTATCCTTAATTGTGCCACTAAGTTAAGTAGGTTTGAATCAATGTCCTACTAACCCTTCGACTTAACACATATAATGAAAGTCTGAATAGGTTGTTAGACCTAAAGTAATTTTGCCAAGGCTAATAAAGGGGGGAGGGTGAATTAATAATTTAAAAGTCTCTTGGAAGATTAAAAAAAAAATTAATTTAAAATTTTTAAGCACAATGAAAATTATCAAAATCAAATTTTCAACAATAAAATAAACTTTCAAAAAAGAAAAAAAGAAAAAAAAGTAAAGATAGAAAAACATATAAATTTATAGTGGTTCGGTCAAACATGGCCTGCGTCCACTCTTTGAAGACTTCCTCTTCAGGTATTGCTATACCAAAGTGACTCTCCTTTTGCTTTCTAAGCAAGGCAGAGAAGCCCTTACAATTAACCTCTCTTCCACTAACCCCCAATGTGGTAGAGCACCTTCATCCATTTTCACCCTCCTTATGATGACAGAGCACCGCCATCCTTTCTAATCTTCATGGTGATGGCAAAGAACCAACATCCTTTCATACCCTCATCATGTCGATAGAGTACCATCATCCTTTTACACTCTCCTAGTGTTGGCAGAGTACATGCGCTCCTTTAAAAATCTTCTTCCAAGAGACTTCAAGAAAGCAGGGAAATATTTGAAGAACAAGAAAAAGATATTAATTGTTGGGCAACCTTGTAAATCCCCTCACAAATCCCTCTTAAGAAATCTCGCATACTCCAATTACAAGAAACTCTTCCAAATAATCTCCTAGTGCACTCTGAAAAGAAATTCATAATAGGAGTCTTCACACAGTCAATTTTAAGAACTTTTATAAATGAATGACACAAAAAAATTGTCCAAAATACAAAAAAATTTAATTTGACCATCTTGGATCGTACAGTACGATCGGATTTCAAACGTACGAGTAGTTTAGAAAATCCTGGTACAATGCTGAATGAATCTATTTTCATACTCTGTTAATCATATGTACCAACTGGCATCATACTATTTAAATAGTATAAAAATGAACAAGTTCGTCAGGTATGATTCTGTAAGAATGCATTTTGTACACTGATCGGCATACTATATGAACCTAATAACATACAGTATAATCAGTTTTACTAAATCATGATTCATTTGGTATGAAAATGGATAAGTTCATTTCATACTCTAGAGGGAATCTGTACGAAACAAATTTTGTATAGTATGAGAGATTCAAAAAAGTTACCTTTTTGTATTGACAAATTGGCACGCACCCATTTCTTACTATGGACGTTGTCTAAATGAAATTCAATTCATACAGTACGATCAATTTAGAAATTGGTGAATTTGTTTGGGACAAACTGGTTGGTAGCTATTTCATACTCTGGACATCGTCTATATGAATATAACTTCGTGCAACATGAATATTTCAATCAAAAATTTCTAAGGCATGATTCGATTAACTACTTTCAGGAGGAACACTCAGGTCAAATCATCCCATACGATCTCATAATCATGCAATACGATTAATTTTAAAAGTACAAGTTTTTATCTTACTTTCCTAGTGTGTGTGTGCATGGCTATCCAATTACAATCACACTCTCTTAGACTCAAGAAAAATAAAAAAGGTACAGACTTCAATTACAATAAACTCTAATCTAACCAATCTTGAATTCTTCAGTAGTCTGAAGTATGATTTTCCTAAAATGTTTGTATACACAAACAACATAAACAAATTTCTAATATATATATTAGGAGAAATAGTAATCAACATAATAAGATTTTGGAATCAGCAAAAATATACATGATATAAAAACATAGTTTTGAAAACTAAGTTGCAATAATCTCCCCTTTTTTAATGATGGCTAAACAATTATTATTTGAGTTAACAAATAAAACAAACTTTCTCCTTAGCTACTTCTAAATGAATGACCAATTTTAAAGGACTCCATGAAGATAAAAAAAATTACAACCATAAAGACTAAAAAGAAATAAACCATAAAAAATACTCAAACAAAAACAAAAACAAATAAAAACACGAACAAAACATACAAAAACATACATGCATTCACAATCTAACACATACATTTACACAAAATAAAAAACATAAAATAATATTATACATTCACACAATAATAGAAAACATCAAACAATATTATGAAAATAATATTATACATTCACATAACAATAAAAAATATCACATGATATTATGACTCCCCCTTTTGATAACAACCAAAAGGGAAGAAAACCTTGAAACGAAAAAGTTTCTATGCATCAATCAAAAGAGTTGAAGAAGAAGAATATTTTAAACTAATTTTGAATACAACATTAACTTCTTAATGCTGAAAAGAAAAATTTAAAGTTTAAATCAAAGAACAACTAAGATAAGAAAAGTCAACCAGGTTTATTGTTTATTCTAGACTAATTAAATAAAAAAGATTATTATAAAAATAATGAAATAAAATTAATTAATTTCTACTTAAATAGAGAAGATGATTGTCGATTATATGGATTTGTATTAGAAATAGAATGATAACAAAAACAACCATATGAATTTTTATTTGGTGACATCCAAAAGTTTGCGGCACACTTTCTGTATCTTTTCTATTTGGGCTAATTTTGTGCCTCTTTCACTTTACGAATATTACACATCTTTTCCATTTTTGCAAGTTTTTTGCATCATTTACTTTTTATGTCTTTCCAATATCAATAATCTTAATTCAAATTCCACTAATAACAAAAATAAACAAATTGAAAAAAAGACATCTATTCTACAACAATTTTATTAAAATAATACTTGTCTATACAAATATGAAATTTAACTTCTTATCTATATTGAATTATTAATTTAATTTAAATTTTAAAAGATTAAATTTTGCAAGAAAATTAATTTGTAGAAAAAAATAATTTAAATTTTCATTCAAGAGATGAACCACAAATGATTTGCTAAAGAAAAATGGACATTTCAATAAGTGAAATTCAGTGTAAGTCAACAAAACATTCCATCATTTAATTGATCACCCAAAACACATACAAACACCTTTTGCAACTTAAACATACATCATTCCAAAAATACAAAAATAACTCATGAATAAACTAACAAATGAAAACATTAAAATCACAGAAAAATTTCTAAACAACAAAAATATAAACTGATTAGTAACTACTATAGAAAAATATAACTAATAATCAAAGGGGCCTTGATCTGGAGGAGGTGGTGGTTTAAACATTGAAAAGTAACAATTCATCATAACAACAATGGTGTTAACCGAGTCGAATTGCCCTCGGATCCAACCCATATCATCATTATATTTAGCATCCTAAATATTCAAGTGATTCTCAATTTGATCAAAGAATTTATCAAAATGGGTTTCCATTCTATCGAAGGGATGGATCATTTCTTTGTATAAATTTTTGTCAGGTTTAGGTGCAGGTGCAAGTGCTAGAGTAGGACCTTCTCCTTCTTCCTCTAAATCAACTCCCTCAAAACTTTGATCCGGCCTCGAAAAGAGGCATTAATAAAGGAGATAGGAAGTTCAGTGGGTGGATTAGGATGGATAAGTTTGTACTTATTTTCTAAGATATAGGTAATTAGATGTCCTAAAGAAGCATTTTTCTTCCTCTTATTGTGAAGAAGTCCAATATCAGCAAGTTTGTAAATGTAATCCATGATAAGTTAGGATTTATCAAAAAGTTTTTTAATCATAATCAAATAAATGACTGTGTATAAAAGAGTAGTCAAATTTATACGATCATCAGCTTTGGGAATGATAGAGGTTCGCAAGACATGCTGTATAATCCTAGCATTTTTTATTAAGGTAGTACACACATGACAGATGATTCACTTGGGCAACACCTAAAAAATTTTGATTTATTTATGACCAATCAAAGTCTACTCTAGAGTTTAAGGTGTGTACTCTAATACCATGGGTACTTAGGTGAAGGAAATTGCCTAAGTCTTCCTTAGTAATTTCTACTAGTTTCTTGAAAACAAAAGAGGTTATCCTAGTGTGGTCTTGGTTTAACTTCATGTTTGCCAAAAAAAATTGGAAGGTTACTTTATGAAAGGTATAGATGAAAGTCAAGATATAAGAAAATTGGGTTGAAACAAAAAGTAGCATAACAGAAAAGTTAAAGTCACTTTATATCCGAAGTTAAGAGGGGGTAAGTTTTGTAGAAAAATACTTATAAAAATCATCCTCATTCTATTTGGAAAGAAATTTGACATCCATATCAAATCGGGAGGACAATCCCTTAGAGAAGCGAGGTCATTTGCTATTGTTGGCAATTCCTAAGATTTGCACTCGAGAAGGTTTGGAATGGATGAGAATGTGAATAAAAACTTATCTAAGAATCTTCTATTTAAAGAAAAATGACCTATCATACAATATGAAATTAAGATCATAAAGTACAAAATTAACATCGTACGTACAATTTTAAAATCATACGGGACAAAAAAATTTCATACATACAAATAAATACGACCAAAAATGAAATGACTCTTCCTAAAACACCATTTTTGAGTTATGCTTTCATACATACTTTTTGACCGCAAGATCATACAGACGAACACCCATTTATCCGGGAAGATTAGAATATTAAAGATAATTTTATGACGATTAGGGTTATCCCCATGTGAAATTGACAATAATATCATATAAACAAAATAAGATTTTGTACGTACGATCTGTGATCAATAACTGACTTTTTTTGGAAAACTTTCACTAATTGTATAGACGAAACAACACATATCGTACTGTATGATGATATCATCGTATAATATGAAAAAAAAAAAAAAAAAACTTAGTTTTATATGCTCAACTTAGAAACCTATCAAGTATATGTTACTGAATTTGTACATTACAAAAATTTCATATTATACTAAAAGAAAACTTATAAATAAGGCAAGTTAAACAAAAAACCTTTTCAAACAAAATGACATGCTTCTAGTAAAATCAAAAACAAAAATATAAAACACAAAACTAGACAAATAAAAGCAAATAAAATATACAACAAGAAAAAGTAAACAAACACATAATCATGTTTACATAAATTTCAATTTAAGCACCAAGATCAATCCAACCAAATTTTGTCCTTAATGTGCTAAATATGTCAATAGCCAATGATTTTGTGAAAATATCTGCAGGTTGATTCTCCGTAGCAACATAATGTAATTATATTTCTCCTGTAGCTACATGATCTGTAATGAAGTTAGGCCTTATGTCTATATGCATGGTTCTAGAATGTTGAATAGGATTCTTTGAAATTCATATGGAGTTAGTATTATCATAGAAAATAGGAATTATGATAATAGAAAATCCAAAGTCAATCAGTTGTTATTTTAACCAAAGAACTTATGTCACACAACTTCCTAAGACAATGTATTCAACTTTAGTAGAAGATACGGCTATTAAATTACATTTTATACTGGACCAAGAAACTAAAGAGTTTCCTATGAATTGATAAGTTCCAGCTATACGTTTCTAATCAACCCTACATCATGCAAAATTTAAATCAGAATATCTAATAATTTTAAAAGAAGAGTTGTGTTTAGGATATTAAATCCCTAAGTTTTGAGTTTCCAAAAGATATCTCAAAATTATTTTAACTATTATCAAATGTGATTCTTTTGGATCAGATTAAAATCTAGCATACAAACAAATACTAAACATTATATATGGCCTGTTAGCAGTCAATTAAAATAATGATCCAATTATTCTTCTAAATTTCTTTTGATCAATAGGTTTTCCTTCAGATTCTTTATCTAATTACACTAAGGAACTCATTGATGTAGTCACTAGTTTAGCATTATACATTTCATATTTCTTAAAATGTCCTTAATATAGTTTTACTGACTGAGAAAAATTCCTTTCTTGTTTTGCTTTATGCTAAAACCAATAAAATAACTCAAATCTCCCATCAAACTCATCTAAAATTTGCCATTTATTATTTTTGAAAAAACATCACAAAGATTTTTATTTGTTGATCCAAACAAGATATCATCAACATATTTTTGAACTATGAGTATGTCATCATATCATCATATATCATCACAAAAATGCAGAAATGGATGAATGGTCGGTATTTACCAATAAAGACATTCTAAAAGAAGAAATGATAAATTTGTTTAATTCTGACTATACCAAGAAGGAGTTGTATAATACTGTGATGAAGATGGGTAATAATAAATCACCTGGAATGGACGATGCGAATGCTTGCTTCTTCAAAAACTATTGGAGAATTGTTAGTGGTGAAACTTGGAATGCAATTGAATGCTTTTTCAAAATAGGAGAGATGCCAGAGTATCAGAAAGAGACTTTAGTGGTATTAATTCCTAAAGTTCAAAATGCCAATGAATGCTCTAAATTTAGACCCATTTGTCTATGTTAGACCATTTACAAAATGGCAGCAGGAATGATACTAAATAAACTCAAAATGTGCCTTCCTATGGTAATCTCAGAGCAGCAAAGTTCTTTTGTATTGGGAAGAAATATTTTAGAGAACTGCCTCCTAGCACAAGAAATAGTTAATAAAATGAGATATTCGGTTGCAAATCATGGATATATGATGATTAAGCTTGACATGGAACAAGCTTATGATAGCATGTGTTGGGAAACATTGAATCAAGTCATGAAGAAAATGGGTTTTTCAGAGAAGATAATGAAGCTAATTATGGCATGTGTTAGCTACCAAAAATATGCAATTAATATAAATGGTAGAAGGACAGGATGGATCATTACACTTTGTGGATTCAGAAAAGGTTGCCCACTATCACCAAGCTTGTTTATCTTGTGCTCTGAGGTGTTGTCTAAAGCTCTTCAAAAAGATGCCAATCAATTGGGTATTAAATTGAATCCTAAAGTAGAAAGAATAACACATTTATTATTTGTTGATGATGTGCTATTAGTTGCCAAAGCTGATAGAAATAATGTTAAAATATTGAAGAAAATTCTCAACAGCTACTGCGGCTGGACTGGCTAGAGAATAAATGCCCAAAAGTCATTAGTGCTATATGGGAAGCAGGTAACAAGAAGGAGAAGGAGGAAACTAAACAAAATGATGGGAGTAAAAGAAGTAAATAAATTCAAATACTTAGAAATTAAACTGGCATTAAGAAGATTGAAAGCACAAGACTTCAACCATACTATCGAGAAAGCAATGGAGAGATTGAATTCATGGGGAGCATGATGAATTTCTCTGACAGGAAGAGTGCTACTGATTAAAATAGCTTTTTCATCTATGATTTCATATCAGTCGGTGCACTCACTTATAACAAAAAGTGTTCTAATGATAATTGACAAATTCACCAGGAGCTTTTTATGTCATAAGGAAGATGTGAGACAAGGCTTGCATTACATTGCTGGGGAAACACTATGTTTACCAATCAAAGATGGTGGCTTTGGAATATTAGGAGCTACGAAGAGACAATGACCATTGAGAGCAAGGCTGGCTTGGATCTTCCTGCAAGGTGATCAATCTATTCTAAACAGAGTATTAAAACTCAGATATGGTGATAGTATTTGTGATGAAGACACTAGTAGAATTATATCTCCAACATGGAAAATTCTGAAGGAATGATCTAATGTTTTGAAATCAATAATAAGATGGAAAGTGAAGAATGGATAAAAAATCAACATTACATTGGATACATGGATACTTAACAGAAGATTAGACTCTTGGATAGCAACATGTAATGTCAATGATCTGGAAAATGAGAAGGTCTCTTCACTTATCAAGGAGGATGGAAGCTGGAACAAGGAAAAGCTGAACACATATTTCTCAAAAGAGATGTGAGATTTGATACAACAAAATACCAATTGAAAATGAGGCTGAAGAGGACAATATTGAACTAATATACAACAACTCGGGGAGATCCATTACTTCTCTTTCACTGGAAGACATCAATTTTAACCAAAGCCGTGACAAGAAGAATATAAGATGGATGAATAAGCTCAATGTTAATCAAAGAGAATGTCTGTTTTGGTGGAGATTACTTAATGAAGCATTGCGAACAAATGAATGTTTACACCGTAGAAGATTGACGATTAACTTGGAATGCCCTAGAGGATGTAAAAGTTTAGAATATACAAATCATATTGCTATTAAGTTTTCTAAGCTAACAGTAATATTGCAGAAGTTAAGACAATGGAGTATAAATGTACTAACTTTTCAAACCATTGGGTAGTGTGAAGAAGAGCTAAAAAACAAAGGAAAGATGAATGTGGTTATGGAATGAATTTATATTGCCTCAATTTACCATAACTGGAAGTTCCAAAACTACTTAAAGCATGGGAAGAACATACCAACTACAGCATATATAGCGGATGAAGTATTATCTCAGGTGTGCTCCATACAGCTAGCTCCAATTGAGAAGAACTGGGACACCAATCAGCAAATGCTATCCAAAATTTGGTGCCCCCTCCTGAAGGTTGGATTAAATTGAATGTTGATGCAGCAATTCTTCCTTCAAATGCAGTAGGGATAACAGGAGTTCTAAGAGACCACAAAGGGAGAATGATATGTGCTTATAGTAAGAAAATGATACATTGGGACATTGCTTTTTTGGAGCTAAAGTCAATTCTCACATTTGATAACTATATACAAGGATGGATGAGTGAATATAAGGGTATAATAGTGGAAGGTGATAATGTAAATATCATCAATAAGCTCCAACTATCAATAAAGAGGAAGATGGAGAGGATGAAATCTCAAAGACCGAATCTATCCTTCCTTGAAGTTTTCAGCAATATTATTTTTAAATTTGTTCAAAGAAATTGTAATAAGGTAGCTGCTTTTTGCTCCCACTTTGCTTTACTAGGAGATTTTTATTGGGAAACCTTTTTAGATACGAAACTTCCATCAAATTTTGTTGACTTGATAAAGAAGGACTGTATTGGTTTATATTCACTTTAGTTGGTTGTATTTACTTTATTTCTTTAGTTTTAATTCAATTTGCATCTTTTATTCAAGAAAAGAAAACATATCCTATTCAAAAAGAGAGTGGTGTCCACACAAGTTTTCGCAAATGATCTCTCTAATAGGAAAGTGTTTAACCTCTCATACCATGCCCTAGGTGCATATTTCAATCCATATAATGCCTTTTTCAAATTAAACACATGATTAGAGAATTTAGAATTTTCAAAACATGAAGGTTACTAGCCATAAAAATCCTCTTGTATCACCCCATTTATAAATGTACTTTTAACATCCAATCTATACAATTTTAAACCTTTTAAAAATGTAAAGGCTAAAAAAATTCTTATCGCTTCAAATCTTGCTACAAGGGAAAAAGTTTCTTCAAAATCAATCCCTTTTATTTGAATATACCCCTTGGCCACCAATCTTATCTTATTTGTAATCATAACTCCTAAATCATTCATTTTATTTTTGAACACCCACTTAGTTCGAACAATATTTTTTTCCTTAGGCCTTTCAATTAATTCCCAAAATCATTTCTAACAAATTGATTTAATTCTTTGATCTTGAATGGTCAAAATCCAAAATATATCTAGAAGTGCTTGATTTATATAAGTCAATTCAACCATCGATATAAAGGTAGAATGGTTCACTTCTTTTCTACGTCCATGCCTAGTCCTAACACCCTCACTAGGTTCAGCTAAAATCAATTCCTTAGGGTGATTTTTAAAAAAATCTCCATTCTCTAGGCAATAGGTTTTCTAATCTAACATTATCTTTCACATTTATCTTTTCAATACCTTGGAAGATATTTTTAATATGATTTTCTTTTAACTTTGTCTCTTTTAAAATATCATATTCATTAAATAGAATATATGTTATCTCCTCTGTTATGAATCTGGATTCAGGAATTATAATTTTGATGATAGTAAACATTTTTGATACTTTTATTTTTCTACAACTGCCTTGCTTACTAACATTTTAGGTTCATAAGATCAAACTATAAATCAAGCCAGCTCAAGATTGGATAAATTAGGACTGTGTCAGTCAGTATGTATATGTCAAGGGTTTTTTCCTTTTCTTGAGTTAATGTAACGAAGTGGGTCTTGATGCTACATAACCTTGCACACACACACTCAAGAGAAATTTTTTTTGTATGTTTAGAGTTTTTTGTTTTTGATCATATCATCTAGGATGATCTCAAATCATCCTGGATGATAAGTTAAAAATAGAAACTATAATTAGGGCATTCTAGTTAAGGTAGACAAAATTAAGCGAATTGTCCTTGATGATATTATCATCGTCCCAAATGATAAGCTCCAACTATCAATAAAGAGGAAGATGGAGAGGATGAAATCTCAAAGACCGAATCTATCCTTCCTTGAAGTTTTCAGCAATATTATTTTTAAATTTGTTCAAAGAAATTGTAATAAGGTAGCTGCTTTTTGCTCCCACTTTGCTTTACTAGGAGATTTTTATTGGGAAACCTTTTTAGATACGAAACTTCCATCAAATTTTGTTGACTTGATAAAGAAGGACTGTATTGGTTTCTATTCACTTTAGTTGGTTGTATTTACTTTATTTCTTTAGTTTTAATTCAATTTGCATCTTTTATTCAAGAAAAGAAAACATATCCTATTCAAAAAGAGAGTGGTGTCCACACAAGTTTTCGCAAATGATCTCTCTAATAGGAAAGTGTTTAACCTCTCATACCATGCCCTAGGTGCATATTTCAATCCATATAATGCCTTTTTCAAATTAAACACATGATTAGAGAATTTAGAATTTTCAAAACATGAAGGTTACTAGCCATAAAAATCCTCTTGTATCACCCCATTTATAAATGTACTTTTAACATCCAATCTATACAATTTTAAACCTTTTAAAAATGTAAAGGCTAAAAAAATTCTTATCGCTTCAAATCTTGCTACAAGGGAAAAAGTTTCTTCAAAATCAATCCCTTTTATTTGAATATACCCCTTGGCCACCAATCTTATCTTATTTGTAATCATAACTCCTAAATCATTCATTTTATTTTTGAACACCCACTTAGTTCGAACAATATTTTTTTCCTTAGGCCTTTCAATTAATTCCCAAAATCATTTCTAACAAATTGATTTAATTCTTTGATCTTGAATGGTCAAAATCCAAAATATATCTAGAAGTGCTTGATTTATATAAGTCAATTCAACCATCGATATAAAGGTAGAATGGTTCACTTCTTTTCTACGTCCATGCCTAGTCCTAACACCCTCACTAGGTTCAGCTAAAATCAATTCCTTAGGGTGATTTTTAAAAAAATCTCCATTCTCTAGGCAATAGGTTTTCTAATCTAACATTATCTTTCACATTTATCTTTTCAATACCTTGGAAGATATTTTTAATATGATTTTCTTTTAACTTTGTCTCTTTTAAAATATCATATTCATTAAATAGAATATATGTTATCTCCTCTGTTATGAATCTGGATTCAGGAATTATAATTTTGATGATAGTAAACATTTTTGATACTTTTATTTTTCTACAACTGCCTTGCTTACTAACATTTTAGGTTCATAAGATCAAACTATAAATCAAGCCAGCTCAAGATTGGATAAATTAGGACTGTGTCAGTCAGTATGTATATGTCAAGGGTTTTTTCCTTTTCTTGAGTTAATGTAACGAAGTGGGTCTTGATGCTACATAACCTTGCACACACACACTCAAGAGAAATTTTTTTTGTATGTTTAGAGTTTTTTGTTTTTGATCATATCATCTAGGATGATCTCAAATCATCCTGGATGATAAGTTAAAAATAGAAACTATAATTAGGGCATTCTAGTTAAGGTAGACAAAATTAAGCGAATTGTCCTTGATGAAATTATCATCGTCCCAAATGATAAGCTCCAACTATCAATAAAGAGGAAGATGGAGAGGATGAAATCTCAAAGACCGAATCTATCCTTCCTTGAAGTTTTCAGCAATATTATTTTTAAATTTGTTCAAAGAAATTGTAATAAGGTAGCTGCTTTTTGCTCCCACTTTGCTTTACTAGGAGATTTTTATTGGGAAACCTTTTTAGATACGAAACTTCCATCAAATTTTGTTGACTTGATAAAGAAGGACTGTATTGGTTTCTATTCACTTTAGTTGGTTGTATTTACTTTATTTCTTTAGTTTTAATTCAATTTGCATCTTTTATTCAAGAAAAGAAAACATATCCTATTCAAAAAGAGAGTGGTGTCCACACAAGTTTTCGCAAATGATCTCTCTAATAGGAAAGTGTTTAACCTCTCATACCATGCCCTAGGTGCATATTTCAATCCATATAATGCCTTTTTCAAATTAAACACATGATTAGAGAATTTAGAATTTTCAAAACATGAAGGTTACTAGCCATAAAAATCCTCTTGTATCACCCCATTTATAAATGTACTTTTAACATCCAATCTATACAATTTTAAACCTTTTAAAAATGTAAAGGCTAAAAAAATTCTTATCGCTTCAAATCTTGCTACAAGGGAAAAAGTTTCTTCAAAATCAATCCCTTTTATTTGAATATACCCCTTGGCCACCAATCTTATCTTATTTGTAATCATAACTCCTAAATCATTCATTTTATTTTTGAACACCCACTTAGTTCGAACAATATTTTTTTCCTTAGGCCTTTCAATTAATTCCCAAAATCATTTCTAACAAATTGATTTAATTCTTTGATCTTGAATGGTCAAAATCCAAAATATATCTAGAAGTGCTTGATTTATATAAGTCAATTCAACCATCGATATAAAGGTAGAATGGTTCACTTCTTTTCTACGTCCATGCCTAGTCCTAACACCCTCACTAGGTTCAGCTAAAATCAATTCCTTAGGGTGATTTTTAAAAAAATCTCCATTCTCTAGGCAATAGGTTTTCTAATCTAACATTATCTTTCACATTTATCTTTTCAATACCTTGGAAGATATTTTTAATATGATTTTCTTTTAACTTTGTCTCTTTTAAAATATCATATTCATTAAATAGAATATATGTTATCTCCTCTGTTATGAATCTGGATTCAGGAATTATAATTTTGATGATAGTAAACATTTTTGATACTTTTATTTTTCTACAACTGCCTTGCTTACTAACATTTTAGGTTCATAAGATCAAACTATAAATCAAGCCAGCTCAAGATTGGATAAATTAGGACTGTGTCAGTCAGTATGTATATGTCAAGGGTTTTTTCCTTTTCTTGAGTTAATGTAACGAAGTGGGTCTTGATGCTACATAACCTTGCACACACACACTCAAGAGAAATTTTTTTTGTATGTTTAGAGTTTTTTGTTTTTGATCATATCATCTAGGATGATCTCAAATCATCCTGGATGATAAGTTAAAAATAGAAACTATAATTAGGGCATTCTAGTTAAGGTAGACAAAATTAAGCGAATTGTCCTTGATGATATTATCATCGTCCCAAATGATAAGCTCAAATAAGAAAGAATTAGCCACCAACTTATTTAGAAATATTTTATTTTTGGATATCATCCTGGATGATGCATTATAATTATGCATAAATTAGTCAAATAAATAAGGAAAATATCTAAGGTTTGATTGCTTGATCATATCGTCCTGGGTGCTTGCAAGATCATCTGGGATAATTAGTTAAATAATCCTTAGTTTTTTTACTGGACGACCAGGGCGATGTTTTGGATAATACTTGATGTTTTGAACTAGTCATACAAAATGATCATCCTGGATGATCATTTGTTTTTCCATCATCCAAACATGTAACCAGGATGATGTTGTGGATAATATTTGACATTTTGAACTAATCAGCCAAGATGATTATGAAATTATCCTGGACAATCATTTATTTTTCTATCTTACAAGCTAGGCAAAGTTTGGCTGAACAGTACGATTATTTGGATGATATTTGATTCCTTGAACTAATCGTACAGGATGATGTCCTATCGTCCTAGACGATCAAAACAAAGAAAACTTCTAATTGTCCAAATTCTCCTAGATCATCCTGGTTGATTGAGCTGATTTTGTTATGATCACATAGGACGACCTTCGATCGTTTTGGATTATATTTGTTAATTTGTTGCAACTTATGGCAAATTTGAAGCCCTTTTTTCATAAGACCTCTTATTTACTCAAGAGAAGATTTTTTGCTATTATCCTGACTTGAGAGAGCCAAGAGGAGAGGGAGAGAAAGGGGGGGGGAGAGAGAGAGAAGATCTTATAAGGAGGAGTTCGAGAGGGGTTTCACAAAGGTTGCTCCAATAATGGATTCGAGTCTTCTTCTCCAATCCGATCATCATCCCTTATTCCTTGGAGGTTCTACAAAGGTCTACTTTAGTGATTGATCGAGGTTCTCTGCCTACTTCAAGAAGAAGCAAAAGGAGTCAAGTTCTCTTCCTGCTTTAAGAAAAAGTGAAAGGAGTTTGGTTCTCTGCCTAACCAGGGTTGATGGAAAGGAGTATTTGTACTGGCTTCTTTGCCTTGTTGTGAGAGCTAAAGGTGAGACACTGAGTTTAGTGCAATAATCAGAAGAGAAGCTATGGAGAGTGGATGTAGGTCAAGTTGACCTAACCACTATAAAATATGGCGTGTTCTTTCTTATTGCATTTTTTTGCTTTTAAATTTCTCACTTTATTTTTATGGTGATTATTTGGTAGTGATTGTATTTTTGATTGAGAATTTATAGAACACCAATTCACCCTGTTCTTGGTTAGCCTCGGGCTAGTTCATAAGGGCTTAACATTCGTGTTCATAGGGGCTTAACATCCATGACAAACTTTCATCCTCAACTACTAAAGTTCTCTTATTAAGACTCTATAAGATATTCTAACACTAGAATACCTAAGAAAAATTCCTACATCAAATTTAGGATCAAATTTTCCTTAAGGAGTTTTACCATTATTATGAACGAACACCTTGCTTCCAAAAACATAAAAATACGAATGATTAGGTGTTATTCCCTTAAGAAGTTCATAGGGTGTCTTGTTCAATTTGGATCTAATGTTCACCATATTTAGAACATAATAAGCTATATTAATCACTTCAGCCAAAATATTTTGAAAGTGAGTATTATGCCAATATGGCTCTAGCAACTTTAATTAATGTTCTCCTCTTTCTTTCTACTACCTCATTTTATTGAGGGGTTCTAGGTGCTAAAATTTTTTTATCAATTCCTTTCTCTTTAAAAAAATCTTCAAATTTTTTATTTTCAAATTCTCCTCGACAATCTCTTTAAATTGAGAAAATCTCACACTCTAATTTTCTCTGAATACAAGTACAAAAGTTTCTAAATTTTTTAAATGATTCAATCTTATAAAATAAAAATTTAACCCAAGTGAATCTTGAAAAATCATTAATTATCAAAAATCTAAACATTTTATCTCCTAGACTTATAGTGTTAACAACTCGAAAAAGATCCATGTGAATGATTTCTAATGGTTTGTTAGTTTTTAGATCCTTAATTAAATGAAAAGAGGACTTCATCTATCACTACAGGAAAAACGCTGAAAACCGGCGGTTTTTTCCGGCGGTTAGTATAGATTTACCGGCGGTTTTGAATAATACCGGTAGTCTCACGGCGGTTTGTAAGCCGTCGGAAAAATTGGCGTAGGAAACCATGTCCGACGGCTCTTTACCAGCGGTTTATTATTGCGGCGGTTTTCCGGCGGCTTGTACCGCTGGTAACCACCGGAATTTAAACTGTTGGTTTGCCGGCGGTTAGACCGCCGGTATAGATACCGCCGGTAAGCCGCCGGTCACAAAACCGGCAGTTTTCTGGCAGTTTAAACTGGCGTCGTCTGGTTCGTGGACCGCCGGACGGCGCCGTTAGACCGCCGGTACTTTACCGGCGATGGACGGCGGTTATAGCCGTCGGTATTACCGACGGTTGAAACCGTCGGGTGTCCATCGTAGAACCGCCGGCGGTCGTCGATAACCGCCGGTAAAGTACCAGCGGTTTAATATTATTACCGATGGCTTATATTATCCGTCCGGTATCGTAGTTTCCGGCGGCCAAACCGCCGGTTAGCCACCGGAAACCTGTAGCACCTGAAAAAAAAAATTGACAGCATCCCCTCTATTTGAGGGAGGTTCACCCTAAAGTCTAAACCTGCAGAAAAAACAATATATGTTGGGCAACACGCCACTATATTCATCACAGCCAGAAAATACAAACAAAATAAAAAATTCATCATAACATTACAATCACAAATTCACAAGATAGTTCATGATAATGTTACAATCACAAGTTCAGAAGTTCCCAAGATCTAATTAATACATTCATCAAACATAATAAACATCTAATCATCATCGGTATCCTCACTGTCTGCAGATGGCTGCTCCTGTTGGTCCTTCTTGCTTTGTTTTCTAGCTCTGTAGGATTGCAACTGTGCTTGCATTTCATTCTGAGCCTTCCTCATTTCTTCAATCTCTCTAGCTTGAACCCTTTTCATCTCTTCAATCTCTCTAGTAAGTGCTGCAACCCTCTCACTTACAGATTCTTCAGCTCCACTTGGATCATGAAATGCAGAGGTGTATGAACTGCCCTCAATAGCAAAAGCCTGTGAACCCATGCCATATACTCTTCCCCTCTGTCTTCCACCAACAACTTCTGACCATGTATGATACTCAGAAATATGGGCCGATCCAGAAGATGATCCCTCGCCAGTGGACTGCCGACTTTCTCTAGCTCGTAAGAAATCATCCTGCGAGTTACAAATAGTTTTATTAAAATAAATTTTTATTCTAAAAATTCAAAAAATTTTACTCACATGAGCCTTCTTAGACTTCTCATCAACCCACTGCTGGTCAGCTTGATATTGATTAGTTCTTGTATGCAGCTCCAATGGTGTTGGCTCCCGACCCAGGTGCTCTTTCTGAAAATTTGATGCTTAGTTATACTAACATAAATATATGTAATAAACCAATTCAAAACACTTACCAGTCGCCGCCTATGTTCTGTATGAGGTACAGATCCACCAGTATGAAGAGAGCTTCCTAAACCGCCACAGTCAGAGGCTCTGTTCTGTTTATTCTGCTCTCTCATTTTTATAAACTCCGGGCTAGCCCAAGCACTACTCAAATCTTCCCAAACGCCCTCTCCAATCCAATTAGGCCTCTTCCCTGACTTTCTAATGTCCGTGAACATGTCTCTGAGACGGGTCGCTCCTCTCCTCTCAAAATTTGATCTGATCCTCGTGCTGTACTCAGGCAACCACCTAAATTCTTTCTGTAAAAATTTAGACAATATCAAAAAGATTAGTACAAATTAAATCATATATTTGAAATCATACAAAAAAAAACATACCTGAAATTCTCCAAACCACATATCTCTAACTGGCTTTGGGATCTTCTTCCAGGATAAGTAAGGAGCATCATACTTATTCTTTATTATATCCCGGATCATATGTATAGGTGGCCTTGAAGGATTGAAGCTGCAAGTGACTTTGTTTATCAATAACATGTAATATATCAAAATAAAAACAACTTAATAACTTAAATTGAACTTACTTATCGCCGTCAGGCTCGATGTATTGACGTTTATCTGTTGCTGCTGCAGGATCGCTAGCGCCAACCTCTGGTGGTCGTGATGGTCCACCCTGTTCATGCTGCACCGGATAGGGGTAGTAATATGGGTAAGGGTAAGGAGGGTGAGGACCAGTGGATGGACCAGCAGCCTGTGATGATGGTGGGGGGTAATATGGATAGAATGGAGAAGCATGTGTCTGATCTGGAGAGGGGAAGCGAGGACTCGTTGAGCTAGGAGGGAAGTGGCCAGGGAAGTATGGAGGTACAATAAGAGGTGGATCTAACTGTCCCTGACCCTGCTCTGGTGAAGGCTGCTGGCTCCTGGCAGGTGGTGGCGGTGGTGGTGTAGGTAGATCTAGTGGAACTGAAGGCCCCTCACCTACCTCAGTCTGTGTGAGTCTGCTAGTCGTAATCTTCTTCCGGCGGAACTTTGAGGCAAATGATTTACGAGGAGGATCGTCGCCTGAAGTCATCTGCAATAAAAAATAATTACTAAACCATTGAAAATCAGTTAATAAAGCAGTTAATAAAGCAGTTAATGAAGCAGTTAATGAAGCATTTAATGAAGCAGGTAATGAATTACGAGAAGCAGTTAATGAAGTAGTTAATAAAAGACAAGGTGGCAAAATACAATATCATTTCTAAGCAGTAAAAATATTACAAAACATTTTAATATTGTTGTTACAAAAATATTTTCATCACTCTAAATTACAAAAACTAATCAGAATCATCAAAACTATTTTCATCACTCTCAAGGGTATCTTCACTTTCATCCTCGTTCTCTTCTTTGTCTGAACTAGTTGAACTATTGACATCTTCTAACTCCATTTCAATAGTAGAGGTTGTAGTTGTCATCTCCTCAATTTCAACAGGCATATAACTTGACATCTCATCCTCTTGATGTGCAGTTGCTACAATGTATTATTGGTCGAAACCGCCGGAACAAAATCACTTATCAACGGCGGTTTAGACCGCCGGTAAACTGCCGGTTTATCCTGATGTCCGATGGTTTTCCGGCGGTCTGGACCGCTGGATAAAAATCACTTAGCAACGGCGGTTTAGACCGCCGGTATACCGCCGGGTCATACTGATGTTCGACGGTTTACCGGCGGTTTATAGACCGTCGGTATTACCGACGGTGTATCGTACCTAAGCCGCCGGTTTGGCCATCGTTAGAATCCGACGGCTCGACCGCCGGCTACGCCGCTGGTAATACCGACGGTCTATAAACCGCCGGTGCAAACTGCCGGTATTTGACATTTTTCCTGTAGTGTATTTTCCTAATAGACATGCATCATACAGGTGATACTTTATAAAGCCTAGTTTTGGTATTCCTCTAACCAATTCTTTATGGATAATTTTCTTATGTTTTTTCATGCTTGCAAGACAAAGATTTCAATCTATAACCATGATAATCAGTAATTATTTTGAGACAAAATTAATAGAATATTTAATAAAATTTAAATCAAGCATGTACATATACCATATTTCCATGTATAATATCTATTCCATTTTGGCTTATTTTATAGCTAGTGGTAAAAAATTATTCAAATTTCTAATCATACATGTGCCTTCTACTTTCCTAGTGGTTTTGTCTCCCAATATAACCTTGCCTCCCTTCCTGGCTTCTAGTGATATGAATTGTATCGTATCTTAATTCATATGCTTCAAACATTAGCTACCAGGTACCAAATGCTCTCATGAGGTCTTATATAAAATTTTTTCTATAAGATAATCAAATGTTAGACTTGAAAATCCAAATAAGTTTGGGTTCTTCTTTTGGAAAAAAAATCTAGATGAATATCTGATATGATTTATTTTATGCAGCTTAGGTCTCCATACTAAATGAGTTTTACTATAAATAGTACAAGTGTGTGAGATATGACCAATAAATCCATAAGAAAAACATTTCACTATTAAAAAAGGATTCATCAATCTACGTGAGTTATACTACCTTTTCCAAGGTTATTATATTTTAGGCTTCTGATCAAAATTAGAAAATTACTTAGGTGTGGGTGGTGTCCTGTTTTTCTCAAGTGCTTTTAATTCTGCTTTAAAATATGAGTTAGTACTTTCTAAAATAGCATTATCAGCTTTAAAATATTGTTCTCTACTATCAGATTCATCTATAAATGTTTTAAAATATTTTTCAAGTTCAGTATGTGATGATTTCAATAGTACATGTTGTTTGTTCAAATCATCAAACTCATCCAATAATTTCATTTGGTTTCTATCAATCAATGCGTAATCATTCCTAAGATTTTCATGATATTTTGTTGTTCTAAAAAACCTATCATGTAGCTTTTTTAGTTTCCTATAAGTAGTATGAATTTTCTCAGGAACATCAAATAACTCTTTATAGGTTAAGTCACATACCTCTTCTTGATCTGACTTATCGAGCTTGTCAACCATTAAGCATAAATTAGTGACTTCATCCACTGCTTCTATTTTTGAGGAATCTAAAGTTGAGTTCACCCAAAATGCTATCTATAATCTCTTCTTGCCCTTATATTATTTTTCTCCCCAACATTCTCCTTACTAGGATTAGCTTTAAGATTCAAGCAATCAGATTTGATGTGTCCAAGTTTCCTACATTCATAACAAATTACATCATTAGAAGCCTTAGTATTTTTGTAGAACTTACCCTTATTCCACTATTGATGTTTCCTTTGCTTCCTCTTAAGGAAACTTCTAAATTGCCTTTTCATTAAGGTAATATAATCTTCATCATTTTACTGAGATTGATCACTATCTGAGTCATCCACCTTCAATTTAATGTTTTTCTTCTTCCTCTTATTACCAACATCAATATATCTTTGAGTCACTCCTTGATCATAAGTAATTAGTGATCCAAGAAGATTCTTAACAGAATTAATATTTAAGTCTTTTGATTCCATTATAGTAGTTATATTTGCATCATAAGTAGTGGGAAAACAATGAAGAATTTTATTTACTTTTTCAGCATTGTTAGTTCCCTACCTAAATGAGGTGACTATTTATGTGAAATGAGTATGCATGTCGGTGATTAATTCATTTGGTTTCATACAAAATAGTTCAATCTTGATTGTTTCACCTCATTAGTTCATTTATATGTAAGGCAAAGTAAATCCCAAATTTATTTTATTTATCTACAAGTTGAGACACGCAAATAGTCTTCAAATTTAAGTGCATAGAAAACATTGTTTAAACATTTAATGTTTAACTACGTTAAGCCTTTTTCTTCTACAATCCAGTTAGTAAATAGTGTTTCAATTATAATGCCATCCACAAGTCTAGTTGGCCTAGTGTATCCTTCCTATACTAAAATCTACATGCCATAGTCAAGCGATTGAATAAAAGAAAACATTTGTGTTTTCCAAAAAATTGAAAGGGATGTTATCAAATAATGGTGGTCTAGTTATCAAATATCCTTTGGATATGTTACGGTTTCCATAATAATCCATAATCATTTTCAAAAAGTTAATTAAACCTTAATTTTCAAAAGTAGGCTCTGATACCTCTTGAAAGTCTGAATAGGTTATTAGACCTAAAGCAATTATCTGAAGGCTAACAAAGAGGGGGGTGAATTGGTAATTTCAAAATCTCTTATTAGATTAGAAAAAACTAATTTTATAATTTTTTAAGCACAATGATAATTTATCAAAATAAAAATTGTCAAATATAAAATAAACTTGCAAAAAATAAAAAAATAGTGAAAAGTAAATATAAAAAAAAATTATAGTGTTTGATCCAACAAGACCTACGTCCACTCGCTAAAGACTCTCACTTCAGGTATTGCACTATACCAAAGTCACTCTCCTTTTTCTCCCACAATAAGGCTAAGAATCCCTTACAATTAACCCCTCTTCCAATAATCCCCAGTGCAGTAGAGTACTGCCATGCTTTTTTACCCTCTTAGAGAGGGCAGAGAACCAGCATCCTTTCCCACCCTCTTGGTGATGGTAGAGAACCAGCAACCTTTCACACCCTCCTAGTTTTTGTAGAATAATTTCATCCTTTTACACTCTCCTGGTGTCAGCATAGTACCGTAATCCTTTTACACCCTCTTAGTGTCGGCAGAGTACCGACACTCCTTTGTAAATCTTCTTCCAAGAGTCTTCATGAAATTAGGTAAGATCTTTGAAGAACAGGCAATAGATACTAACCATTGGGCAACCTTGTGAATCCCCTCACAAATCCCTCTTAGGAAATCTCTCACTCTCCAATAAAAAGGAACTCTCCCAAACACTCTTTAAGTTCACTCTAAAAAAAATTCACAGTAGGAGTCTACACAAAGTCTGTTCTAAGAACTCTTATATATGAATGACACAAAAACTGTCTAAAAAACATAAAATTTTAATTTGACCATCTTGGATTATATAGTTCAATCGTACTTCAAACGTACAAATAGTTTAAAAGTCTTGACATGATGCTGGATGAACCTATTTTCATACTCTATTAGTTGAATATATAAACTGACATCATATTGTACGAATAGTTTAAAAAATGAAAAAGTTTATTAGGTATGATTATATATGAATGCATTTCTTATACTGGTCAGCATACTATATGAAAATGGATGACTTTAACCAAATGGTATGATGAGTTTAACCCAATGTTGTACAGTACTATCAGTTTAACCTAATCATGCTTTGTTTGGTATTAAAATGGATGAGTCCATTTTGCACTCTAGATGTCATCTATAAGAAATGAATTTCATACAGTACAAACATTTCAAAAAATTTACCTATTCGTATGGATGAACTGGTATGCACCAATTTTGTAATTGATATGTCATCTGTATGAAATTCATTTTGTACAATACGATTAGTTCAAAAATTGGAGTGTTTATTTGGGATGAATTAATGGGTACGTAGCTAATTTATACTTTAGACATCATCTATATGAATTTAATTTAGTACAATATGAATAGTTCAATTGAAAATTTCTAAGACATGATTCGATTAACTGCTTTCTAGAGGAAAACTCAAATCAAATTATCTCGTATGATCCCATAATCGTATAGTACGACTATTTTTAAAAATATAACTTTTTATCTTACTCCTGAGTGTATGTATGCATGGTAACCCAATTACAATCATAGTCTCTCAGACTTAAGAAAAATAAAAAAGGTATAGACTTCAATTACAATAAACCCTAATCTAATCTGTCTTGAAGTCTTCAGCAGTCTGGAGTATGATTCACTAAAATATTAATACACACAAACAACACAAACAAAATTTCTAATATATGTTAGGATAAATAGTAATCAACACAATAATATTTTTAAATTATCAAAGACACACATGTTATAAAAATATAGTTTTAAAAACTAAGTTGCAACATATAAATGCACAAACATTGCACCAAAGTCCTTAGAACTAGAAGAGCCTTAGTTAAGTGCATATGTGCATCTTTTACATGCAATGAATAAAGATAATTAAGCTATATAAGATTTTAATTAATGAATAGTTGGAACACAACAATTCCTTATTCTTTTCCCATAATTCCTATTCAAGTAGGCTTAAGCTATGTTTAAAATTCCAAACTTACTCAAAGCACTCAAAATTTAATATACATATAATTTTAAAATTAATTTTATACTTAAAAATAGCTTGATTTTTAAGAAAACTCCTGCAAAATTTAGGATAATTCAAACTAATTTTAAAGAAATCTCAAAATAGTTTTAAAATGATTTTAAAAAGATTCTAAAAATACTTGAATAATTTAGAGAAAATTCAAAATGGGGTTTTGGATTTTAAATTAATTATTTTGGTTTAGTATTTATTAAACATTAATTAAATACTTAAGTATCTTAGTAGCTTAAATTATTTGAAATATTTAGGATGTTTAGAATAAATTTTAAATCTTAAAATAAAAAAATTAAATTCTCAAATTTTAATAAAATAATAATGATTTTTTTATTTTTAAAATATTTAATTTAATATTAAATTAAAAGATATTAATTAATCCATATTAAAATAATTATTTAAAGTATTTAAATCCAAAATTAATTATTTTTTAAAATATTTTATATTTAAAATAATTATTTAATTACTTAAAAAGTTTTTTTCAATAAATTTTTAATTATTAAAAATGTTGCATTAAATATTTTAAATTAAATGACACTAATTATTTATTAGAGTATAAATTAAAATATTAAAAGAAAATATACTAAATTAAGATTAATTTCAAAATAAATACTTTAATATTATTCTCTAAAATTTTTAAATTCTTTACAATAAAAAATTTGAATATCTCATTAATATTTAATTTGTAATTAATTAATTAATTAGATAATTACTTCAAAACTTTAGTATTTAAAATTATAGAAAATAAATTATGTATTTTAATTTGAAATTAATTTTAAATGAATGTTTATAAAATTATAAAAAAATTTGGATTTATATTTAATTTTTAGTTAGTTTAGTAAGATTCTATAATAAAAATTATTTAAAATACAATTCAATTAATTATGTTAGCGGTGACGATAGTAGGTGTAATGGTGGGCCACACGGCACAATCTAAAGCATCAGATATGTTCCACTGTAATGGAGGCTACATGACATCATCTAGACCATAGATTTAAAATTGTATTAATTGGTGTGCATTAATGGCCAATGATTGCACTATAGGAATCATTAGTCATTAATGTATAACGCAGTTCCACGATGGCGCGAGTCACATATCCGGGTCAATAGAGCTCGGAGGCTGTTGGATCTTCCATGATTTGATTCAATGGCCTAGATTGAGCTGGACAGAATTGTTGGCCTCTAGATCAAGTGAGCCTTCAAACAAAGCTGTGGAACAACATGATATGAGCTATTGATCGTGTGATTAACGGTCAAGAAATGTCCAATTAGTGGATACTACAAAAAACATTCTATTATAACTTTTTTGTCTTGTTCTCTCGATCAGACTGATCATTTGACATGAATTTTAAAACTAGCTACTAGGGATAAATAAAAATCATGGGGAATAAAAAATGTAATTTAAAATGCACTTTATAAAAAAATATTTCAATCTAAGTGTAGTGATTTAGAGCTTTTGAGGGATTTTATCGTTGGATCTTTAAAGACTTGATACGATGGAGCTTATAGACTATCCACATATGTTTTCCTTCTTAAATCTGTAGTTCAAAATGCATAGGATTGAGATGGCAAAGCTTTGGATGGAAAACTCCCTTTTCATTGGAGATTTGGCCATCGATGGGGCTTTGATGGTGGGGTTTTACTTGGGAAGGGAAGAGGACACTGAGAAGCATTCAAATGAAGTAGAATGAAGCTCTAGCGGGGTGATGGGAGTGCGAGAATGTTAGATAATGAATGAGAGTCATTTTGGAGAATTTACCCTATTTAATTGATCTGGGTGTAAATGAATAGCCCTAACTGATCAGAGGCATCCATTAGATCATAGCACATTATCCAAGCTGTTGGTTGACAGGGAGAAAGGCAGGAAAGGCTTATAAACCCAGTTGTTTAGGATCATGGAAGGGACCACTAACCCTTTAAGGATAAACCAGGCCCTTAGTTCAGTTTGGAGAGCTTAAGGTGTGCTTTTGCACTTAAAAAGAATCCTTAAAGTAGCCTAAAATCGAGAGAGATATGATAAAGGAAGGAGGTTGACCATCAATAGGGTTTTCTATAAGGTGTTAAATTTTGGTCCAGTTAACCCAGTTAAGGTTGATGAGATGGCATCGGAGGTGTTGAGTCTAGTAATTAGGTTGTTAAGCCTAAGTGAATGTCCCAAGGCTACCAAGAGGAGGGGTGAATTGGTAGTTTAAAAATTTTAAACCCTCTTTGAAGATTAAGTTGAACCGAAATAAAATTTCTTTTAAAGTTTGTAGAAAAATATTTTTCAACCACAGAGTTTTTAAAACTAAAATTTAAAGTGCGGACACATAAAAACAATAAAGTAAATGACACCAGATTTATAGTGGTTCGATCTATAACCAGACCTACATCCACTCCTCAGAGGCACCCTATGAGTATTGCACTAAAACCAATAGTGACTCTCCTTTTGCACCCACAGCAAGGCGGAGAAGCCTTTACAACACACTCTTTTCACCACTACCCAGTGCGGCAGAGAATCGTCGTCCTTTTACACAATCCCCAGTGTTGGCAGAGAATCGTCGTCCTTTTACACTCTCCTAGTGTGGGCAGAGAACCCTACGGCTGTTCACACTCTCCAAGTGTAGGCAGAGAACCCTTCGGCTGTTCACACTCTCCAAGTGTAGGCAGAGAACCCTTTCGGCTATTCACACTCTCCAAGTGTCGGCAACAAACCGGATCTCCTTGACTGATCTTCTCACAAGAAATCTAGAAGGAAGACAGAAAAGAGTGAAGTAATCCCAATTCACAAGTAGAGATTCTTACCTTTGAACTCCAAGTGAAGCCTTCACGCTCCAATGATAGGAATCCTCCCTTGAATGCTCTCTTTCACTCTCTCCTTGGCTATTCTCTCAAGAGGCACGAAGATCAAATGACAAAAAGATTGGGAGCCTGTCTAATTTGGACTATTTATATAAAAGACAAGAAAAACCAGCCAAAAACTGTAAGTTTTCAATTCTGTACGCAATGGATCGTCCTGTACGATTGTGGATCGTCCTAGACGATTTTACATAAACGATCTGAAATGACCCTATTTGAATATGTGTACGAAATGTCTTCGTACAGATGGTCGTCCTGTACGAACTAGGTTTGTCCAGTACGAACGGTTATTACTAGGTCGGTTCTAGAAACTACTGAAAATTGTTTTAAGACAGTTAATCGTTTGGACAAGAATATGTTCATCTGGACGAAATTTTTACAGAGAACCGATCGTCCTGGACGATTCTTGACTTCGTCTGGACGAAAATTTTCCAGAGGACCAATTGCCACGGATGATAATTTATTTTCGTCTGGACAAAAATTTTCTAGAGACCCGATCGTCCTAGATGATATTTAATTTCGTCTGGACGAAAATTTTCCAGAGGACCAGTTGCCACGGACGATAATAAAATTCATCTGGACGAAAATTTTACAGAGAATCAATCATCCTGTACGATAATTAATTTTGTCCTGGACGAATAGGACTTAGAAAAAATTTTTCGAGCAAGTTCATATTCGTTCCATGTGCTCTATAGGAGATAACTGTCTGATCGTCCCGTACGATCGGATATCATCCCATACGATCAGTATAAAATTTTTATGATCTCCTTATGTGTGTGTGTATGTTTTTATTCACTCAATTACAATCAATCCCTTTCAAATTTAATTCAAAGAAAAAATGCAAACTTCAAATTGACAAAGTATCTCATGTTGAATTTGATTTGAAGTTATAGTAGTCTGGAGTCTGATTTTTCTGAAATGTTAGTACACACAAGAGCAAATACAAATCTTCTAAAATTGTTAGGAGATAACTACACATTTGAACAATAATGTTTGGAATCATCAAAACTATATAAGTTGCAATAAAGGAAAAGCTTTCAAATAGCAACTATTCTAACAATCTCCCCCTTTTTGATGATGACAAAACAATTATTGTTTGTATGGTTTCAATTTAAACAAATCTCCTATCTCCTAAACTCCCCCTGAATTGATGAGTACATGAAAATAAGGAGGCATTTTGAAGTAAAGAACAATATTTTTGTTTTTCAAAAATTTTAACACAAACAACCACAAAGTCAAATACACAAAAGCAAAATGCAAACAGAATAATCAAAACACAAAACATAAAAATTTCAATAATTTCTCCCCCTTTTTGACAACAACAAAAAGTGAAGAAGAAATAGACGAGAAATGTAAGTAATTATATGAAATCCATTTGAAAATTTAATCTAAATGGTGATTGACATAAGGTATGCAATTTTAAACTAAAAACATTAGGTCAATCATAGAAATTCTTAAAATTTAAGAAGTGATATAACATTGTAAGTAAGAAGAATTTTTCAAAGATATGATTCAATTTAGACATTCGAATATAGAAAATCATTACAAGAGAGATGTAAAAAAAATTTATATTTCAAAGTTCAATGGAATATAAATGAACATAAGATCAGTTTGTATTAAGAGATTGAAAGAATTTGGAAAGAAGAGAATTACCACATGTGGCGCTTTGCGCATTTTTTTCAAAATTTTTGGGGCACATTTTTGTGCATTTTTTTTTTGGGCTTATTTTGTGCCTCTTTTTCATATTGCAAATCTTTGCGAATTCCTTTTGATTTTTAAACTTTTTGTACAATTTTTAAGAGTAATTGAGACCAATTATTTCCAAAATCAATAATCTAAAATTTCAAATATTTCTAAGTGCATAAATATCACTTGATCATAGAAATACAAAATAAGAAAATATCTAAATTGCAATAGTAATATTAACTTTTACGTAGTCTAAATGAATAGACATGAATTTAAAAGTTCTAATTACAACAAGTTATAAACAACTTTTAAATTTAGAAAGACTAGATTTTCTAATATAGATAATCTCAAATTACAATCTAATTTAAGCACTATGAAGATCTTTTTGGACCTGTACGAACAATGTTCGTCCCGTACATTTAGTGTTTAGGGTTTAAAAACATACACACACACATAAAAAGATCATAAAAATTTTATACTGATCGTACGGGACGATATCCAAAAACATAAAATATGAGTACAACAAACACAAAGAAATTCATCTCTACTGTTCTAGAGGAGGAGGAGGAGGAATGCCGCCAAAAAGGTTGAAGTAGGAGGCCATCAATATTACATTGGTATTAATTTCATGTACTTCATTTCTAATATTACCAATGTCTTGTTGCTGCTCCTTAAGTTGAGCATCAAATTGATCAAACCTTTGATCAATGTGAGTCTCTAATCTATCAAATCTTTCAATCAGATTCTGATAATTTGACTGAGGTGCAGAATTTTGCTCTCCTTCTTCCTCTTCTGAAGCACTGGCATGTGTTTTTCCTTTTTCCTCCTTGAAAAGCAATCTAAAGGAAGCATCATTATAGTGTACTGGCTCTTCGTATTCTTCATCAGGATGCACTAAGTTGTATTTCTTTTCCAAAATGTATGTGATTAAGTGTCCTAATGAGATGTTCTTTTTTCTCTTCTGTTTTGAATATCCTATTTCTGAAAGCCCATAGATATGATCTATGATAAGTTGGGCTTCGTCAATAGGATGACATTCTATAATAAAAAAGGTTATAGCAAAAAGGAGAGGGGTAATATTAATCCTATCACCATTGAAGATCGAAGGATATGCTGGATGATTTGGGCATCTTTGGTCATACCGGAGACTCTAGCGACATGATAGTTAAGATCATTTTCTCTAATTACCCTATTGACATTATACCATTTGAAAGTGGTTTCTGTCATTAGGGTGTGAGCTCTATATCCCTCAGTTCTTAAGTTTAAAAAGGCACCAAGGTCGTGCTTGGTGATTTCAACTTTTAGCTTGAAGACATAAGAACTTATGGAGGAGTGGTCGGAATTAAAACTCATGTTTGCTAGGAAATAGTGGTAGGTTTTCTTGTTGTAGAAGTGGACAAGAGAAAGTATGAAATGAAATTAGGTTGAGGCAAAAAGGTGCATTACCCTAAATTTTAACTCACTTTGGATTTAAATGCGAGAGGGAGTTATTTTGGCGGATGCAAAACGAGGAGAGGATTCCTCATTCGCCTTAGACAGGAAGTTTTCTGAGGCATTTCTATTGGGTTTCTTTACCAACACCTTTTGTCTCTTGCTTGAGGAGGCCATTGTTGATTTGAAGTAGAAAGGGATTGAAAGTGAAGTTTGAAAGTGTGATTGTTAAGTTAGAAAGCTTTCATATTTAAAGAAAAATGATACGTTTGTCCTGGACGAAAAATCTTCGTCCTGGATGAAAATCATCATTCGTCTGGACGAAAATATTTCGTACAGACGATCAAATTCATCCAAAATGTAACGGCTTTTCATAATCAACACAACTTACGATGCGTCCCTTCGTACAGGCTTTTTGACTTGACCGATCGTACAGACAAAATTATTTCGTACAGACGATCAAAAAATAACTCGTTTTAATGACTCTTGAAAACCGTCCCCTACAATGTAACGACATCTGTTCGTCTGGATGAACCAAAAACTTGTACAGACGAAATCCATATTAAAAACTGTCTTATCCACTCAACCGCTCCATTCAATCGTCCCGACGTTTGAGAAAAAATATTTTTGTCATGGATGATCGTCAGATCGTACAAACGATCTAATTAACAACTGCTCTCAAAACGGTTAAAATTCGCGCAAACTGTTCTTTCAGACATCGTCCAGTACGAAACAAACTTCGTCCCGGACGATTTCCTCTAATTTTTGAATTTTGATTTTTAATTTAAGAAAATCAAACTAAACATTCAAAAACAAAGAAAACATAAAACAAAACCATAGACCTAAAAACAAATTCATTCAAAACACACAATATTTCACAAAATCAAAAACAAAACAAAACAAATATCAATGTTGCAAAGACATTTTGTTTAGGCATTCAAATCAATAACATCAAGCCTTGTTCTTAAAGTACTGAAGGTATCAAAGGCTAAAGGTTTTGTAAAAATGTCTGCAAGTTGATTTTCAGTTGAAACATGTATGAGTTCAATTTCTCCCTTGGATACATGATCCCTTATGAAATGATGCCTTATATCAATGTGTTTGGTTCTAGAATGTTGAATAGGATTTTTGGAAATGCAAATAACACTAGTATTGTCACAATAAATTGGAATAGTGCCTATAGTTAATCCTAAATCAATCAATTATTGTTTTAACCAAAGTACTTGTGCCACACAACTTCCTAATGCAATGTATTCTGCTTCTGCAGTAGATAGTGCCACTGAATTTTATTTTCTACTAGACCATGAAACTAATGAATTTCCAATGAATTGACATGTTCCAGAAGTGCTTTTCCTATCCACTCTACAGCCTACAAAGTCAGAATCTGAGTAACCAATAATTTCAAATGAAGAGCTAAACTTAGGATACCAAATCCCTAAGTTTTGAGTTCCTAGTAAATATCTTAAAATACTTTTCACTGCTGTCAAATGTGATTCTTTTGGATCTGATTGAAATCTAGCACATAAGCAAACACTGAACGTAATATCTGGTCGGCTAGCAGTCAAGTAAAGTAAAGATCCAATTATCCCTCTAAATTTCTTTTGATCAATAGATTTTCCCTTAAGGTCCTTCTCCAACTGAACTGAGGAATTTATTGGTGTACTAACAGGTTTAGCATTGTCCATTTCATATTTTTTGAGGATGTCCTTAATATATTTAGTTTGACTAAGAAAAGTACTTTCCTCAAGTTGCTTAATACTAAATCCTAGAAACTAATTTAAATCTCTAATTAGACTCATTTCAAATTCACTACTCATAGTTTTAGAAAAATCATCACAAAGATTTTTATTTGAAGATCCAAAGATGATGTCATCCACATAAATTTGAACAATAAGTATATCCTTTCCAATTTTCCTTAAAAAGAGAGTTGTATCCACACTTCCTTTTTCAAAAAATCTTTCAAGTAGGAAGGTGCTCAACCTCTCATACCAAGCCCTAGGTGCCTGTTTCAATCCATATAATGCCTTTTTTAACTTGAAAACATGAAAACATGATTTGGAAATTTAAAATTTTCAAAACCTGGAGGTTGTTCTACAAAAACATCTTCCTCAATTACCCCATTTAAAAAGGCACTTTTGACATCCATTTGATACAATTTAAAACCTTTAAAACAAGCAAAGGCTAATAAAACCCTAATTGATTCAAGTATAGCTTCAGGGGCAAAAGTTTCCTCAAAATCAATTCCTTCAATTTGATTATACCCCTTAGCTACTAATCTAGCCTTATTTCTAATGACTACTCCTGAGTCATTCATTTTATTTTTGAACACCCACTTGGTTCTAATAACACTTTGATCTTTTGGCCTTGTAGTTAATTCCCAAACTTTATTTCTTATAAATTGATTTAACTCTTCTTGCATGGCCAATATCCAAAATTCATCAGAAAGTGCTTGATCAATGTTAGTGGGTTCAATAGTTGAAATAAAGGCCGAATGATTGACTTCCTTGTTTAATCCACGCCTAGTTCTAACACCCTCACTTGGTTCACCTATAATCAATTCCTTTGGGTGGTTTTTAGAAAATCTAAAATCTTTAGGCAAAGGGTTTTCTTTTTCCAAATTTTCTTCCACATTTTCTTCCAAATTTAATCTATCAATCTTTTGGGAGTTTTCTTCAATTTCTTCCTCAACAACATTTGGCTCTTCCAAGTTTCCACTTTCATCAAATACAACATGTGTGATTTCTTCAATGACTAAAGTTCTTTTGTTGAATACCCTATAAGATTTTCCAACACTTAAATATCCAACAAAAATTCCTTCATCTGATTTTGGATCAAATTTTCCTAAGGCAGATTTTCCATTATTATGTATGAACACCTTGCAACCAAATACATGCAATTGAGACAAATTAGGTGTTCTACCTTTTAGCAACTCATAGGGTGTTTTATTCAAATTTGATCTCACATTCACCCTATTCAGAACATAGCATGCAGTGCTAACCGCCTAAGCCCAAAAATATCTAGGAAGTGAGTATTCTGCCAATATTGCTCGGGCGGCTTCTATTAATGTTATGTTTTTCCTTTCAACTACACCATTTTGCTGAGGGGTTCTAGGTGCAGAAAAATTGTGATCAATCCCTTTTTCTTTACAGAAATTTTCAAATCTTTCATTTTCAAATTCTCCTCCATGATCACTTTGTATAGAAATTATTTCACTCCCTAGTTTCCTTTGAATCCAAGTAGAAACGTTTCTGAATTCCTCAAACGATTCACTCTTATGAAAAAGAAATCTAACCCAAGTGAATTTTGAGAAATCATCCACTATAATAAATCCGTATACCTTCACTCCTAGACTTACAGTGCCTACAGGTCCAAAAAGATCCATGTGTAGAATTTCTAAAGGTTTACTGGTCCTAAGATCTTTATTGGACTTAAATGAGGACTTCACTTGTTTTCCTAATTGACATGCATCACAAAGATGGTCCTTAGTAATGTCTAGTTTAGGTATACCTCTTACCAAATTCTTTTGGGTAATTCTCCTAAGGTTTTTCATACTAGAATGATAAAGTCTCCTATGCCAAAGCCATGATTCATCAGAAACATTTTTCAAACAAAAAGCAGTAAGAGATTGAATACAATTTAAACCTAGCATGTAGACATTATTTACCCTTTTTCCATTTAAAACAATTTTCTCATTTTGGCTTATTATGCAGCTAGTAGGTAAAAATTTTGCATTATAGCCCTTATCACATAGCTGACTTATGCTAAGCAAATTATGTTTTAAGCCTTCAACTAATAACACATTGTCTATGAAAAAGTTTTTTAAATATCCAATCATACCTGATCCAACCACTTTCTTTGTGGTATTATCTCCAAGTGTAACCTTGCCTCCACTCCTGGCTTCCAGCGTTATGAATTGAGCAGTATCTCCAGTCATATGCTTTGAACATCCGCTGTCCAGGTACCATATACTCTCATGAGATCTTGTGTGAGAGTACACCTGCAAAAATTCTCAAATGTTAGACCTGGGAACCCAAACAAGTTTGGGTTCACCTTTATGAAATTTATAATCAGATGCATGTATGATATGTCTAGGTTTATGCATCTTAGTTCTCCACACCAAATTAGTTTTCATCTTTAAAGTGCAGGTGTGAGATATATGTCCAAAAAATCCACAATTATTACATTTAACATTAGGAAAAATATTCCTATGTTTTCTTTCATATGATTGTTTTCTAAGGGATTTCATGAATTTAGGATAATATTTAGGATTTGTAAAATCTTCAAGTTTAGGGGGGTTCCTATTGTCCACGAGAGCTGTTATTGTGAGTTTGTAAAATGAATTCATATCTTCCAAAATTCGACTGGTATAATTGATTCTATATGTCTTGCTCTCAGATTCATCCTTAAAATTCTTAAATTCTTTTTCAAGTTCAGCATAGGATGATTTTAAATTCTCAAAATTTTTATTCAAGTCATCATATTCATCAAGTAGTTTCATGTGGTTGTTATCTATTAAAGCATGATCTTTCCTAAGGATTTCGTGTTCCTTATTAAGCTCTTCCAATTCTAAACCTAAACTAGCATGCATCTTTTTCATTTTCCTATATGCATCATGCATGTGTTCAGAAACTTTAAACAGTTCATCATAGGTTAAATCACATACCTCTTATTGATCTGATTGTTCAATATTATCTACCATCAAGCAAAGGTTGGTGACTTCTTCTTCCTTTTCAGTCTCAGATGAGTCTGAAGCTGAGTCCGCCCAGAAAGCTCTTTGAAATTTCTTCTTTCCCTTCTTTACCATTGGTTTCTCCTCTACCTTCTCCTTGCTAAGAGTGGCTTGGAGTTTTGGACAATCAGTCTTTATATGACCTGGTTTCCTGCATTCATAACAAATCACTTCATTAGAAACCTTTCCATTTCTGTTATACTTACCTCTATTCCATTGCTGGCGTCTCTTCTGCCTCCTCTTTAAAAAGCTTCTGAATTGTCTAGTCATCAATGCAATATCGTCTTCATCCTTAGGTTGTGAGTGTTCACTCTCTGACTCTTCCACATTTAGTGCAATATTTTTGTCCTTTCGTGGTTCACCTGCATCAATCTTTCTTTGACTTGCTCCTTGCTCATAAGCAATGAGTGAACAAAGAAGATTGTCAATGGAATAAATGTTCAGATCTTTAGACTCTGTAATTACAGTAATTTTAGCATCATAAGCAGTAGGTAAACAATGAAGAATCTTATTGACCATTTCAGCATTAGTTAATTCCCTACCAAGTGCATGCAAAGAATTGACAATTTGAGTGAATCTTGTGTACATGTCTGAAATATATTCATTAGGTTTCATGCGAAACAATTCATAGTCATGTAACAAGATATTGAGTCTTGATTGCTTAACCTCATTTGTCTCTTCATAAGTTATACAAAGTCTATCCCATATGTCCTTTCCACTTTTGCAAGTGGAAACTCGCATGTAGTCTTCAGATTTTAAAGCACAAAAGAAACTATTTAAACATTTGGCATTTAATTGTGCTAAGTCATGTTCTTCTATAGTCCAATCTGCATAAGGTATTTCTACCATAATTCCATCAACTAATCTAGTTGGTTTTGTGTAACCTTCCTGGACTAGCATCCACATACGATAATCAAGTGACTGTAAGAAAGTAGACATGCGTGTTTTCCAAAAATCAAAAGGAATATTGTCAAACAGTGGAGGTCTAGTGATAGAGTAACCCTCAGGTGTGTTTCGGTTTCTAAATGTAGCCATCTACGTTAATCAAAAAGTAGTTCAAACTTATGATTTTGAAACGACGCTCTGATACCACTTGTTGAGTCTAGTAATTAGGTTGTTAAGCCTAAGTGAATGTCCCAAGGCTACCAAGAGGGGGGGTGAATTGGTAGTTTAAAAATTTTAAACCCTCTTTGAAGATTAAGTTGAACCAAAATAAAATTTCTTTTAAAGTTTGTAGAAAAATATTTTTCAACCACAGAGTTTTTAAAACTAAAATTTAAAGTGCGAAAACGTAAAAATAAAAAAGTAAATGACACCAGATTTATAGTGGTTCGGTCTATAACCAGACCTACATCCACTCCTTAGAGGCACCCTCTGAGTATTGCACTAAAACCAATAGTGACTCTCCTTTTGCACCCACAGCAAGGCGGAGAAGCCTTTACAACACACTCTTTTCACCACTACCCGATGCGGTAGAGAACCGTTGTCCTTTTACACAATGCCTAGTGTTGGCAGAGAACCGTCGTCCTTTTACACTCTCCTAGTGTGGGCAGAGAACCCTACGGCTGTTCACACTCTCCAAGTGTAGGCAGAGAACCCTTCAGCTGTTCACACTCTCCAAGTGTAGGCAGAGAACCCTTTCGACTATTCACACTCTCCAAGTGTCGGCTGCGAACCGGATCTCCTTGACTGATCTTCTCACAAGAAATCTAGAAGGAAGAAAGAAAAGAGTGAAGTAATCCCAATTCACAAGTAGAGATTCTTACCTTTGAACTCCAAGTGAAGCCTTCACGCTCCAATGGTAGGAATCCTCCCTTGAATGCTCTCTTCCACTCTCTCCTTGGATATTCTCTCAAGAGGCACGGAGATCAAATGACAAAAGATTGGGTGGCAGTCTAATTTGGACTATTTATATAAAAGACAAGAAAAACCGCCCAAAAACTGCAAGTTTTCAATTCTGTACGCAATGGATCGTCCTGTACGATTGTGGATCGTCCTGGATGATTTTACTTAAATGATCTGAAATGACCCTATTTGAATATGTGTATGAAATGTCTTCGTACAGATGATCGTCCTGTACGAACTACGTTAGTCCAGTACGAACGGTTATTACTAGGTCGGTTCTAGAAACTGCTGAAAACTGTTCTAAGTCGGTTAATCGTTTGGACGAGAATATGTTCGTCCGGACAAAATTTTTACAGAGAACCGATCATCCTGGACGATTCTTGACTTCGTCTGGACGAAAATTTTCCAAAGGACCAATCGCCACAGACGATAATTTATTTTCGTCTGGACGAAAATTTTCCAGAGACCCGATCGTCCTGGACGATATTTAATTTCGTCTGGACGAAAATTTTCCAGAGGACCAGTCGCCCCGGACGATAATAAAATTCATCTGGACAAAAATTTTACAGAGAAACAATCGTCCTGTATGATAATTAATTTTGTCCTGGACGAATACGACTTAGAAAAAAATTTTCGAGCAAGTTCCTATTTGTTCCATGTGCTCTATAGGAGATAACTGTCTGATCGTCCCGTACGATCGGATATCGTCCCGTACGATCAATATAAAATTTTTATGATCTCCTTATGTGTGTGTGTATGTTTTTATTCACTCAATTACAATCACTCCCTTTCAAATTTAATTCAAAGAAAAAATGCAAACTTCAAATTGACAAAGTATCTCATGTTGAATTTGATTTGAAGTTATAGTAGTCTGGAGTCTGATTTTCCTAAAATGTTAGTACACACAAGAGCAAATACAAATCTTCTAAAATTGTTAGGAGATAACTACACATTTGAACAATAATATTTGGAATCATCAAAACTACATAAGTTGCAAAAATGTAAAGCATTCAAATAGCAACTATTCTAACAGGATGGATCTTGGAGCTACTGGTGGGGTAATCCCAAAGGCTTTGGAGCATGAAGTTGGAGTTGAAAGGGAAGTTAGATCATTACAAAGGAGGATTTAAATATTGAAGTAGTCTATTTAACTAGTCAAAGGGTCTTGTTGACTGGTGAGATAGATTGGGGGGGAGTATATGCGTTATTGAATCAAGGAGGAAGGATCAAAGGGGTTAGAGCCATGAAAAGAATGAATGGAAGCATATAACATAGGGTCTAACCATGGATTTTGAATTGACTTGATAATCTGCACCAAAGTCATATTGAAGGACTCAACTAATCCATTATCCTGGGGGTAATAGATTATTGAGTATCTCCAATCAATAATAAGGCGCCTTACAAAACTATTGATTTTTATGGACTTGAATGCCGACCCATTATCAGATATGATTTTGTGGGGTATAACGAATTGATACATGATATGATCATGAAATAATTTTAAATTATGGTGTAATGTTACATTACATAGGGGAATTGCTTTCGCTCACTTTGAAAAGTAATCATTTGTAGCTAATATAAAGCGATAACCATTTGAAGAAGGTCAATCGGCCCAATAACATCCATGCCCAAACTTTCAAAGGGCTATGAAGCTATAATGGGATGCAACACATTAGGTGGCTTATATAAAAACACACCATGAACGTGGCATTGATAACAATATTTCATAATATTCATATAATTATCAATAATTATAGGCTAGTAGTATCCAAGTCTATTGATTATCAACTTCATTTTTGGGCCCGATTGATGAGCACCGCATGGTTCGAAATGGACATTAATAATAATCTTTAGGGCCTCTCATTTATCTAAGCAACGCATACAAATCTAATTGAACAATCAGCAATATAACGTATTGTTGACTAGTTCATATGATAGGGCATGTTTTTTGATCTGGTTAGTTTGGGATTTATCCCGAGGAAGTTTTCCCTCTTGAAGATAATCGATCAATGGTTGTCTCTAGTTGTCTTCTTCATTGAGGCAGAAAGGATCTAGAGGGATCTCTTATTGATGTGCTCCTAATCTATAGGGTAAAGGACCTTATGACCTTGAATCCCTATAGGAATGGAGTCTTCTTCTGAGCATATGAATTCATTTGTAAGCTTTACTAAGGCATACACTACAGAGTTCCTTCCATGATAAACCCTATATAAAGTTATGACAGGGATCTGCTAGAACAAGTGAGTAGTGTACTGATGATATTTGAGGAGGTTAGGATTTAAAACCTTATAGGTTCCTGTAATCTTGTTGATCACAAGTTTGAAATCAATAAAGATTTTAATCTCTTTAATCTCCATTAAGATTATAAGTTCCAAATTGGTTAGGGTTTTACCGCATTAAGAGGATGCTACACCATTAAAGTACAATTTGCAGACAAAGTCATCAAATTCTCTTAAAATCATTATTTGTTCATGAGGTAAATAATCATTTAAAGGAGAATCTACTTGTGGCAGGTGCACCGCGAGGAAGTCAGCAACGGCCTTTCCTTTCATAGAACATAGGGGAATGAAAGTGATCTTGAATTGGAGAAATATTTTAAACCACCAAGCTAAATGTTCTAACAATGTAGGTTGGGTCATAAGATATTATAAGGGATTGACTCTAGAAATCAACCTGATTGAATAAGAAAGCATGTAATGTCTTAGCTTTCAGGCTATAAAAACTAAAGCAAGATAATACTTCTCGATCAAAGGATATCAAATTTTGGTAGGAAGAAGTCTTCGGGTAAGGTAATAGAGAGTGTTTTTTTTCCCCTCATCATTGACTTGATCTAATAGGGTACCTAAAGAATCATTTAGGGACTTAGTGTAGAGAATCAAAGGTTTCCATGAAATAGGGGCTGCGAAAACTAGCAGATTAAAAAGATATTGTTTGATGTCATCAAAGGCATTATGACACTTCTCATACATATGAATTTAGCATCATTTTTAGCTAGGATGGATAAGGTTTAACATCTTCTGGAAAGGTTGAAGATAAACCTCCTTTTATATGCCAACCTACCTTGGAGAGTCCTCAACTAGGTTAGGCTTCTAGGAGGTGGCGTATCTAAGATGGCTTCAATTTTGGTATGATCAATCTCAATTTCACGATGCCTTACTATTTATTCTAAGATCTTTTCTGAAGTGACATAAAAAGCACACTTCAAAGAATTCATTTATAGGTCGTAGTGACGCAACTGCTAAAAAATAACTCTTAAGTCATACAGATGAGCCTCTTTAACATTGCTCTTGACAACTAAATTGTTAATGTAGCACTTGGCTTGATTGTAGATTATGTTATCAAAGATATAGGCCATGACCCATTGGTAGGTTGCAACATCATTTTTGAGGCTAAAGGGCATCACCTTAAAATAAAAGATTTCTATAGGAGTTCTGAATATAGTATTTCTCTCATCTTCTAGGGAGATCCTGATTTGATTGTAACTGGATGAACCATCCTTAAAGGAGAAAATAACATGCGAGGAGGTAATGTTCACCATAGGTTCATGTATGGGTAAACAAAATTTATCCTTTGAACACGTCTTATTAAGATCCCTATAGTTGACACAAATTTGAATTTGACCAATTTTCTTTTGAATAAGCACGATGCTGGCCACCCAAGAGGGAAATTGTTCCTCTAAGATAAACCCAGCCTTGACAAGTTTCTTAACTTCCAAAATGACTTGTTACTTGATCTTTAAGTGCATGCATCAAGGAGCATATTTAATAGGAATGGCATCATGTCGAATTCCAAGTTTATGTATTGCTACATCAGTAAATAGGCCTGACATTTTGTCATATATCTAGGCAAAGCAATCCTTAAACTTGGATAGAAGATGAATCAGATACTGAGACTCATCCTCACTCAATTGGGTACTAATGAAAGTAGGGTGAGGGTCATCATCAGTTCCCATGTCTTAACTCATCTACTGTCGATTCTCTTCCTATAATTTAGGGGGTGCATCCCAAACTTAAAGTTCATCGGGATCATCTAAAGTCTCCAAATAAAGTCTGTCAAGGGGACCAATGACTTTGGTAGGGACATTCTAAGATTCAATAAGATAAGTTATCATTAAATATTATTCATTGTCATGAAACATACTAATGGTACCAAAGCCGATACCACTCATCTTTTTTTCTTTTTTTTGACAAATATTTTTGTGGTATCTAGATTGACCCTTAGTCCATCAATACGGTACAAGACATTTAAAAAAATAAATCTTTACACAAATAGGGAAGAAGCCAAAAGGTAAGTCCATTAACTCATTGAAATTTTCCTCCTCGAGGGTTACATCACTTTCATCCCTTGAGGTGGACGAGCAAGGATTTTATTTTTGGACTTTTCTCACTTCACAATTTAGATTAGGGGTCACTTTAATTTCTAACCAAGCAACCTTTCCAGCCGATAGTGCGGTCAAGGATAGGGCCTCAATTCTTCTACTAAGCTTTCATACATCATTAATTAAGGCTCTTAAATTTTAACCTTTTGAACATAACCTCAGGGTCACTATCCTAATCTAAAGTGAGATCAAACTTTGGAGGAGTATTTATAATTTGGTAACTAAAAGGAACCGTAACTCCCTGAATTTCTAACTCTTCATCAGAACTTGAATTTGGATTATTATATATGGAGGTTATTCTTCTTTCAAATGAAGGAAGGCCTCAACCAGGTGCCCTTAAAGCCATCCTCCCACCTCTTTGAGATAACATGTTTTGAGCCCTATAGATAATGATGTCAAAATCATCTTCACTACCAAACTCTGTCATTTCTTGATCTTTTTCCTATTCTTTTTCTTTTTCTTTTGATTCTTGACTTTGGTTGGATCTTTATCCATCCTTTTCTCCTTAACTTTGTTCTCAACTTAAAAACGGGATGATGACCCTTTTGGTATGAAATATATAGGATCCTAATAGACCCTAATTTCTTGAATTAAGAATTATTGCAAATCATACCTAATCATGTGTTTAATGTCATCTCATTAGTACTTGACGTATTAATTTAGGGTAGATGAAACCATTCTATATTCATGAATTCAAGACCTACCAAAAAGAATATTAAAAAATATTGTTGAATCATCTATATGAAATTTCTCTTCAATTTTCAAATCTCCTATCTCCAGAAGAAGGGTAATTGAACCTAAAGCCTTCTCACCTTTTCATTGAACCCACAAAGCACCAACTAGTTGGTTGAGAGCTTACTAGTATCAACTTTAAGTTATGCGAGACTCTTTATGTTCCTCACATTGACCGATGTACCCAGATCAACAAGAAATCTTGATAATTTGAAATTACTCACATCTACAATAATGTAAAGTGGGCGATTATGGTCAGTAGTTCCCATATCTAAATCTTTATTTGGAGAAGGTTACTCTTAGGATTTCTTTAAGTAGAGAAATTCTTCTTTTTGAAGTTGAAGCCAGTTAAATGCTCAACTTGGATGCCAACTTCCTAAAATGAGCTAGAATGTTATAGTCAACCTTAAGAACAACATAATTAAAACCTGATGGGATTATAAGAAAAGCATATTATTGAGGAGGACTTGAAATTGGATCATCAGGGACAACATGCTTGCCATTACCCTGAGGGGAAATTCTAGGGGGCAAGATCTTACCACCATAATGTTGCACATGCCCGATAGTTTTGAGAGGGCAAATTAAGGGAGTGTTTACACTCATTATAGGCATTGGATCGTCATTTTTTAAAAGGGAGTCAGAATCCGAGAGGTCTATCATGACAGGACTTTCCTAAAAATCAATTTGAGGGATGTCACTTTTTGATAAAGCTTTAAACTTGACTTCTCCTTAAAGGGTCGATTAAGGATGGTCAGATTTTTGAATATTCAGATTGATCTCAAAAGAGTTTGGAGTTTGAGAGGAAGAATTATCAGCATGCATTTCATTCTCATGGTTAACAATAAAAATAAGAGTAGAAGTATATTTTTTATTAATATTGCAACCCTTTGCCTTTGATGGGGCTAAGTAAAAGTTAGATAACAAGAGAGGAGAATGGGTTTTTTGAACATTATCGACCACTTGGATACTTCTCTCATCTACATACTCCCTCTCTACAAAAATACCTTTCTATCTTTCTCTTGTAATACAATAATTCCTTTGACTACTGGGGAGAAAAGCAACTCAACATCCTCCTGCAGAAGATCCAGCTCAACCTCCCAAATTGAGGCCCTAGATTATTGTGGTCAGCTATTGAGAAAGATGAAAAGATTTGTTTAATGACCTTTTATGTGCTTGGGATAGAGCAATATCCCTACCATCTTTAATGGATAGGGAGGTGTTAGGAGTGTTACTATTTGATTGAAAGTGTTGTTTTGAAAATTTTAATTTTCTTTAGGAAAGTTTAATTTCTAGAATTATAGTTTTGAAATTAAATGCATCATTATGAATGATATATTGCCTCAGAAGGCAAACATATCACTCCCTAATGAGTTCAAATTACAAAACTTTGAATTCATCCTGATTATCATAGTCAAACTCAAGAAAAAATAACATATGACCCCGGATGGTTAAAATGAAATTTGATCGATAATTTGACTATGTTAATCTAGACCATATGATAATTAATTTCATAATTAATATTATGATAATATAATGATATATCTTCCCAGAGAAAGAACATATTATTCACTATTAATAATTTAAATATGACAATAATGATCGTTGATTTTAAATTTCCCTAATAAGATTAATTGAAGTTTTGAAAAGTTTGATTTTTGAAAATTTGATTTGGGTTTTTAAATCTCCTACAAGTACAAGGCCTTATAGTTAATTATATCACATGAAACTAAACTTTCCTACGAATACTCTCAATTAAAATAGCGGTAGAAATTTTATCTAAGAATTCAAAGCTTGATGTTAAAGGAGGTAAGGGTTCAAATTTTCAATTGAGAATGGATAAAATTTGAACACTTATTTATAGTGTCAAAGGAAAAAGGGAAAAACATGGTAGGAGGTGTTTTAAAATTATGAATTACTTCCAAAATACCTCAGCCTATCCTAAGTGTTGGGCTTGAATTTGATTGAAATGGATTTAAGTTTGAGTTGTTAATTTTATTAGAAAGTTGGGATTATATTCCTAAAGGTTGAGGTATTACAACCTAAGTTTATTGTAGAACCTAGGTCTAAATTAGGTACTAGAAATTAGAGACCCAAACATAATTAATGTAATGCAAGATTTGGACTTACCAAGGCTTGGATTGGGGAGCCAGCTAAACTACCTAGGCGCTTTAAAACCATAAATCTTGACTTTTATGAAAGAATGGTTGGGACATTACTTAAATTGAGTTTGAGGAAAGTGGAGCCAAAATGTAGAGCAGATCCTAATTTTCTCCTTTGACTTATATTTGGTATTAATGCTTAAAAGTAAAATGCATTTAAGTTTTAGATACATTTTAATTATTATACATGCTAGTTGTCTCGATTGAATGCTTAAATCAAATATGAAGTAGTTTTTAAAAAAGGCATAAAAATAGATTTTATCCTAGATTGTACAGATTCCCTTTGACATATATGCACCCTCATAGGCCAGTGATCAGCCAAAACCCATAGGTATGGAGGTTCCCAATAAAAGAAAAGAAAGTATAACAAGTATGCATATGATAACTCATGCTGGTCCCCGTTTTACTTTTTAAAATATTAGAGTTACTATATTGCCTTAAAATTTTTAATTTCCTTTAAGTAAAAGAATTTTTAATGTACCCTTATGAGCCTCTAATTGAGTTATAGGCTAAATAAATATGACAAGCAAGATCACCATAAAAACTACTAAAAGAAGATAAATTATAATCGCAATCAACAACAAACAATAAATATTAATAAAGAAATCAATTAAAATTTAATGACTATAGGAAAATGCCTATTTAATATTATAAACCAGAATTACAAAAGGATAAAGTGGTCAGGTAACACTAATAACAAGCACAAATTTCTAATCATAAGACACAAGTGACTTAAATAATGGGTCTTTTCATTATCCACTTCTTCATCCTTTTGTACGGCTTCTTGGATCGTCGGGTCCGGATATCCAAATGAGAAGAAACTCTTCCATGAAAGGGGTGATATCTTTTCTCTTTGAATATTTTGAAATCATCCAAATTTAGATCTCCAAATTGAGAGGGACTCTCCCCTAAGGTATGCTCCTTCCTCTTTAAATTCCAAATTGGATGTTTAAATCTATCTAAAATTTTTATTTTGAAATTTGCAACTCAATTGAAATTAAATTACATTTGAATAATAAAAAAAAGAAAATATATTCAAAAACCTGTAAGGTTATTCTAAGCAGTTAATATATTGAAATTTAAAAATGCTCAAATTATAGGCATGCTTGCTCATGCTCTTTTAATTGAAAGGGGGTCTTAGCGTTCTAGAGCATCTATAGAAAATATTATTAATTTTAAATCTTAATTTATTATTTGCCCCATTTAATTTTTTTAATGCCATGTATAAGCATGGCCACCTACATAAGATTTAATTAGTATAAATTATCTCTAACATAGGGGTAGATCAAACGCACAATCAAACATATCATAGAGTGCAAAAATTAAATAAACAGTCACATCAACATTAATACATAGCATGTAGTGAAAGCTTAAAAACACAACTTATAATATGAAAGTAAACACCAATCTAGCCTAAGAGTAGAGTTAGTTGTCATAATAAATCATTTAAAGTATGTAAGGTAGGGTGTATGGCTTGGATATGTCCTATATAGGATATTTGATTGAAGTTACATGATGTTCACGTTAGATGAAAGGCTTAAGGGAAATATTTAATTAAAGTTTAAGTATTAATGATTTAAAATAAATTTTAAGATAAATTACTTAAAGTTAAATAGCTACCACCTTTGTTTCTCATCGAGACTGTGAAATTTTTTTCACCTTCATTGGGGCTAACTTAATATAGCCTTGTAGGCCTGAGTTACGTAGTGGTAGCCAATATATTTAAGTGGATTAAACTGATTAAGATTTAAAGGTTGATTATTTTTTAATTAACATTAATTGGTTGATGGTTTTAAAGTTAAATTAATACTTTATAGATTTTGTTATTAATTTTTGAATTTTAAGATTTTTTTATTATTTTAATAATTTAATTAAGGGGTCAAATGTTGACTTTTGGTTTAGGTCAAATTTTGATAAGTTATCATTTTAATTAAATATTAGACCTTAAGATGATCCGTTAGACTGCAAGTTTGCTAAATTTTGATTTTTTTATATTTAGTTATGAAGTTTTGACTTCAAATTTGACTTAAGTTAGATTGGATTGTTGACTTTTTGACTTTGACTGATTTATGAAGGTTTAAAATTTTTAATAAATACTAGATCTTCATTTGAGTTTAATGTCTTTAAGCTTGATCAATTTAGATTTTTTCAAAATTAATTGTGATTTTTAAAAGTTAGAGTATTTATTTAAATTATTTAATTAAAAGGGTTGTTATGATGTGAGTCCAAATAAATTTCAAACTTTTTGAAATCACCTCCAAAGACTATAGAAATGATCTAAGGAGGTATTATCAAGTGTTTGAGAATTTTTAATTATTTTGAATTAATTAAATTCTAAATTTTAATTAAAATTTAATTGGGAATCAAATTAAATAGGATTTATTTTTCTTAAGTTGGAAATTGAGTTCTAATAAGTTTGAGGTATTATATACATTTTTTGGATATAAATTTGAATTATGAGAATTTTTTTGATATTTTAAATTCTTAATCAAGGTTTAAATTTTTAGTTAATTAATTAAGGGGATTAATGATTTTTATGAAATTACTATATGGACAAGAGGGGGGGGGGGGTGGGTGAATTGTGAAGGATTTTTTTTCAATAAATAAAACCTAAAATAGGAGTTCTAATTTTTTTAATATTTTTAAGGTTTTAACATGAAAATAAAGTACAACAATGGAATCCTATTCAATCACAATATTTCACTAACCAAATTTATTGAAAAGAAAAAAAAATTGACGCAATAATAAAAACGATAAGGAAAAAGCACACCGGATTTTTATAGTGGTTCGATTAAACCATGACCTACGTCCACTCTCCGGAGTCCTCCGCTCCGGGAATTTCACTATAAGCAATAGCTCTCCTTTTGCCCCCTTTGGCAAGGCGGAGAAGCCCTTACAATACTCCCTTTCACCAACCCGGTGTGGATGAGTGCCAAACTCTATTTTCACCCTCCTGGCGATGGCAGAGAACCTTCTCATTTTTCTTCCTCCTGGAGAAGGCAGAGTACCTCGAGGTCATGGATGTAGAACAGCCTTCCCCTTGGAGATCCTCTCACAAATTCTTCTAGAGCCACAAGAGGAGCAAGATGCAGCAAGTTTGGAGCAACCGTGTGATCTCCCTCACACCTCTTCTCCCTCACAACGCTCACCTTCTCCTTCCTCTCTCAAACCCTAAAGAACTTCTCGAGAGCTCTCTCCCTTGGAATCCCTATCTAACCACGTTCTCCTCTCTGATTCACGCTCTTTAAAACATAACTATTTTGACACCAAAAAATGTGCTCCAAAATCCCTAAAATTTTAAAGTAGCCATTACTATCATACAGTACGAGTTCCAATCATATAGTATGATAAGTATACCAAACTTCATCCTGGAATGAAGAAGTACGAACAATTTAAAATTAATCGTACAGTACAATAATGAATTGTACTGTACAATTCTCAACATTATTGATCGTACAGGATGATAGCCGGGATGATCAAATGTCATCTCTGTTCATCATCTTGTATGATATATATCGTATAGTACGAATGGTCAAAATTCAAGGCATCGTCCAGGATGAATTTTTGGACGATCAAGAGTCATCTTTGTTCATCGTATAGTACGATCTACATCATACTGTACGACGAGAAAAAACCAATGGATCGTCCAGGACAATCCCTGGTACGATTAGAATTCATATCTGTTCATTGTATTGTACAAACGGGTTCATATAGTATGATATTCAATTTTAAATTGAGCCTTGAATTATTCCACTAATCATGGGTTAAAATAAGTAAGTATTTAAAATAAATCGTACAACACGAATTACTTCGTACAGTACGAACGGCGGAGAAAATACTTACTTAAGTTAATTTGACGGCTAGGGTTTTGGATTTGAACATATCGTACAATACGATTTTGATTCATACGGTACGATTTATTCACATAATCATCCTACAAGCTCAGATCGTATGGTACAAAATAAATTCGTACAGTACGATCTACAGAGAAAGGAAATCTCCAAAAAAAAATTTTTAAAAACCCTCTCCCCCTATGTGCATGATTGCTCAGACTTTTATTTATTTTGTGGCCAGACTCAAGAAAGTAAAAATAAAATAAATAACAAAATACATTATCAGACTCATACTCCTAATCTACATATTCTTGAGTCTTCCTGTCGTCCTGAGTAGCTTGTGATCTTCCTGAAATGTTAGTACTCACGGACAATAGCAAACAAAATAATATTCAATGAACAGATAATTCAGATGACATTATTTGTCATCATCAAAATCTCAAACTCGGGGTTATGGATTGCAACATTTTAAAGTTTCTAGAAATTTTTTTAGGGGCTGGAGATGTCACTAGGTTTGAATGTTCAAAGTTTTAAGTTAATTTAAAGAGTATCCTAATTTTTATAATTTTTCAAAATTTTTTAGACATGGGTCCTTAATTATTGTCTTTAATGAAGTCACTATATTTTATGGGTTCAAAATAGATGTTTTGACTAACCCTTAGATCCACATATATGCATACACAATCATAATCAATTTCTAAATCGAGGAGAGCCTTAAAGCTAGGTGAGTGTGTGCACCCTAAGCATGCAAAGGACAAGGATAATGAAATAACTAATACTTAGATTAGTGAATAACCAAAGCATAATTATTCACTAATCAACTCCCCATTAATTCAATTCATCCAAGCTTAATTTATGTTTAAAGTTTTAAGGGATCTCTGATTAAAATGAAATAATTAAAAATATCATCAAAATAGTTTTAAAATGTTAATGAGAAATACTCTGATTATTTAAAATCATTTAAAAATTAAATTTCTAATATTAAAAAATAATTAATTTAATTGTATTTTAATTAAATTTTAAAATAATATAATAAAAAAAAATTAATTAAAATAAAAAAATTATATTTTAAAATAAATTTAAAATTAAAATAAATAAAATTCTAAAATTTTTTATATATTATTTGTAATTTTATGATTTAAATTGAATTTATTTGAATTTTTAATGAGTTTAAGTTAACGAAATGAATTTAAAATTAATTAAAATTTAAAATAATTCTTAAAAACATTAATTAAATATGAAATTGTTTTTCAAATTTTAGATTTTTTTAAAATAAATTTATTTGAATTTGAAAATTATTTAAGTTAATTTTAAATGAATATTAATTAAATATTTGAATATTTAATTATTTAAACTTTATTCAATATTTAAAAGCATTTTAAATTAAAATTTAATCTCAAATTAAAGTATTTTTAATTTTGGAATTCTTAATATAAAATTTTAATAATTCGTGATTAAACTCATATTTTCAATAATTCCTTAAATATTATTAATGATTAGATATATATTTAACATAATTAATATTAAATATAATTTTAAAATAATATCTATATAGGTTTAAAATACTTTATGAAATCATATAATGTATTTAAAATTTATTAATTAAATTGTAAAATTTATTTAAATAATATTTTTTTTAAATATTAATTAAGAATATTTAAAATTTAAAATTTAAAATAATTTAATTTTTTTTGTTATTTTCAATTAAAATTAATTTTAAATTAAAGGGCTTGATTTATTTAAAATTTTGATATATAATAATTCATTTTTTTTAAATTTAAAATTAATTTAAAACTTTTTTGTTAATTAAAATTAATTAAAACTAAATTAATTAGAATTAATATATCTAACGGTGGCTGTGCCACTTGGCACTATAAGATTCGCTAACAAAAATACGGGTGGCGATAGGATGGATGCCTGGCTAATGATTATCGTTGGGTGCATTAACGGAAATAGTGGGAAGGGTATTTGATAGCTTAAAATGACTTAATGAAATGCTATTTAATCCTAAGTGTTCTAACCTAGGGCTTGAGTTTTTTAGAGAATCTAATCGTTGGATCTTAAAGGTTTTGATTTTTCTGAGCTTGTAGATTGTCCTTGTAGAATTCTCTAACTAAAACTACAGTTTAAAATGAACTAGATTGAGAGATCCATGCCCTATATAGAGTTAGCTCCATGCTTGCCAAAAACTCGCATGCCAGGGATTTGACCGGAGGGATTTCATATGGTAAGTGAAGAGGAGGTCGAGGGAAGCTCAAATGAGCTGAGATCTAGGCTTGGAGTGGAGAGAGATTTCTAGGGAAAGGAATTAGAGCCTTTTTGGTCTCTTTGGACCATTCAATCGTATAAAAATGGATTGGATGGCTAAGATAAACTGAATGGACTCTTCAATGAATGCCAACTGGCCCTAGGGTAGTTAAGAGTAGAGGAATTAAGATACACAAGGACACTTAAGGTGGAAAGGCCTCCTATGTCCTTTTTAGAACATGGATTAGATCAAGTGGCATGGGTTAAGGACTAGGTTAGAAAGTCTTTAGAAGGCATTAGATTCCCTAGAAAGGATTAATATAGATTAGATTGACCACTTAATGTTGTCCTAATACTTTGTTGACTAATTTGACTAGTCAACAAGTTAAGGGTTACTTAGGTGGACTAAAAGGAATGGCTATGCTGATGTTGATGTGGCCTTAAGTGGTTTAAATACATGGATTGAAAATTTGAATAAAAAAGTGGGAATTTGACCAAATGTTAAAGTTAACTTTGGTAAAATCCACTAAAATTTGACCTGCGTTGAATTTAGATTGATTTAAATCTTGAAATGGTGTAAGATCAAAGGTATGATGGGGTTTGAATGGATTGACATAATTGATAACATCCATTTTATCTTAATTGGGTCAAAATTAACTGGACTTAGGCTAAGTTGACCAAGTAAACTATTGACTAGGTCAAGGGTCCAGTTAAATCTAAATCACTAGTGAAGTGATCATAAGAATTTTAACATAGTTTTGAATGTAATTGAGACTTGATTCATAGTAGAAAAGTTTAAGGGTTTGAACTGGTCAACATAGGTTAACTTGGTCAGCTAGGTTAAGCCAGGGTAAGAGTTTGGGCTTAACAAGTTTGAAAGGACATTTAGAGACCAATGGAGGTGGTCCCTTGGTCTGGGGAGGTCAATTCAGTCAAAATGATTGTTTGAACCCTTAAGGGCTTATTTGTTCAACCTAGGTTGACTTGGTCTAGATTTGAGTTGGATTCTAGATATGATTGCTTGAATTTGAATTATCTAGATCACTCATAATAATTTGAATGATTATAAATGGTTGAATAGAATTGAAGTTTGATTATATGTTAGATTAAATGAAGTTTGAACTATAGATTCAATTACCTAGGAGTCTAGACAGGTTTGAAGCTTGAGTGGGTTTCAAGTATGGGTTGGTCTGAGGTTTAAATGGAATTGATATTTGGACAAGTTTGAAGTTTGGGTTTGAATTTAATTTAGTATAATGAAGATTCTAGATTAATCTGGGATTTAGATTGGACTGGGATATAGGTTAATGTAAGATATGAATTGATCCTAGAGTCTGGTTTGATCTAAGGTTTAGGTAGAACCTAGGGTCTGAATTAGTCCTAGTGATCTAACAAAAATGAGGTCAACAGCTACCTGAGATAATTTTTGACTAAGGCTTGTTTCGAGTCTACTAAATACTCTTTAGGGATAACAATGTTACCTAGATTGAGAATTTTCTTTACCCAAATTTTGAAAATAATATAATACTTAATTCGATTGTTGAGCATGCACTGGTATGGGAATTACTTAAGAATATCCTTCTTGTCTGCATCTTCTGGCCTCCTAGCCTCTAGCAACTAAAAGTCTGGCTTCATTAAATGGCTTCTAAAGATTTTTCGCATTAATTCTCTCTTAAAAGGATAAGGTTTTGATAGTATATCCTTGTAAGGGTTCAAGTGAGGCTCTTTGAGGGGCCGAGGTGCAACTTGGAATGGCCATTTTTAAATTGGTGGTGGTAGGGAAACACTAAGCTAAGTGACAATTGGTTGTTTCCCCTTATTAACTATTAAAATTGTTGCTTTCTTTTCAAAAAACTTCACCAGCTTAGGACCCTTCCTTTTATCATACTGGTCTCATAAGAATGGCATCATACGAGCCTCTTATTGTAGATTATTGGCCTTGCTTAGAAGTTTCTCAAAAGTTTTAATCTTGAAACCCTTCAAAAAAAAAAGTAATTAGTTCGTAGATATTATTCAAAAGAATCTCCACTGCAAATTGCTCTTGCAACTGGGGTTCACACTTCATCGAGAGGTTTCACCACCTCAAGATGAACTCTACTAGAGACTCCCAAGATTTTTGTTTTCAATGAATAGATCATCCACTATAGTTTGCTGCTGCGCACTAAAAAATCTCTTTAAAAATAAATGTTTTAGGTCATTAAAGGTTTTGATTGAATCGTTGGGCAGATCAACATACTATTCAAAAGAAATGCTAGAGAGACTACTAATAAATTAGAAAAATAGTAGAGCATTTGACCCTCCTGTAATGCAAGAGCTTGCTTAGAAGTGGGCCAGATGCTATCACAGGTTTTTAATAGGAGTGCAATTTTAAGATTGTGGCGTAAAGCCCTTAGGATAAGGAACTAAATCATATTCCTCAGGGTAGGGTCTACCCATCAAAATAGATGTAGTTCCTTACAAATGGGCTAATGCCTCCCTTACCTGATCCTCAATTACTTATTTGAGGTCTTTTTGGGTCGGTGTTGGAGGAATCATAGAAACTATTGGTTGGATTGTTGAAGTTGGTAAAACTGGTTGTTGGGTAGGGGGACTATTGAAATTGACTCAGGAATCATAGGACAAGGTTCTACTTTTTGACTTGGTCAGCAACTAACTAGGAGGCAGACTATTATAACTTAAGGGAAGCTTGCTATGATTTATCTATCTATGCTTGCATTTCTTTTACCTGTAGTAACATCTATGTCACTTGTGCTTCTAGGTTCTTTATGTGCTGATGATTATCTCTAGCTCTCACTGACTCATTAAAATTTGAATCAACGGTAGATGAACCTACCTCCTTGCTAGATTGGTGTTTACTTGGTTCAATTTCTTTATTATATCCATGAGTTTTAACCATATAGATACTACTACTATAGTCATCCTCTTCCATTAACAAATTATCTAATTCTAGATCAAAAGTGGATGTTCCTTCTTTCTTTTGTAAAATGTCCCTTATCTCCTGGACTACTTCATCTATTGATCTATCGCGTATTTCTTCATGATTAATGGGAAAGTAATCCTTATATTCCACCATTTCAAAAAGTTCATCTTGTTATATTCTAGAGATGATTGCGTATAGTTTGGGATCATCATCAATCTGGGATTTTAAAACTAACTTATTAGTCATCTCTGTGTCCAAGTCTATCCCCTCCCCCTCGACCATCCCTAGACTAGTAGTCAGAAGGGTGGCATCCTCTATTAGGTGAGAGATATATACCTCAAGAAGCGATGTAGGATATTGGATAGTAATATCTCCTACAAGTAAGGTAAAGTCCTCAGGCACCCAAGTAGGAAGCCCACTAATGATAGATGGACTTTAAGAAAAGCTGTCCGGGGAATCAACGAGGTTGGTAACTAAAACATCAACTGGACTGGTGGCGGGGACACTATCTACTATGACAGCTAGGAAATCAGTACGAGTATCAACTGGACCAATTGGGGTTGGAAGAATACTGACTGAAATTTAAGTCAACTTCATAGAGAATTGCGGTGTTTTTGATAATGGTGGAGGAACAATCAACTTGATTCTCTTGGGAACATATTTCCTTATAAGGGACTTTGGCCTTTTGCCCTTAACATCAATGTTCTCTTAACTTCGTTATCTTCTTTAGCTTTTACAACCACTAAGGCAAACTTCTTAAATTTTAGATAAGGGACCAGTAGCCTACCAGTAGGATGGTGGCCTCTCTCAGACTCGGTAAGTACAATACCCTCTATTTTGGAGAACAGAGGGTGTGGCACCCAGTGGTAATCATCTACTAATACTGAGGTAGCAGGATGTTTAACAAACTTCTTATTCCTTCTAACAAGTACAAGAGTCAAATTCTTAGCCTAAATACTTCCTCTTTCAAAATTTCCATTTTGAAGCGATGGGAGATAACTCCCTTCAACTACTTCATGTACTCTTCCTTTATCTATCCAGAATCCCAGATTGAGCAGCACAAGTATGGATTATGTTTCTTAGAGTCCTTATCTTTTGGAGGTGTTTTTCTTTAGGAGTTCTCTTGATTGAGTAGTTAACTTATCATGGTGGAGAGCTAGCAATCCTAGCTTCCTTCTCCTCCCTTTCAGCAGCGGCAAGGTGGTAAAAATGACTCCCTTTAAGAAGTGGAGAGAAAGCACGAATAGGTTGGTCCTCAACAGTCTCGGGCTCTGCCTGAGCCTTGGACGCAACAACCTTCCTTGACTTGGATATTTTCTTCCTTACTTGTCTAAGATAGTTTTTTCTCTAATTCTTGATGGTAAAAAAGATCCTAGAGCTCAATCCTCCATAAAAATAGACTTAACAATAGTGGGAGGCTCAATAGTTAACTTAGGTTTTTTTTCCTCACCACTAGAAATAGAGGGAATAGGTTATGTACCTAAAATCAGCTCTACCACAGGAGGATCTTCCTTAGCAACATCTAAATCAATTATCTTATGCCCATCCATTGACAATTCAAGGGTGTTGAAGCCTATCCCAAACAATATGTTACTTTCTAAGTTAATCTGCTCATAGGCAAGGTCTATGTTGAAGGAAAAGATCAACTTGCCAATCATTACTATGTAGTTTGAGTTTCTGGAATTGAAGAAAGGAATTGGAATTAGATATTTTTGAATTTATTTTTTTTAGAAAATTAAAAATCATAACAGAACCTAGGTTCTATCATATATGCTGAGATGTAAGAATTACAACCAGACATATGATGATAGAATGCAAAGGTTAATTTTGAGTTTGAGAAAAGGTGAAATCTTCACAAAATATGCTAGACCACAAGAAGACATTGTAGGATAGTATATGTTGGTGTAGATTTTAAATTGAGATTGCAAAGGATTTTTAGAAAGATTCATATTTTGAAGTGAAAAGTGAACTTATTTAAAATTTTGAAACACAACAAGTCGGACTTTCATCCAATCTGAAGGCTTACAAAATGTGGAGAAAATTCAATAAGGATAGGTTGTCTGACTCTCACCATTCCATGTGTGAAATGGAAATGGAAGGTCAAGACTAAAATATTTAGAAATGGAAGATCATGGAACTAAGAACGATAGGTCTTCTTACAATTTTAAAACTCTATGTATTGAGTCAAATTTAATAACATAGGCTCATAAAATTGGAAAGGAGATCTTAAAAGTCTGATTTGTCACTATCGCCTCACCAATCGACTTGGGGGGAAGAAGGCCAAAATCTAAAGTCTTACGAAATGGGAATAAAATTCAAGAAGCATTGGTTTCCTAACACTCTCAATTTCATGAGTTAAATGGAAATGGAAGGTTAAGACTAAAATATTGAAAAATGGAAGATCATGGAACCAAGATTGACAGGGCTCCTTAAAATATTAAAACTCAATGTATTGAGTCAAATTCAATAACATAGGCTCTTAAAATTGGGAAGGAAATCTTAAAATTCTTTTTTGTCACTGTCGCCGCACCAATAAACTTGGGGGCATACGGTCAAAATCCCATTTTTTTTTATGGAGGCTTAACCTCTCATTTGACATGAAATAAAAAAGAAAATTGATGTTGGCTTAGCTTTCCCAAGGAGGGAATGGGTAAAGGTAGTTAAGACTACCGATGAAAAAAAAAATTTCACATTATTAGAGATGGAAAGAGAAATTTAGTCTCACCAAGCATTCCATTTTTTGTTGGTGGAATTTCGAAAGCGAGTTTTGAAAAAGGTTAATTTTCTTTAAAAATTTGCAATTGACTTCATATTTAAATTTTGAGATTGAACATCCATTAGAGAAGTCATACAACTTCAAGGGGTGGAAATGAGATTTCATATTGGGGTTTAAATCTAGAATTACAAATTCTACCTCGAATACCAAAACAAGATTAGAGAAAGAACTACATATGACCTCGGAATGTCAAAATGGAGTTTGATCTAATTTCTAACTATCATATTTTAGGTTAATTATCATTAATTTCTTGCCCAAAGCCTTATTAATAGATGATATATCTCCCCTAAGGTAGAAGATATCATTGATTAATAATTTCTTGGATATGATGATAATGATCGTCATTAGTTTAATTTTTTCAAAGAAGACTAGTTTAAAATTTTTAAATTTCTTTTAGAAATTTGGGGACTAAGTTTAGATTTCAATTTAGAAATTGAACTAACCATTATGGGTGATTTATCACCTCAGAAGGCGGAACTAAAATCCCCTGATGGGTACATATCCAAAATTATAGATTTTCTCGTGAATATTATAGCCATATTTAAGATAAGACCACATATGACCCCAAAGGGTCAAAATTAAGTTTAGCCAAATATTGGACTATAGTAATCAAGAGAAGTGATTGTTAGTTTCATATTGGAGTTCATACTAACAAAAGCTATGTCTCCTCGGAGGAAGAAGATATCATTCATTAGTAATCATTCAAACATGATGATAAGGATCATTATAAATTTGATTTCCCAAAATAAATATCAATTAAGTATTAAAAATTTGATTTTGAAAATTAATGTGGTTTCTAAATCTCTTACAAACGTAAGCTCTCATAGTTAATTACATCATAGAAAATTAGAATGTCTTACAAATACTCTCAATTAAAATAATAGCAACAAAATTTTTTTGAGACTTAAGATTGATGTCAAAGGAGGTGAAACTAGAATTTCAAGTGGGATTGGAGCATGATTGAGCAGTTATTTTGGGGTCAAAGGAAGAAGGGTAGGAGGAACTTTGAGATTCTAAAAAATTTAAGAAGTACCCCAACCTAATCAAAATGTTATGCTTTAAATTTTAGATTGAGAGAAATTTTCATTTGATTTGAATATTTTATTAGAAATTTGAAATTATATTCCTAAAGTTTTGAAGTCTTATGATTCAAAATCTATCCTGAATCCTATGTCTAAATTGGGCACCAAATAATTTTGACCTAAACCTAACTAATGTAGTTTAAAAACCTAGACTTACCCCAGCCTAGATTAGGGAGCCAGTTAACCACCTAGTAGATTTTAAATCCATGACTCCGATCTTTTTTATGAAAGAGTGGTATGAATATTTTTTTTTTTATTAAAATTTTGAAGAGCTGGGGCTGACGTCTAGAGATTATCCTAAGTGGATCCTAGACTTATGTTGAGTAAAAATGCTTAAGACAGATGTAATTAAAATTTAGACTATTTTAAATGTGTTTCTAATGCGATGCATGTTGATCGACTCGATTAGTACTTGAAATTGGAATGAAATAGTTTTTTTTAAGCATAAAAATAAATTTTATCCTAGAGATTATTGTAACATAGTTTTCGTAACTATGTTTTTTATGTATCATGTATATTTTTTATGATTTCAAAATCTTGTTATATTGATTACTATTTCTACTAACATATATTTAAAATATTTCTTTTATTATTTGTGTGTACTAATATTTTAGAAAAATCATACTCTAGACTATTGAAGACTTCTAGACAGATTAGTTTAGGGATTATTTTATTTGAAGTCTATACATTTTATATTTTTCTTGAGTCTGAGAGAGTGTGATTTTAATTGGGTAACCATGCATACACATACTGGGGGAGTGTAAAAATTTGTATTTTTTTAAAACTAATTGTATTGTACGATTATGGATCGTATAAGCCGATTTGACTTGATCATTCCTCCAAAAAGTAGTTAATAGAATCATGCATGGAAATTTTTCTAAGTGCTGTTCATAATGTATAAAGTTACCTTCGTAAAGATGATGTCTAAAGTACAAAATGGCAGTGTAGTAGTTCATCCTGACCAAAGTCAATTTTTTTTTTGAAATGTTTGTACTGTACGATCTTAGGTTCGTACATAAAACATCAAGAGTACAAAATGGGTTCATATCATTTTATTTATATAAACAGGTGAATTTTTTGAACGGTTTGTGTTGTATAATATTAGGCTCGTACATATGACTTCTAGAGTACAAAATAGACTCATCAAATTTCTTACCAAATAAAGAATGATTTTGTTAAAATAGATTATACCATATGATATTAGGTTTATATAGATGAATTCAAGAGTATAAAAGCAGTTCGTATAGAATCATACTAAATGAATCTGTTGAATTTTGAACTTATCGTACTATACATTATCAATTCATACATAGGCCAATCAGAGTTTTAAATAGGTTCGTACAGCATTATACAAGCTAATTTTGAACTGATCGTGTGTATGATGTGTGATCATAATGTACAAACATGAATGGTAAAATTGAAATTTTTAGTTTCTGGATGATTTT